>OY757932.1:3213283-3223283 GCA_963585895.1 Sepioteuthis lessoniana
AAACGCATTTAAAAAGATTCATTATCAAGTCACGTTGACCGCACAGATATCCCTGAATCTTTCTCTCTCCATTCCTCCCTATCGTCCATCGCTTCCGGTAGGTCTTCCGAACTACATCCTGTGTCCGCACAGAGCTGATATAGATTAGATCTTGGTAGTCGGCAAGATCCATAGAAAAAGGTCACTTATGAGTTCGTCCTTACTTCTACAGCAGTGTCCCACATGTTTTGTTTGTCGTATTTGGATGGTTTGTGAGATGGGAAGCAAGTGGGCGTGTAGGGGTCCATAGAAGAAGGTCACTTATGAGTTCATCCTTGCTTCTCAATGATGCTTTTTAAGATCGAAGGTAAGAGGCAATACAGCTGTTGTTTCGTGGGGTGTTGCTTCCAGGATTTATTCAAGATAGCCCATAGCATTTTTGTGTCGTTTCCATCTAGCTTTTTCTCTATGCTCTTTGTTAGCGCTCATTCGGTGCGTCCATATAGTAGTATTGACGCAGTACACTTATTCTAATTTTATTTTTATTAATATCTCTATATAATTATATAGGATTGCTTTTAATACCACTGACTCCAAGTAATTATCCATTAAATGCCTTTTTGTTAAAACCAGAATGCAAATCATTCCTATCACTATGAAAAGCTTTATGTCTGAGTGATATATAACACATGGTGGGAGGCGTACAGTTGTGGCTAACGTGCGGGTCTATGACATCGTAATAAGCGAGTTCAAACTCCAGTGACGTTCCTTTTTGGACGAACATCCCTTACCCCTCGCCAAGGAAAGGGTTAAATTGTACCACTACTGTCCTTTTACAAAGATTTGGTAATAAATAACCCACGAAGGTTGCTATATACATATTTACCAACCCCTCCGCTCGGGCAGGATATGACACAAGGTCAATTTTTTAAAGCGGAGTTTAACAGGTTTGAATTCAGAGTTTTCCTTCTCCTAGACTAGTTGCCTCACCAAGGCTAAAGAACCCAGTCTGTCCTACTATTTGCCCATAGCTGGAGGGAGAATAATTGGATTCATACCTTTCCCAAGGGTATTAGTGCAATGTGAAATGCAGTTAGCCTGGTCCAGGATTTGAGCACGTGTTGCCGTGTCCATTTCCTACGACGATAACCATTACACCACGGTCAACTCCACGAAGGTTGCTATATCATTAAACAAAGAAACAAAATCAAACCATATTACACATAACTGAAGGATTGTAATATATTAACGTGACCTGCGGGTGTGAATACGGCGGATATTGTTGACAGATAGATTGATAAGACCGGTGTGATCACCGAAATGTCACCATGTCCACAGTGCTGTGTATCAGAGGATGTTGACAGGAGTATATCCGCTCAAGGATAATATCAACAAGGTGATTGCCGAAATGTCACCATGCCCACAGTTGTTATGCTGAAAACAGGTGCATCCGGTCGAAGATATCGGAAAATCACTTGAACTGTGGGCGTCGTTGAATTCGGTGATAGTGACAGATGAATACGCCCACAGAACCGGGCTTGGGCAAGTAGCCAATGGGAAGCAGACAACACAATGGAAAGCAATGTGGGCATAACCATGGTTAACGAAAAATAGGAATTGCTGCAGGTCACATGAGAGTTGTAGTCTATGTGAGTTCCGGAATTTCGGCTAAAGTCAGTTGTTCACTGGCTCGTCTGTCTCCCGACAGCTCCTCCGTGTGCGCGAACTCTCTGCGATTGCTTTCTGCTCCACACAAGTATCATCGCCGAAAATAAAAATATAATCTTATATTTTTTATATACATACGTGTTCCACGTTGTTAATAACGACACAGTGTACTATACAACAGGGTCTTAAGCATATAAAAAATGGATTGCTAAGGGGGCAAATCTAACTCAGCCAGACATTAAATAAGACATCGTTATTAAAGAAGATGCTAATTAAGATTAAAAAATTATCATTTAATAATCATTGAGAATATAACGTAAATATCTTAGGGAATTGTGACATCAGTGGTGACTTTGTTTTGCTTACAGACTCATAATCTCCATTATTATAAAATTATATATTAAGACAAGAGAGATTAATGTCACAACAATAATCAATATTTTTGACAAGTATTATTGGTCATCTGAAACTTGGAATATGAATCGGAGTTTCTGGATGAGATTTCATTGTCCCAATTAATTTATGACTATATTTTTTTCAATTGAATATTGTTGGACATGAAGCAGTAGTAGTAGTAGTAGTAGTAGTAGTAGCAGAAGTAGTTGTAGTAGAAGTAGAAGTGGAAGTAGTAGAAGAAGAAATAGTAGTAGTAGAAGTAGAAGTAGTAGAAGTAGTAGTAGAAGTAGAAGTAGTAGTAGTAGTTGCGGAAGTGGAAGTAGTAGAAGTAGAAGTAGTAGTAGAAGTAGTAGTAGTAGAAGTAGAAGTAGTAGTAGTAGTAGTAGTTGCAGAAGTGGAAGTAGTAGAAGTAGAAGTGGTTGAAGTAGTAGTAGAAGTAGTAGTAGTAGAAGTAGAAGTAGTAGTAGAAGTAGCAGTTGTAAAAGTAGAAGTAGTAGTAGAAGTAGTTGTAGTAGAATCCAAGTCAGACGAACAAGACATGCTGAGCATGACACACCATTTAAAAAAATAAAACAGAAAAAAATAAAACAAAACAAAAAACGAACACACCCAACAAACAAACAAACAAACCCAATAAAACGATTAACATTATTAGTGCATAAAAGAATAACCAACATAATGCCAACGAATTAGAGATTAGGGTACTGAGTATTTTTGCAAGAATATTGTTTGTTGTTTCTCTCTTAAATGGCATTTCAGCCTTCATGGGTAATCTAGTGCCAAAACTATCCTTATTGAAGAACAATAGTGGCACTATTCAATCCATATCTGGGCGGGTGGGGAGTATAAGAGGGTTCCTAAAAGTATATGTCCGAAAGAGAACCCAATGGCCCGAGTGGGGTTGAAACTTGCTTACTACGATCTCACAGTCCAGCTTGTTAACCACCACGCTTCTGGTAATCTAATCAACAGTCTTTTGGGTATAACTTTAGGTTTAAGCGAGTAGAATTTAAATGAATGTGTATGTTATGCTACAGTGATTGTCATAGGGCAAAACTTATTAAATTATCTATCCATCTTTGCATGCTGCCAACACGAATTCTCTTTACTCTCCCTCGCCCACTCTCTCTCTATCAGCCATCACTCTTGGCAAGTCTTCTAGACGGTATCTACTATCCGCACAGAGCTAATGAATGTAACTTTTCATTGGATGACCAACACTGGTGCATCCAAGTGTAGGAGTATTAAAGAAAACGTTTGTCTTCACTTCATCAGCAGTGCCCGGCTTGCTTGACTTACTTAGATGATTTGTGAGATGGGAGGAAAGTGGCCTCCAGTACTGTACCCCTTTTGATTTTCAAGGCACTGCTCCTATGATTTGTTTAAAAGACACCCAGCATTTTTGTGTAGTTCCCTGCAAGTTTTTCTCCAGGTATTTCATTGAAAGTCCAAATGGTGCAACCATATAGTATTACTGATACGGCTATAACTTGAAAGAATCCCCGTTTTATTTATCATTGAGTTCCATTACTATCGGGTCGATAACCTATCAATGGCTGTCTATTTTTCACCTTTGTGTATTTTGACATACGCAGAGGTAAAACGCAGACTGCAGAGTGGTAAGACATCTACCCCAAGTGAATGAAGAGTTACCTATGGATACCTTTTTCAATTTCTATTAAATAAGACAGCTCTGACGGCGGGGCTTAGTCAAACGTTAAATGTATCCTCTGCTGAGGTGTAAGATCAAACAAACTTACTGAACAAAAAAAAAAAATGGTCACCTCAATATGATACTAAATTGCATCTGACAATGAGGCTCCGGTTCTGAAGCTGTGGATAGTGTCAAATACCCCTCCATTTCGATTACTTCCAGATTCCCTCTGACCCGGAGTGGTAATACCAATTACAGTTTCATCTTTGGCTCAAATGAATTTGGAAGAATGACATGAAATCATATAATCATTATTAGATTGGAATACTTGATAACATTAATGTGTGCACACAAATTATTATTATTATTTACTCATTAGAGTTTTTCATATCAGTTTTAGCTGATGGTCTTTCACTGGAGTTTGAGTGACAGCAAGTCTCCTCAAGTCTCCAGGACTATTCTTAGTATTCTGGCTGTTCTCAATAATGTAGTAGTTTGGATGGTGTCCACTCTTCCAAATCCTCCAGTCCTTTTAGTAATCCTTTAGTTACTGTTCCAAACGCACCAATTACAATTGGTATAATTGTCACTTGCATGTTCCATAGTTTTTTCAGTTCCCTAGCAAGGTCGAAGTACTTATCCTTCTTTTCACATTCTTTCAGTTTTACTCTGAGGTCAACCGGGGTAGCAAAGTCGACAATTTTGCAAGTTCTCTTCTTTTTGTAGATTATTATTAGGTCTGGTCTTCTTGCCGGGATTAGGTGATCCATGTGTATGTCAAAGTCCCATCGGAGTTTAGGTATGTTATTTTCTAGGATAGGTGCTGGGTTGTGCATATACCATTTGTTTGTATGGTCAAATTTCAATTTCTTGCACATCTCCCAATGGATCACCTTGCCGACCCAGTCGTGTCTCGCCTTATACTCCCTCTGTGCTAATTTGCTGCATTCGCTTATTATGTGAGTGATGGTTTCGTCTCTGTCACCACATAACCTACATTTCCTATTTTGTTCCGTCTTATCTATCCTCGTTTTGATATGATTGGTCCTTATAGCGTTGTTCTGTGCTGCTATTAGAAGAGATTCCGTTTCTCTCTTAAGGTTTCCTTTTCTTAGCCAGGTCCAGGTTTTCTGGTGTGAAATGTTGTTTATTAGTCATTTAAAGCAGCCACAAGGTTGTTTTTTCTCCCATTTTTGTTTCCTAATTGTTGTCATTCTATCGTCTATCGCGTTGTCTGTATTTGTTACTGATGGCTGCAATCAGTTCTCGTTCGTGTTTTTCTATGTAGTCTTTGAGCCGTTGTATGGATGCGTCAACGCTGTCTTCGATGCTGGTAAGTCCTATTCCTCCCTCTTTTCTCGATACATATTGTCTGTCAACGTCGTCTCTGGGATGTAATGCCATTAGCTTTCTCGTTCTTCGATCCATTTGTTTAAGTTAATCTCTAGTCTATTTGAGAAAGGGTCCCGAATATCTAACGAGGAGCACAGCCCAAGTATTTTTTCCTTTGATGAGGTTTCTGTTGGAGAGTTTTGTCTCGAGTAGTTTTCTAGTTCTCCTGAGATATTCTTTTCGAATCTTGTCTTTCATTTGCACTTGTTAGATGGTGTCAGCCTCCAAGATACCCAAGTATTTGTAGGTTTCATTTTCTCCGAGTGTTCTAATTTTGTCGTGATTTGGTAGTTCCATTCCGTCAGTCATATGTCGTTTGGCGCTTTTCATGACGAGCATGGCACATTTTTTGATGCCAAAATTCCATTCCTATGTCCTGACTATATATTCTAACGGCATGTATTCGAGTTTCCAGTTCTTTTTCATTTTTTTCAAATAGTTTAATGTCATCCATGTTCATAAGGTGATTGATCTTCTCTTGCGATACAAATAAAAAAAGGGTGATGAAAAATGATTGCAGTAAGATGTTCAAAATATGAATTGTCATGTTTATAATTGCACATTTGAAAATGTGTCAAATGTTGGCATTAAATAACCCATAGGGAACTGATATGTCGTAAACCAAACCAAGCCGAGAGCAGGAATGGGAAAACTACAGCCTTAAGGTCAAATGTGGGTTTCTAAACTATTAAATTCGGTTTTCCCCGGAAAACTTGTCAAATGACAAATTGAAATTACCAGTCTTTACACTTTCTTTAAAAAAAGAAAAAATTAAACCAAAATCATTAAAAAATTAATGAAGATTTTAATTTTTAAAAAATATTATCTATTAATTAAATTTATCGAAGATATTAACCAAGAATTTAAACTTTAGATTTTGTTGTAAGATTTGTTGAATGTTGTTTTATTAGTAGAAAATAAATTTCCGTGTTGTTTTTAAACCCGAAATGATTCCTCACCTCTAACGTAACTGCATCATGTAGCAATCCAAGGACAAATATTTTGTTGGCAAATCTATCTATCTACCTACCTATCTATCTATCTCAGTCTCTTCACTATCGATCTACCTCAGTTTGTATTAGATTGAGTCATAATTAATGTCCATTTCAATAAAATATAATTCATTTATGAATAATTCAACTATGAATTAATGTCAATAAATAGTATACTCTCCATTATTCTGAATCATCTCTTGCCATTTATCAGGAAGCTTGTTGATTCCTTTCAAGTAAAATTCTGCTGATTTCGAGTTCAAGAGGTTTTTCACGAACATTTTCTCCTGATCTTCTTGAGAAAATATTTTGTCATTCAGAAGATTTTGTAGAGAATGAAAAAGATGAAAATCACTTACTGCATGATCTAGTGGATATGGTGGATGGAGTAGAATAATCTAAATCCAATATTTTTTCCCGTGTGATTCTTGATGAATGTGGGCTTGCGTTTTCGGGTTAACTTTATTTTAGAAAAAAAAATTCACGCACGCATTGTAGGTGTAGAGAGGTTACTGATTGCGGTTTAAAAACTCAAAATGAATATTACAGCATTGATCCCGACATACACACAGCATAAATTTCCTTCTACGAGGACACTGCATCTGTGTTGTGCATAAAAGATCCAATTTTGCATTACTTGTAATGATATTTTTGAGAAATGGCTTCTTTCTGTTCCTTGAGAAAACTTTTTTTTATTCTTTTAAGAGTATGAGAAACTCAAACACCCAGCTTTACTCCCTTTACCTACCTTATTCAAGGAGCGGCAGCAGATTGTGGATTTGTGGCTAATCCTCCAGTATTTTTGGCGCAGATTGCATTTCACCATTTCTTTTAAAGCATTTTGATCGAAGTGTGATGAGAGTCCTGGTCAGGGTCCATCTATCAATGAACACAACGGGGTTAGTCCCCGTGGCACAATTGTTAGTTTGCGACCTCGAAGTAAGTGAGTTCGAACTCCAGTTGAGCTATTACGTTCCCTTTCGAACTAAAACCTTTGGGATTGGCATGAACCTCCTATCCCTACCCCAGCTATGCGTTAAATAGCATCAGTGTCTTTCTTCTATAAGGATTGCTTTTGCATTAAATAATCCGATGGGTTATTCAATGCCAACATTTGATACATTTTCAAATATGCAATTATAAACATAACAATTGCCATTTTGAACATCTTTTTGCAATCATTTTTCATCACACTCTTTTATTTGTCTATAATAATGATAATAATAATAATAATAATAATAATAATAATAATAATAATAATTTGTGTGTAGACGTTAATATGATATTCCATTCTAATAATAATTTTATGATTTCAAGTAATTATTCCAAATTCATTTCAGCCAAAGATGAGACTATAATTGGTATAACCACTCCGGGTCAGAGTGAATCTAGAAGTAATAGAAATGAAGGGGTACTCTATACTATGTGTTCATCCATTAAACAAAGAGACCAAACCAAACCAAACCAAACTAGAACGAAACTTTGAAAACCAATTTTGTACTTGGTGGTTAGTAAAGAAACTTTGACCATAAACACTATACATTTTCTTTGCTGTTTCTCTAGTATTTTTCTTATTCTGAATCTCCCATGACATTTCTTTGTCGAATACGCCTTTCAGATCCTCCATTTTAGAGGCGTAAGACCATAGATTGAATTTTGATGTGCACTCTTTCAATTCTGAAATAATGACGGATGATGACACTCTTAGATCAGGCAATTTCCAATGGCGTTTAAATATATTGGAAGTTTGAAATGCGTTGTTACAACTTGCTTCTAAAAGACAGAAACTGTCAATGAATCAATCCAATGTTTCACTGCGGGTAAAGATTTATTTCCCCATTCTACATTTCACAACAAGCCGACAAAAAGTTTTGAAAGACCGGGGGTATATAAAAATCGAAAGAACACATGTCAGCCATCTTTGCTAGCTGCTAAAGTTCAGGAAAGTTAAATGCAAAATACTCGTGCTCAGAATTTCAGCTTGGTACGTCAAACCCGTTTTATTCAATGATATCCATAATGGCAGCGGTATTGAGGTAATAATTCTAAATTCCAAGAATGTGGTAGGCCAGAAAAAAAAAGTTTATGCTTACGCTTTTAAACTTTCAGTTTAAACTGTGCCATTTTATCTTAATCGTAGGTTAGATTTTAATCTTTCATGCTTACTTGCGCTGATTTTAAAAAATTCTCAATTTGATGTTTTTCCTGTTTTTTTTTTTTTTTTTTTTTTTTTTTTAAATATTCTCTTCAAAACGGACCAAGAAATCGAGATAAAAGCAAGAAATAGTTGGCACTTCGACGAGGAAGAACATTTTAATTATTAATACGATATTTAGCAACCATATAAAATAGTGTTTTCTTCTCGTTCACTTTCAAACTGAATGGAATTGAAGTCATCATTTTATTTCTCCACTTATTGGTAGGAATATTTCAAAGGAGTGAGTTACATTTAGTTGTTAAAAGCATGCAATAAAAGCAGATTAAATAACTGCTTCTACCTTAATAATCTTCCACAAGATGGTCCGGGTTAGGGTAATGATTTTTGGATAAAAAAATTCCACCTGATTTGACGCTTTTTTATTTTTATTTTTTAAATAAAGAATAATTGCTCGTTATTAACTTATAATGTTATAAACATGAAACGAAAAAATATAATAATGAAAATGTTTAAAGAATCTGGTTGATTGGTTTGGTTTTTTGGCATATCAAACCTTGTAGGTTATTTAATGCCAAATCCAGCTTATATATATATATATATATATATGTAAATTTCATTAAACATAATAGACATTTTATGTCTACATATTTTCTTCTGGATCCGTTCGAATTCCCGTATTACTTTTATCGTATTCGGGGGGAATTGATTTATGTATTGTCCATAGTTGCATGTATCCCTAGAACTTTCTGCACGTCTTTGGGCCATCATCAGGGGAGGATCTATTGCAAAAGTGATGTAACTTTTGTTTTAGCATATTACTATTGTGTAAGGGCGTCAGCATTTAAAAAACATTCATGCCCAACAACACAACTACGGAAAATTCTCACCGACAACACAACAATATTAGAACATCAAAATAATAAACAAAAACTTCAGATTCTCGAAGCACTACATATTAGAAACATGCAACCAACACTTAATGGAATTAATTTTCAAACCAGTGCTAATGTACTTAAATGTCTTTAGCTACTGGCACTAATTATAGAATTCCATTTAAAAGCAAACACCATAATCTTCAACGGCAAAGGGATACATACAACTATGGACAATACATAAATCAATTCCCCCCGAATACGATAAAAGTAATACGGGAATTCGAACGGATCCAGAAGAAAATATGTAGACATAAAATGTCTATTATGTTTAATGAAATTTGCATTAACGAAGAAATGCTGCCTATATAATATATATATATATATATATATATATATATATGATTTGTAAACGAAATAGTTTGTAAGTAGCACTATTTTTAAACGAACCAAAGCTCATTGGTTTTCATACTGTAAAATGGTTTCAAGTATTCCTATTTAACACAAATGATTCTTGTCAACATTATTCATTCGTTTACATACAGTTAAATGATTTCAATTCAGTCATTTGTTTGCACAAAAGTAAATTGTTTCAAATAGAGAAGATAATTGAATATTTCTATTTGAGGTATAGATGGAACCCAAACAGGTACTACTACTTCAGATTAGAGTGGACCTAGGAGAAATGGCAATGCAGGGGTAGTTCATATTCGCCAAAGCTCGAGAACTAGAGCCTTACTATTAGATGGTTTAGTGTCATATCCGGGTCATTCATTGGACGAGGGTTGGTTTCACTCCTCTGCAGAGATGAAGTCAGTTTTCTACAGTCCCAGCAGACTTGGTTGTCTAAGGAATTGGAACAATACTTTTCTCTCTACCATTACCACCA
>OY757932.1:3228283-3245783 GCA_963585895.1 Sepioteuthis lessoniana
AATATTACTATAAATAATCATTGAAAACTAGTTAAATCAAAATATAACGGGGACGTTAACGAGGCTCGAACTTACGACCATCCAGATAAATTGACAAGAGTAGCTCGTTAACTATCATAGACCAGCTGGCTTATATTAGCATGGTTATATAATTGTTTTTTTTTAAACTCTACCTGTACCTGTGGAAATTCCATGGTATTCATGTATAATAATTGTACGTATTTAAACTGCAAATAACATATATCCTGTATTCGGTGGTGAGGCTCCACTTCCGAAGCTCTGGGTAATGTTGAGTAATCTCTCGTTGTAATTACTCCCAGGTCCACTCTGGTCCGGAGAGGTAGTACGTGTTAGGGTCTCATGTTTGGATCAAATTGATCTCTCTGCAAATTATTTGTATTTATATTTGAATACATTCAAATATGAATATATTAATATTTTTGCTTGCAGAGTTTCAAAGCCGAAGAGTTTGGTTATAAATGACACCTAATAATATCATTTTGGTTGTATGATGTTCCAATAGAAATAAATTCAACTATTTTTGTTTCAGAAGAAAATTATTTTTTTCATTAAAAATTTGTGGGGTTTCCATATTTATGAACGATATATAGATAGATGTGAGTAGACCGAAACAGATAGATAGATAGATAGATAGATAAGCAGACCGAAAAAGATAGATAGAATGATATATAGATAGATAGATCTGGACATATATAAACACAATTGGATAGATAGATAGATAGATAGATAGATGCATACAAAGAATCAGAAAATGATTGATCAACTAATAGATAGATAGATATGAATAGACAGAGAGTTCGATAGAGAGAAGATCGTGTGAGCGACATGTACAGAGAGAAAAGGAAGAGAGAGAGAGAGAGAGAGAGAGAGAGAGAGAGAGAGAGAGAGAGAGAGAGAAATCAAATGAAAGATGAAAAAAGATGGAAAAGGCAGATAACTGACAAATCTAGAATATAGAAAAGGATAATATTCACCTAAAAAGAAATATTTAAAAAAAAACTACCCTTAAAAAGACACCCCTCCTAAAACTAGACAATCTTACCAAATAGAGGAGAATAGTTAGTAGTACCACTACTACCGCTACCACCAACACCACTACCACCACTACCACGACCAAAAGCTAACAGAAAAAATATCAATGACTTTATTTTTCGGAAAACTTTTCCGATTTCAAACATGCTTCATTATATGCCATCCTTTTTATTTTTGCAGTTTTATTTCGTATTCATTTTTTTTATACTCTTTATCCTTCAACTTATATTTCTCAAAAGATTATCATTATTTTTTTCCTCAGTTTCCCTTCTCCTCAACTCTTTCTTCTCCCTGATCCAAATTCCCCACCCGGATCCGTCAACCTACCAAGTCTTGAAGCATTGAAGGACTTAGTGCTTCATTATTAGTTCTTTTTTTCTCTCCCGCATCCATCTGCATCGACAGGGCGATCGTTGCTATGCCATACTCTCCACCAATAACGTTCAAGTGAAAGGAATATCATTTCTATCCATGTTCACGAAGAGATACGCCTGCGCATGCGTACTGCAACGTATGCAACTTCCTTAAAAAGAAGAAAAAAAGAAAAGAAAAAGAACAAAATGATATATTTCAAGCAGCGGTTGAAAGACTATCGAACTGAGTACTTACGGGATAACTGATATCCCAATAGACGCAGTTCGTTGAGGGGGAGGGGGCTTAAAATCTGATGTGGCATATCACGTGACTAAAGATGGACTCTGCTTAGCAGCTTAGAATTATTCGACAGCTAGCATCCGGTTCAATCGCCAGTCCTTCCTGTTTGGACTGACTGTTTGGATTGATTTTAAAGGCATGTCAATCTGTCTCGGTTGTTTTATGTTTAGAGGTTAGGGAATGGTGTTTCTTGTACCTTTATATCTATTATTTTTGTGTTGTTGTTTTTTAAGAGTTTTTATTTAAACAAAGTTAGCTGGTTGTTTGTTTTGTTTTACGGCGTATCAACCCTTTTCGGGTCATTTAACGCCGAATTGAATTTCAAATAATTCAGTAGAGTATAAGTACGCAGTTTAAATGTCAAAACAGTTCTATTTCAAGCAATTCAGTTTAGCATAAGTACACAGTTTAGTTCTATTTGACCCATAGAAAGGACCCTATCAGGTGCTATCACTCCTGGCCAGTGTGGATTTGAGAGCGATGGCAATAAAGAGGTACTCCGCATTCCTTAAATATCAAGCAGTACAGAAGCCTCACCATCAGATTATTTAGTGTCATATCCTGGACCCTCGTTGGGTGGGGGTCTTACTCCTCTGCAGAGAAGCAGTCGATGTATTCTACAGCCCCAGCCGACTGGGCCAAGAAACAAGATTATATGATATAAAGTATTCCTATCTAATACTAATAATTATATTGTTTTAAGTAATTATTTCTATTTAATAATAATAGTTAGTTTGGACACGGAACACAGATGGATATGAATAAATTGTCATATTGGTAAGATATTTGAAAATTAAAATTTGATATAGAAAAATATAAAATAGTACATATTGGATGAAAAAACGTTGAAGTTGAATGTAAATTAACAGGAAATTTAAAACAAGTCAATGAGAAATACAATCTTGCTTTGATGATACATTTAAAGTTGACAATCCATTGAGGACAAAGAGAAAGATTTGCAAGAAGGTTTATTTCATGGGAGACAAATATTGTTCTAAAAATATATAAAACCCTAATAAGACCTTATATAGAATATTGTACTCAGGTCTGAGCTTCAGTGTTAAGACATGGAAATTAGAGTGAAATATCAAAATTGGAGAATATACAAAGAAGAGTGACAAAAACAATAAAATGAGTAAAAGATTACAGTTACAGAAAAAGATTATAGAAACCAGAATTCATTACTTTGTTAAAAAAAGAATGAGAAATGTTATAATTTAAACTTTCAAATTACTTAATGGAATTTCTCTCTATGGCAGATATTTTTTCAATATTTCTCCTCTAGATGGAAATTTACTGTCAAGACAGATTTCAAAAACAAAATCTACTACACAACTGAATTTTTTTGCTGATAGAATAATATATTTTTTTGGAAAAAAATACCTTGTCAGTTCTAAAATAACAATAGAATAAAAAAATTCAAGATTAACTTGGATAGTTTCAGAAATAATTGATCTGTATATAGATACTGTACAGTTCTGCGCAAACATTCTTTTTATAGGTTTATTTTAGAAGATAGTTAAAAAACCCAGAGATGTTCAAGGAGATTGAGCAAACAAATAATAATAACTAATAATAATAACAATAATTTGTAAATAATTCAAGCTTTAAGTAACTATTCTTTATATAAATAATTTACACTTATATAGTTTTAAGTATTCCAATCTAGGTGGGTGTCCACGTGGTGTAATGGTTAAAGCGATGGACTGCAGAAACGTAGTACGCGAGTTCGTACTCCAGTCGCGCTATTACGTTCAATTTCGGGCAAATACCCTTGGGAATGGTATGAACCCACTTATCCTCCCAGCTATGGGTTAAATAGTACCATTACTGTTCTTCTAGGAGAATAGCATAAAATAATCCTGCAAAGGTTGATATGCCATTAAACAAAGAAACCAAACCATTCCAATCTAATATTTTTCAAACAGAACTGGAGCCAAGACATCAGATGGAGTTTAGTGTCATATCCAAGACACCCCTTTTTGTAGGAGGGGATCATATCCCTTTATAGGGCATACAGTCATCATATTCTTAGCCCCACCGACAGGGTTCCCTATCAAATACTTGTAACTTAAACACAATTATATGGTTTCAAGTAACTAATTTTATTTGATAATAATTGGTTTGTAAACAGTTATATTCTTTCCTGCATTTTTATAAATGCTAATAATTTTATAAATAGATTTTCTTCATCCATAGATGGGACCTAAACAGATCCAACCATTGCTGGTCAGAGTGGACCGGGGAGTAATGGCAATGAAAGGGTACTTCAAACACCCCAGATCTTTAGAACTGGAAACTCGTCATTAGATGCAGTTTAGTATCATACCCTTTTTTGTTTGGTTTGACCCCTTTTTCGGGAACAATGACAGTGTATTCTGAACCCACCGGACAAGTCGTTTCCTTATAGGTTTCAGTCATCTTTCTATCTGAGCGTAAGACAGGTTTGAAAAGCGGATATGCATGTTCACTGGAGTTTTCAACTTCGTGGCAGTATCTCCCCATTTCACTCAAACAGGAGAATCATTAGTCACTCTGACATCTTTGATATCTAAGCCCCTGGATAGTGGTCAATTTTTACATCTATTCATAAATACACATTGTAGGGCCTCACATCAACTCGACCAAATATAGAATTTGGCCTGGTGAGAAGTATGGTTCATGTTAAGATAGATCATGGATCCAAATGAGACTTGACCAGCGTTTACAACACAGACTCAAAAACGGAAATGGAACCAGTGACCCAAGTTCAAATCCTGGACGAAGCTGTAGGCGTTTCACTTCGTGCGAATGTGCAAATATGGAATGAAATTTTTTAAAGGCAAAAAAAAAAAAAATACTCATTTAAAATATCTACAAAATAACATTTTTGGCACTTTTTAATATTTGATTATGTGTGTGTGTATATGAGTCTGAAGTGTATGACACCTTATGCACACTTTAACGATTTGAGGTAGAAAGTTGCAATTTGGTACAATAGACCACTTTATAGTCTATCCTATTCTTATCGTACGTTGCCCAGTCGGCTGGGGGGGGGGGCTGTAGACTACACCGACTGCTTCTCTGCAGAGGGGTAAGACCCCCCCAATGAGTGTCCTGATATGGCACTAAACAATCTGATGGTGAGGTTCAAGCAGTGCTGGAGCTTTGGGAAATGCGGAGTACCCCTTTATTGCCATCGCTCCCAGATCCACTCTGGCCCGGAGTGGTAGCACCTGATAGGGCCCTATCTATGGGTTGAATAAAACTAACAGCATACTTATGCTAAACTGAATTGTTTGAGTAAACTGAATAGCTTGAAATAGAAATGTGTTTGACAATTAAACTGAACTTACATTTAAACTGTGTGCTGATGCTTAACTGAATTATTTGAAATAGAACTGTTTTTCGACATTAAAACTGTATTTACACTTAACTGAATTGTTACATATAACTGCTTGAATAGTTTGAAATAGAAATATTTTTGACAATTAAACTGTGTACTTATGCTAAACTGAATTGTTTTAAATAGAACAAATTATTTACATAAAAATGGATTTAGCGTTAAATAACCTACAAAGGTTGATATGCCATAAAACCCAACAAACCAAACCAAACTTATCGTACGATGGATTAATAGCAAAGTCAAAATTGTCCCCCTACAAAAAAAAAAAAAAAAAAAAAATAGACCGGGGACAAATTATTCTGAGTTATTGTCCCACCTTTGACTGTTATTATCTTCCGTTTCAAACAACGTCAGTTTTTTTTCCTCCGAAGCCATTTCTCCACTGTTAAGTACGTTTCATTTTTATTCAATTTAGATTTTAAATTTTTGGATGAAACTTAATCTAATGCGATTCTTCAAATTTATAGTTGTTTGGTTGTTGTTTTTTTTGTGGCATATTAACCCTTGTAGGTTATTTAATGCCACATATTGTCTGTAATTGATTTGTAAGCGAATAGTTTGTTGATAGCTTTCTTTTTAAACAGGTGGTTAGAGCTTATTTGTTTGCACACAGTTAAATGGTTATAGTTTTAAGTATGGCTATCACTTATAATTCTATTTAATATTTATAATTTTTTACACCTACTTAAAGTAAGTAAAGTTGGCGACCGGAGTCAAGGGCGGCCCGAAGGCTCCCTTTTCAATAGTTACAACATTGAGGCATAGGGGAGGGCGCTATTCATTCTCTCAGATTTCTCCACTTTCCCTTGATATGTACCTAATAATGCTGAGTTTTTAGCAAGGAAGTATCAAGTACCATTTTAAAGTTTTTCGTATGACTCGACCTGGGATTGAATCCTGGTCCCCCGGGCAATTGGAGAACACTCTAACCACTAGGCTAATGAGCCGGAACTAATACAAACAATCTTCACAAAGCTTCATACTTTCAAATATCAAATGATAATAATAATAAGTTGTATATGCATAACCAAGATTCTACCCGGGAGAATGAGACGCACAAAATTCTTTGGAATTTTGATGTACAAACAAATCACCTAATGTCGCCCAGATGACCAGACATAGTGATTGTCAACAAAAAAATAAAATAAAAGAGAACCTGCCGAATAGTGGACTTTGCCATACCGGTGGACCACAGAGTAATGATAAAAGAAAGCGAAAAGAGAGATAAGTATCTAGACCTTGCTAGAAAACAAAAAAAAACATGGAACATGAAAGTAATGAGGATACCAATTGTAATTGGTGCACTTGGAATTATCCCCAAAGTATTTGTAAAGGAACTGGAAGACTTGGAAATGAGAGGATAAGGAGCACACAATAAGTTTCCAGACTTTTTTCGTATGGGCACTTTTATTGATAGTACTCACATGAAACTCTAGTCTCCTTCGAACTAATCTCCTTCGGCTGCAATGCACTTGTTGTACCGTTCCAACAACTTTTAGAAGGCCCCATGGAAGTTCTCTTGTGTGAGCGTGTCAATGACCTTCGTAAACAGGCTCTTTCATCTCCTCAATTGTCTTATAACGACAGCCTCTGTGCTTAGGGAATAACCAAAAGTCACAGGGAGCAAGGTCTGGACTATAAGGATTGTGAGGAACTGTGTTGATGCCCATCTTGGTCAAATAGTCTGTGACAAGGATGGAGTTGTGGACTGGTGCATTGTCCCGGTGGAAATGCCACTGACCCGATTTGAAGAGTGCTGGCCTCTTCCGAAGGAATCTCTTCCTGAACTCCCTTAAAACCTCAACATAGTATTCCTTGTTGACTGTCTGTCCAGTGGGAACCCAGTGCATGTAGATTATGCCACTGCTGTCAAAAAAAGGGATCATCAAATTTGTGGGTGGATTTGCTCTGTCTGGTCTTTTTGGGTCTGGGAGAGTCAGCATGCTTCCTCTGGGAACTCTGTCTCTTCGTCTCTGTGTCATAGCAGTAGATCCAGCTTTCATCGCAGGTCACCAGAGCATCAAGAACTGCGGGATCTGAATTGATTAGCTCGACCATCTCCCTGCTGTCATGACAACGTCTTTCTTTTTGATCTTCTCTGAGCACCGTTGGGAAAAACTTCGCGCAAATCTTCCACATCTTCAGTTCCTCGCGAATAATCGTGTCTATAGTTCCCACATTGACATCAAACTGTGCAGTTATTGTTTCTGTAGACACACAACGGTCCTTATCCATGAAATTCTTTATTTGGCCAATCAACTCTGGTGTTCTGACTTCCTTACTCCTCCCACACCTCTCACC
The DNA here is from genome assembly GCA_963585895.1 of Sepioteuthis lessoniana. Classification (NCBI taxonomy): domain Eukaryota; kingdom Metazoa; phylum Mollusca; class Cephalopoda; order Myopsida; family Loliginidae; genus Sepioteuthis; species Sepioteuthis lessoniana. The sequence goes on from OY757932.1 coordinate 3,235,677, forward strand.
ATCCCTCACAGACTCCCTGCCTTCCTTGAATCTCTTATGTCACTCAAAAACTGATGCTTGATTTATGCAAGATGGTCAAAAAGCAGTCTGAAGCATTCCATACGTTTCAGTGGCATTTTTCCAAGTTTAAAACAGAATTTTATTGCATATCGTTCTTCTAAAGTGTTCTCACATCCAGATTGCATTTTTGAAATTCACCAGCTGTGACAATCAGGCTTTAGTAGGGTGTATTCCAATTACTGCTGTAGTTGTTCATCTGAACTTGAAATCATAAAAATTGGTCAGTCATCTCATAAGATGTATAGCAATAACATAGTGAATTTTCAAGAGTCTACGACAATTTTAAATGCCTGTACAAAAAGTCTGGAAACTTATTGAAGGCATTAGCCATCCAGACTATAGCATTATTAAGATCGGAAGATTAAGAAGACTCGTGGAGACTTGCTGTTAATCAGACTCCAGTGGAAAACCATCAGTTAACGCTGGTGTGAAAAAACTCCCAAAGGAATAATAATAATAATAATAATAATAATAATAATAATAATAATAATAATCTGTAATAAATGCATAAAAGGTTTTATTTAATCCTTGGAAGGGATCCTAACAGGTACTACCACTCCGGGTCAGAGTGGACCTGTGAGTTATAGTAATGAAGGAGTTGTCCATATTTCCTATACTCCAGGACTGGAGCCTCACCATCAGATGCAGTTTCTTAAAATTTAGTTATACATTTCTGTGTAATTATCTTGTAATTTTTTAAAATTTTCATTCAAAAAATTCTTTTCGCGCATACAAATTCTTTTCACTACTTCCGATATAAAAAAACGTCATCGTAAAAAAAAAAAGACACCCCCCCAAAAAAAACAAACGCAAAATTATTATTTTTTATGATTATTTTTTGATAAACTGGGGAAAAATGAATCAGATAAAATTAAAGATTAGTTTTCTTTCTAAATTGCAATTTTTTTTGTGAAATAAAATCTTTATTTTCTTCCTTATATCAAAAGAAAAAAAAAATTAAAGTTTTTTTATCCATTTCAACAAAAGTATTTATAAAAGTATTTTACCCTTTTAAGTCTAAAATACTTTTATAAAAATGAAAATTTATGGAACTAAAATCGAAATAAATGGTACACTCTGAGGTTGAATAAAAATGTTACGATAAATAAACAAAACTGTGAGAGCAATTTAATTTCACGTTCATTTAATCTTAAAAAAAAACAAAAAAATTCATTGAATTCTTTCGTTTAAAAAATTGGATAGATAAAACTTCTGATTAAAAACAAAAAAAATAATTTGGTTTGATTTCTTTGTTTTAATGGCACATCAGTCTTCGTGGTTTATTTAATGCCAAATCATAGTAGAAAAACAGCAGTGTCACTATTTAACTCATAGCTGGGAGGTAAGGGTGGGGTTCATACCTTTCCCAAGGGTATTAGTTCAAAAGTGAATTTACCAGGGCGATTCGTTGATTTTTTGTTTTGTTTTACAGTGTATCAACCCTTTTCGGGTCATTTAAAGCCGAATTAAATTTCAAACAATTCAGTTTAGAATAAATATAGAGTTTTTGTTTACAAACAGTTAAATGTCAAAACTGTTCAGTTCTATGCCATAACAGTTCTATTTCAAACATATCAGTTTAGCATAACTACACAGTTTAGTTGTATTTGACTCATAGATAGGACCCTAATAGGTACTCTCACTTTGGACCAGAGTGGACCTGGGTGTAATGGCAATGAAGTGGTACTCCGCATTCCCCAAAGCTCCAGCATTACTGGAACCTCACCATCAGATTGCTTAGTGTCAAAATCAGGACATTCGTTGTGTGGGGGTCTTACCTCTCTTCAGAGAAGCAGTCGGTGTATTCTACAGACCCAGCCGACTGGGCAAGTGCGACCGGAGTTCGAACTCGTTTACTTCGATACCGCTGTCCAGCACTTTAGCCATTGAAGCCCCCAAGATAAAAATGTTTTTCTAAGAACCATTTCATTTCCCGTCCTTTCAATTAAAAAATCATGTATTTCTTTCATTCTTTTTTGAATTTACAAATAAAAATTAGTGTTTTATTTTAGTCAGGTTATCCCTCCACCCCATGCAACGTGGGGTAGCATTGCTAGTATTTAATAAAGAACAAAATACTTTTTTTAAATTTTTTTTATTAGTTCAGCATAAAACAATTTGGGCGAGAAGCAGTCGAAAGAAAACAAGTCATTCTATTTACGAGGTTTGATTAGTTGGTTGGTTGGTTTTTATGGCATACAAAACTTTGGCATTGAATAACCTATATACATGAACATTAGATATATAGATTTGTAAACAAATACTTTGTTTGTAATAATTTCAACAATCCAGAGCTCAGTTGTTTTCACGCACTTAAATGATTTCAAGTATTGCTATATACAGAGTGGAACGATAAAATTGTCGCCCTAGAAAAGACGGCATGATTCCATTTCCGTTAATGAAAACTGGTTTTCTTTTTTTGTTGCAGATTATCTACTAGTTGGCCAGTTGTATACAAATCCCAAGAGCGATAGGAGCCTTCTGTCATGTCTGAAATTGACTCTATGTTCAACGATCGAGATCGGAGATGCACCGCTGTACAACTCATGCTCTCTACCGATCCAAGTTATGACAACAGGACCATTGCCAGTACCCTCAAAATATAAATCTGGATTTCCACGAATAACAGGGACGTGCCCAGAGTGATGAAAACAAAGTTTCCGGCTACGGTTATGGTCTTTGGTGTGGTTTCAAGTGAGGGCCACATCATGCCACCTTACATCTTCGAAGTCGGCTTGAAAGTCAACATCAAAGTGTAACTGGATGTGCTGAACAGTGTTTTGATCACTTGGTGCAATTAGGTGGCCGGTGGCAGACCATGGATGTGGCAGCAGGACTCGGCGCCGGCCCACAAGTCCAAAGGGACCCAGGCTTGGCTTCAGAAGGAGTGCTACGACTTTGTATTCTTCTCTCACTGGTCCCCTCCTCCCCCAAACTGAACCTGCTGGACTATTTCGTTTGGTCATACGTCGAGAACATCACCAACATGACCTCCCACAACACCCAAGCCAGCCTGGTCCCCACCATCCGCCGAGTATTCGCCGAGCTCCCGCCGGCGCTTGTGGAAAAGGCATGCTCCCAGTTCCGGATCCGTATCGAGGCGGTGATTGAGGCTGAAGGCGGCTACATTGAATAGATGTCAGCTCTGCTACATAATCAAGTTACCTGAATTGATTTTTTCAATAAAAGTTTTAAAATAAAGCTTTAGTGTTATTTTCTTTAGGACGACAATTTTATCGTTCCACCCTGTTATATGAATAATTCTCATCATCATCATCATGTCGTGCCGTCAGCACGGATATCCCTGACCCTCTCTCGCCACTTCTCCCTATCACTCATCGCCTCCGGCAGGTCTTCAGGGTTACATCTTGTGTCCTCACATAGTTGCTGTATGTAAGTTCGAGCTGGTTGTCCTGCTTTTGCACGGCCATATGTGGGGGTCCATAGGAGTACATCACTTATGAGCTCGTCCTTGCTTCTCTAGCAGTGTCCCGCGTGTCTGGTTCGTCTAACTTGTATAGTTTTCGTGATGGTGGGCAAGTGTCCGTATAGTTGGTGTCTCGTGGGGTGTTGTCGCCAGGACTTGTTCAATACTGCTCTCAACATTCTTGTGTAGTTTCCGTCTAGTTTCTTCTCCAGCCGTTTAGTTAGCGTCCATGTAGTGCATCCATATAGCAGTATCGACACGACCGCTGCCTGGAAGAAACTATTCATTTGTTTGCACATTGTTAAATGATTACAACTATTGTTATATATGTATTTACCAACTACCCTGCTCGAGTAGGATGTGACACAAGGTCAATATTTAAGCGGAGTTTAACACGTTTAAAATTCAGAGTTTTCCTTTTTCTAGATTGTTTGCATTACCAAATACAACAAGAGTCCGTTATCACGACGAGATGTCGAAAACCTGAAAGGAAATTCCTTTTTATGCTTGGTCTATTTGAAATATTGACGAATATTTCGGTGGTTTTAGCGTTATCTAAGACATAAAAAAAAAAAAATCGAAACCATGTTCCGTACGCCGTACTTGATGTAAACAAGCAACCCTTAGTAAATAAACGATGAAAACAAATAATCTTCTTTTTTTGGATACAAATAATTATTCCGAATTTTAGTAAGAGCGATGCTACATCTTTTATTTTTGATGACATCTTTCATCTTGAATATAATATGGGTAAGTACTGCTAGTAAGTACTGCTATTAAGTACTGCTAGTAAGTACTGCTTGTAAGTACAGCCAGTAAGTACTGCTAGTAAGTACAGCCAGTAAGTACTGCTATTAAGTACTGCTAGTAAGTACTGCTCGTAAGTACAGCCAATAAGTACAGCTAGTAAGTGCTGCTAGTAAGTACTGCTCGTAAGTACAGCCAGTAAGTACTGCTAGTAAGTACTGCTCGTAAGTACAGCCAGTAAGTACAGCCAGTAAGTACTGCTCGTAAGTACAGCCAGTAAGTACTGCTAGTAAGTACTGCTCGTAAGTACAGCCAGTAAGTACAGCCAGTAAGTACTGCTAGTAAGTACTGCTATTAAGTACTGCTCGTAAGTACAGCCAGTAAGTACTGCTCGTAAGTATGTAATATAAATAAATACTGTTTTGGAATAATTATCCTAAACTTTAATAAAAGTGATTCAACATCTTTTATTTTTAATGATGACCATCTGCGGGTCATTCTCCGTAAGTTTTAAAGGATTATTCGTAAGCAGTCCTTAAGCTTATTGCATCCAGATCGTAAGAAAATCATTATTACAAATAGAGTTCTTTTATTCAAATTTCGGATAATTATTCCAAAACAGCTCTTCGTACCAATAGTTCATATATGTTGTAAGATAGTCATTATCCTAACCTTTAATATGAGTGATCCTTCGTCCTTCATTTTTAATAATGATCATTCTACAAGTTGTATTTAATTTGGCCAAGTACGACAAATCGTTTTAATGAGGAAAAGTTTTAAAGTATTTGATTAAAAAACCTACGTGAGAGGTTATAAAAGTGTTCGTTTTTTTTTTTCGGAAAAGGGGATTTGGGATCAATTTACAAATATTCTCGAAAAAAGAAAATGATGAAAAAGACATTTAAATGAACGACAACGACTTTAAGAAGATTTTTAAGTTGAACTAAAAGATCAAAAATGTGTTCTTGATATGGGACTAATGGCGAATAAAATATCAAATCTAAAGGGAGGCATATCGTAATAATTTATCTTAAGCGTTCATTCTAGATTTTAACTTTCCAAAGTCGTAAGGAAAAAAGGAAAATACATTATCAAATAAAAGTGATGACAAATAACGACGTCCAATTCAAAGAAAGAGAAATATGGCTAAAAAATGTTGAAAAACAAATTGAAATAAGTAACTCAAAAAACAACGAAAAACAAAAAACAAACAAAAAAAATTACCATTTTCCTTCTTTTTTCTTTCTTTCTTTCTTTACTTTTTTTTCTATATTTTCTTTCTTTATAATTTTTTCTTTCTTTCTTTCTTTCTTTCTTGACGAAATGCCCTTATGTAATCGTGAAAGGAAGAGCTCTTAAAATTTGAAATATGGTGGATTAAAAAGCAAAAACAAATCAAAACAAAACAAAAAACAAACCATAAAAAAAAAAGACAACTTATAATGAACATCGTTTTTTAAATTTTTTTTTTTACTCTTTTACAGGACAAGAAGATTCGCTTCGAAAGATTGTCAGGAATTTCTTTGAAGATTAAATAAAGAAACGATGGTCGCTTGATAAGTTGACATTTTGATGAATGGGTCGAACCATAGACCGCCACCCCCCACACAAACACACCCACTTACACGCACAAACGCATGCATCAGCACAAAAACACACCCTGCACACAAACACACAAGCACATAAATACATACACAAATGCATACATATAACTCCCTTACAGACATATACATGTACCTCCATTCACACACACACACACACACACACACACACACACACACACACACACATAGGTATCTCCCCTTCCACTTGAGCAGGCTGCAACACTAGGTCAATTTTAAAGTAAAAAAGTAAAGTTAACGACCATAGTCGAGGGTGACCCGAAGGCTCCCTTTTCGATAGCTACTACACCAAGGTGTAGGGGAGGGCGCTACTCCATTCCCTGGATTGCTCCACTTTACCCTTGAACTGTACCTTATAATGCTGAGTGTTAAGCAAGGTGGTATCAAGTACCATTTTTAAAGTCTTTGGTATGACTCGACCTGGGATTGAACCCAGGTCTCCCGGGCCATTGGCGAACACTCTAACCGCTGGGTCAATGTCCCGGTTAGTTTTCCTTCTCCTAGACTGGTTTCCAGGCCAAGGTAAAAGGTAGAATAGTTGGAGTCATACTTTTTCCAAGGGTATTAGCCCTATGTGTAATGCAAACGGCCTCATCCGGGATTTGAACTCGTAACGTCGTGTTCATGTCCATTAGACGGTAACCATACACACCACGGACGCATACACACATATACACTCATGCACACATACACTCGTACACTGACACACACACACACAGAGAAAAACACACACATATACACATACATACATACACAAGAAGGAGCTCGTGGTGTTGTGGCTATCGTCGTTGGCGACCCGAGTTCAAATCCTGCTCGAGGCTGATTGCATTTAACATAAGACTAATACTATTGGGAAAGGTATGAATCCAATTATTCTATTTCCAGTTATGGGTAAATAGAAGGGCAGACTGGGTTCTTTAGCCTTGTTCAGGTAACCAGTCTAGGAGAAGAAAAAATAAATCTAAACCAGTTAAATTCCGCTTAAAAACTGTCTTTGTGTCACATCCCGTCCGTGTGTGTTAGCGTTGGTAAATACATATCCACACACACACACACACACATAGATAACCCAACACACAAATCTAGGTGGATTTTTTAAACATCCTAAATGAGGTATTCGTGCCGTTATAATAGCTGCCATAGAAAAAAATATCAACGAGCAAAGATCAAATTCTTGATAAGGCTGTTCATATGTTACTGTATGTTGACATCTTTAGAAAAGGCATGAATCCATCTCTTCCCACCGATGGAATGGCACAACCAGGAATTGGAACTCTTCAGTTAGGCCTATCGTGTTTAACCTCGTTCTGACATTAATGTCAAGTTGTGTAGTTCCTTTCACTTCCCTTGGATAACATCTTTCTCATAAAGGAGGAAAACCTACAGCAAGGACAACCATGCCACAAGGTCTCCCGAGACTGACGGATGTCATATTTTGATGAATAAGTTCTGAACCATTAGGTGTGCTAATGACTTAACGGTCATTGGCAAGGAATTTGGGATAGGGAGGCCGGGTTAAAATTCTATCCGAAGCCTTTTTTTGTTTATTTGGTACTAATTCCATTGAGAAAGTCATGAACTTATTTCCCTTCCACTTATAAATGAAATTCTAGGGCTATTTAGCCTTAGTAGAGCAACTAGTTTAAGAGACTAACCCTGAAATCAGACCCCATGTCATGGGTCAGCAAGGTTGGGTAAGGCTAATTACTCCCTATGTTTTATAGACCTTGGTGGAAGGCCTATATCCTGCTGTGGTTTGGGAGATAATAGAAATACTTAAAGGTACGAAAACTGGAATCGGTGAGATCAGTTCAAACGGTTTGCATTCATTTGACACAAATAATTTTAGAAAAAACCATGAACCGGTTTCTTCCATAAGAAATGGGTAAAACAGTTGGATAGACTATGCTTTCTCGCTTTCATGGATTTAATCAGAAAAGAGAAGAGAACCGTGAACTCTAAACTCATCTCAATACGGAATGAGTCAGCGTGGCAGGATATTATTGTTTTGTTGCGTCCTGCCCAATTTTGCCGGATAGCTAATGTTTCTTTTTATACGTTATGACTGTTTCAAAAAGGAACGTTATCGGCCTCTAGAATGAGTCAAAACAAGCCACCTGTCAGCTTCACACACACACACACACACACATACACACACGCACACACACAAAACGAATTCTGAGAATATCCAAGTACGGCCGTCTTTGTTGATGACTATTTTTCTTTGCATTTCACATTTGGGGATTAATTGGGTTGGGTTTTATGGCATATCAATCATTGCAGGTTATTTAATGCCAAATCCTCTTTATGCATATATATATATATATATATATATGATTTGTAGACACATTTATTCGATAATATTCTTAAACGAGCCTTAGCTTCTTTTGCTCACATTTAAATGGTTTCAAGTATTTTTATATATACACAGTTCATTCTATTTGACGCATAGATAAGACCCTATCAAGTACTACTACTTCGGGACACAGTGGACTGGGAGTAATAGCAATGAAGGAGTACTTCACATTTCCCAAAGCTCTAAGACTGGAGACTCGCCATCAGATTGTTTTTTGTCATATAATAGGACACTCGCTGGGGTGGTGGTGGTGGTGGTGGTGGGTCTTACCACGGTGTATTTTATAGCCCAGCCTACTTGATCCCATTTCGGTTATTTGGTTTAATAGCATATCAACTCTTAATGGTTATTTAATACCAAACCCTGATTATATATATATATATATATATATATATATATATATATATATATATATATATATATATTACATATATAAACGGACGCTGCTGCTGTTGCTACATAGATACCTTAAAAATTCTCTTCGCCAACATAGTCCGCTTGTTGGCCGAGTGGTCTGAGACTTAGTCTAAGGTAAAGTTGGATGGGTTTCGATCCCGGCTTCGAGCGTCCTGCGTGTCTAGCCACACTGAAGAGTTCTGATAGAACGAAACAGTCTGTCTGTGGATGACAATATATATATATATGTATATATATTATATATATATATATATATTATATATATATATTAAATACCAAACCCTGATTATATCTATATATATATTGATTTGTAAGGGAATAGTTTGTAGGTAACTTTATTATCACCAGCTCATTGGCTTATAGGGTAGAGTGTTCGGCAATAGTCCGAGAGACCGGGGTTCAGTCCAGGTCGAGTCGTACGAAAGACTTCAAAAATGGTACTTGATACTTCCTTGCTTAACATTCAGCATTATAAGGTACATATCAAGGGTAAAGTGGAGCAATCCAGGGAAAGGAGTAGCTTCCTCCCCTTTACCTCGGTGTAGTCGCTACTGAAAAGGGAGTCTTCGGGTCGCCCTCGACTACAGTCGCCAAATTTATTTTTAAACGAGGTAGAGCACATTTTTTTGCACACAGTTAAATGGTTTCAAATATTGCGAAGTTATAATTTTATTTGATATTAATCATTTGGTTGCACACAGTTTAGATGATTTTCGTTATTGCTGTCTCAGCAGATTCTCCCTCAGCCACCGCCTTGAATTGGGTACTAGGTCCCATATAAGGTTCATGCCTTACGGAACTATAGAGGACTTCGTGAAAGCTAGATGAGTTTGTATTACCACTCCTCTATGACCACTTTGTCTCACCGGTATAGGTGTTTCCTTCTTCTTGACCGGTTGCCAAAGCTAGAGAACTTAGTCTATGATACCATTGATCATAGAACAGCAGTCCAATCGGCTGAGGCTGTAGAATACACTGACTGCATCTCTGCAGAGGAGTACGACCCAACCCCAAATGAGTGTCCTGATATGACAAAACAATCTGATGGTGAGGCTCCAGTAATGTTGGGGCTTTGGGGAATGCGTAGTACTTCTATAGGGTCATCGCTCCAAGGTCCACTCTGGTGCAGAGTGTTCACACCAGATAGGGTCCTTTCTACGGGACATTTTAGCCGAGTGCAAACAAATTACTATGATAAATTGAATTGTTAGAAATAGAACTGTTTGACCATTCAACTGTGTATAAACAAATGACTGATGCTTAAATGAATTGTAAGTGATATTTGAAACCATTTAAGTGTTTTTAAAAAATGAGCACATGCTCGTTTTAAAACATTATCAAGAAAATGATTTACAAATTTAAAAATTTACAAATTATATATATTTTATATATATGTATAAAAAAGGATTCGGCATTGAACAACCAAAAATATTTGTTATGCCATAAAACCAAATCATAAATCAGAGGTGGAGGGAAGA
>OY757932.1:3250783-3343283 GCA_963585895.1 Sepioteuthis lessoniana
GCTTTGTTAAAAAAATCTGCCGACTCAGTTTATATTTCTTCAATCAGTTTTCATCTATCTATCTACCTATCTATCTATCTATCTATCACTGTTTGTTCATATCGATTATCTAAGATAAAGCTTTGTAATTATTCCATAAATCTGTTCGCCCAGTATCTCTATCTTCGTTGTTTTGATCCCGGTCTTTTACTGGATCAGCCTTCTCGTTGCTGTATATCTTATCCAGTAATCTCACAACTGCATCGCCAATCTCTTCCATAGCAAAGGATCATCAAAGGATCTTCTCCACGACTTGTTACCATTTCAATCAACGTTCATTTGTCATTCAGTTAGTGAAGATTTCTAAAAGTTTTCAATATTCACCACTTGTGGGATTGTTTGAAAACGAAACAATTGAACAATGTTTCTTTAATGTTCTCATGTGGCAAATTGTTTTATACATGACGTTTTCTCTTACCCCCCCCCACTTGTTTGATTAATCAGAAATCCGTCGACTTAGTTTATATTTTTTATACAAGTTCCTTTGGTTGATTTTGCCTTTACTGAAAAGCACTATCTATCTATCTATCTATCTATCTATCTATCTATCTATCTATCTATCTATCTATCAATCAGTTGATCAATCATTTTCTGATTCTTTGCATCTAACTATCTATCTATCTGAGTGTATTCATATCTATCTATCTATCTATCTATCTATCTATCTATCTATCTATCTATCTATCTCAGTTCATTCATATCTATCTATCTATCTATCTCTCAGTTGATCAATCATTTTCTGATTCTTTGCATGTATCTATCTATCTATCTATCTATCTATCTATCTATCTATCTGTTGGCCAGTTTCTTCTTGATCTATCGCAGTCAGTCGTCTATATGTATGTTTGGAGGTCGGCTAAAATGTTCATAGCTAGACCAAGATACTCTCATGGAATATGAACAAATGAAGTTTATTTTTCAACATAGTACTCTTCGCAGTCTACACACTTCTTCCATCGATGTTACAATGTTTGGATACCATTAGTGAGAAAATCATTAACAGCAGACATAACGCCATCATTTGAACTTTTCAACCAAGGAAATTTCAGGCGATGGAAATTCCATCTCAGCCTTCGATGTATGTGTGATTGTATGTATCTATCCACACACACACACACACGCACACACACGCACACTTATATATATATATATATATATATATATATATATATGTGTGTGTGTGTGTGTGTGTGTGATATGAATATGACATTAAACCATTAGATGGTGAGGTTCCAACCTTGTAGATTTTGGAAGTGCAGAGTATCCCCTTATTGCTATTGCTCCAAGGTTCACTCTGATCTATCTGCAGTTCAAATAGAACAAACTATGTGCAAACAAATGACTGATGTTAAATTCTGACTGTTATATAGCAATAATTGAAGCCATTTAACAGTACTTGGTGGAACGATAAAAATGTCGTCCTAAAGAAAACAACACTACAGCTTTATTTTAAAACTTTTATTGAAAAAATCAATTCAGATAACTTGATTATGTAGCAGAGCTGACATCTATTCAATGTAGCCGCCTTCAGCCTCAATCACCGCCTCGGTGTGGATCCGGAACTGAGAGCATACCTTTTCCGCAAGCGCCGGCGGGAGCTTGGCAAATACTCAGCGGATGGCAGTGATCAGGCTGGCTTTGGTGTTGTGGGAGGTCATGTTGGTGATGTTCTCGGTGTATGACCAAACGAAGTAGTCCAGCGGGTTTAGGTCGAGGGAGGAGGGTGGCCAGTGAGAGAAGGGTACAAAGTCGTAGCACTCCTTCTGAAGCCAAATCCTGAATCTCTTTGGACTTGTGGGCTGCTGCCACACCCAGGGTCTGTCACCGGCCACCTGATTGCACCAGGGGATCACCACACTCTTCAGCACATCCAGGTACACTTTGGTGTTGACTTTCAAGCTGACTTCGAAAATGTGAGGTGGCATGATGTGGCCCTCACTTGAAACCACATCAAAGACCATAACCGTAGCCGGAAACTTTCTTTTCATCACCCTGGGCACGTCCCTGTTATTCGTGGCAATCTAGCGATGGATCTGGCTATCATAACTTGGATCAGTAGAGTGCATGAGTTGTACAGCGGCGCATCTCCGATCTCGCTCGTTGAACATTGTGTCACTTTCAGACATGATAGAAGGCTCCTATCGCTCTTGGGAATTGTACACAACTGGCCAACTAGTAGATGGTCTGCAACAAAAAACGAAAACCAGTTTTCATTAAACGGAAATGGAATCATGTCTTTTCTTGGGCAACAATTTTATCGTTCCACCCAGTACAAAAAAGAGCCCAGGCTCGTTTCTGAATATTTTCTACAAAATGTGTTTATAAATTATATATATATCTAATATAAATGTATAAAGAGAATTTGGGATTAAATAACCTGCAATGGTTTATATTCCATAAAACCCAACCAAACTAAATCATGCGCTCCCCCATGGGGATTGAGCACTCTGGCGAAGGAATTTTCGGCCACCGCTCGCATAATGCAAAGCTCTTCGAACGAATTGAGCACTCTGGTGTCCGGTAAGGTATAAAATGTAAACAAACGAACGCTACTACTTAATACCTTTTAATTCCCTAGCTGACGTGGTACGCTTGTTGGCTGAGCGGACTGATACTAAGTCTAACGTAAAGTTGGGCGGGTTCCGATTCCAGCTTCAAGTGTCGTACGTGTCTAGCCACACTAAAGTGTTGTGATACAACGAAACAGTCTGTCTGTGGATGGCAATATATTTATATATATGTATAAAAAAGATTTGGCATTAAATAACTGTTGTGGGAGCCTTACCCATCTTAACATAATGGACTCTTTTCACCGTTATTAGTACTAGAGATTTCGCTGCTAGAGGGCAGATCAATATCGGTGTTATCCGAACAGTACGAGACTTCTTACCTTTTCTATGTAACTCTATCTTTCTTGTGTCATATAATCTGTTATCTAATATCTGTTATCTAATATCCGTGTTTGTGTTTTCATTAGTTACCCTTTTCGGAGCCACAACATACTGGAGACGAGGAACTCGAACGAAAAAAGCGACCCTCCAACAAGCAAAAGAGGTTAATCGCACAACATACTGGCGAAGATACATCGCAACAACAAAGAGATACCCAACTACAAGTTGTTAAAAAATCTACAACAAAGTTCCAGCATACAACAAACCGAACAACTACAAGCTATCAAATTGTACAAACGACGGAGTGTGTCGGATAGCAGATATTTTTTTTAAATTTGTAAGTAAGATTGTCACGTAATCAAAAAGTAATTTTCATATTTTTCTTTCTTCCTACTTCAGAGAGAAAAATTTAATTCGGTGCTTACAGTTTGCGTTGTACAGAACGCATACACACACACACCAAATGAAGTCTTAACAAAAAACAAAAAAAAATGAGGAAAAACTCCTTCAACTTCAGAAAGAAAACGAAGAAAGAATCTTAAAAAACGAGGGAAAACAACAACGGTTTTTCCTTGAATTGCAAAAACGACAAGAACCACTTTTTAAAAGTCTAAGTAATAACCAGCCTACAGATAGTACTACTATTTTCATTGAAAATGCAGTGTGGAACGCACTCGAAACATTTTCCTACGCACCAGATGAGGATAAGACCTTTGAGGCATATTACAGAAGATATGAAGATATCTATATTACCGACTGTACCGATTGGACTGATGCAAAGAAAAAGTCCGACTACTTCTACGAAAGCTAGGAACTGTGGAACACAACAAGTTCGTAGATTATATCTTACCAAAAAAAAAAAAATTGCAAACTTGGCTTTTTAGAAACAGTTAACTTACTGTCAGAATTATTCAGCTCCAAAACGTTTCTATTCTACAAAAGATGGAAATGTCTCAACTTAACAAAAAGGGACAGTGATGATTATTTAGGGTTTGTCTCAGTCGCCAATAAAAACTGCGACGATTTTATACCAGGCGAATTGTCAGCGGATAACTTCAAATGTCTGATACTCGCACAAGACTTAGTGTCGGCAAAAGACGCGGAGATCAGACGCAGAGTTTTGTCGAAATTAGAGAACAATCACGATCTCACACTTCAAAAACTGGCTGAAGACTGTCAGAGAATAGTGAGTGTCAGAAAAGACTAAAAAATATCGAGGAGTCTGGTGTTGCTTACGTAAGGAAAGTCAAGCATAGATCCCAATCATATTCTCCGGTAAAAAAGAGAAAAAAAATGATTACCCAAAATTTCAATTCAGGCAGACTAGTGAGACCCCAAAACAAAAAAATAAATAAATAAATAAAATAAAAAATGAATAAATAAATACCACCCAGCGCTTGCTACCGCTATGGAAAAGTACATTCGGCCAAGGACTGTCCCTATCGTATAAAAAATGTCAAAACTGTGATAAATTCGGACATGAGGGTTCACAGTGTAGAAACAGAAAAATAATTAAAAAGAGTCAGACATACAAAGAGCGAGGACAAGTCAAACAAAGTCGTTCATAAATACATAACAGTCAAATTACTAAATAAGTCGGTAAGATTTCAGTTAGACTCTGGCTCTGATTTATCAATAATAAACTTACAAAATTGGAGAAAATTAAATAGGCCAATAATAAAGATGACAAGCAAGACGGCGCGAACGGTAATAGGAGACAAAATAAAATTTGAAGACAAAATAATTATCCCAGTATCACTAAATGGTATAACCAAAAAATTAAAAGTCTTCGTACGGAAAAACACAGAAAATTTGTTTGGGTCGAACTGCTTTCAGAAATTTAATCTCTGGGATCAACCAATTAATACGTTTGGCCAAAAAGTAGAATGGATTACGGCCGAAGCTGAAAAAATTAAGATGTAACTAAAAGGTAGTTTCCCCGAAGTATTTTCAGCTGGTCTTGGCAAATGTACTAAAATTAAGGCAAAATTTGAACTGAAGGAAAATACGCGCCCCCTTTTGAGAAAGAAGCGAAACGTACCGTTCGCCGTGACCGAAGAAATAAATAAAGAGCTAGATCGATTAGTGAATATGGGCATATTATCGAAAGTGGAATTCAGCGAATGGGCTGCTCCAACGGTATATACAAGAAAAGAATCTAAGGAAATCCGGGTATACGGAGATTTTTCTACAGGATTGAACGCCGCACTCAAGGATTACCACGATCTACTCCCCAGCCCAGAAAAGGTTTTTAATAAATTAAATGGAGGAAAAGTCTTTTCAAAAATTGACTTAAGCGAAGCCTACTTCCAGATTCCAGTAGAATAAAATAGCTCTAAACTACTCAGTATTCACACAAAGGGCTGTACAAATTTGACTGACTAGTTTTTGGAATAAAAGTCGCACCGGCTATCTTCCAACAGGTGATGGACACCATGCTGGGCGGCTTTGATTTCACTTTCGCTTATCTGGATGATATTGTAATTAGTAGTAAAACGAAGGAGCTACACAGAGAACATCTAAACAAGGTTTTCGCACAAATACGGGAATTTGGGTTCAAGGTTAAGGAAGCAAAATGCGATTTCTATATGAACAAAATCAAATATCTGGAACATATCATTGACAAAGACAGGTGACGTCTCGACCCCGAAAGGGCTACTGCAATCAAGGATATGCCCGCCCCTGATAATGTTACGACATTACAGAGCTTCCTTGGACTTGCAAACTACTACCAAAGTTTCATAAAAATTTTCACGATTTCTGCGCCCCACTAAACGAACTACTAAAAAAAGATAAAAAGTGGAGAAGGACGCCCGAATGTCAAACAGCATTTGACCAAATTAAAAAGGCATGAACATCTGATTTTTTTACTCACGCACTATGACCCAAAACTGGAGATTATTGTCGCAAGCGATGCCAGTTCATATGGGGTTTGTGCGTATATCCTACATAAAATGCCCGATGGGACAAAAAAGCCAATAGCCCACGCATCTAGAACCCTTATTCCGGCCGAAAAGCATTATTCCCAGATTGAAAAAGAGGCCTTGGGAATAATATTTGCAGTGACAAAATTTCACCGATACTTGCATGGCAGGTTCTTTACTCTACAAACAGACCACAAGCTCCTAATAACCATTTTCGGATCAAAAAAGGGTCTACCAATTTATACTGCCAATAAGCTACTAAGATGGGGAACGATTTTACTGAACTACAATTTTAAAATCGAATACCTCCCGTCAAAACAGATTAACCACGCAGATGGACTATCAAAGTTGGTACCGAAGTATAGTGAACCCTTCGAGGACTCAATAGTTGCAGCCTTACGAACAGACTGTGAAATCAAAAACATGATAGCCAACACCATCAAAGAACTGCCTGTGACGCAACTCAAGATAAAAAGCGAAGCAATGAACGACGACTTTCTTATTAATATTAAACAGAAAATCACAGCAAAAAATGAAAAAGTACCAGAAGTATTTTCACTGTGACAATGTCCTCCTATATAGCGAAAGGGTCGTAATACCAAAGTAATTGCAAAACAGAATTTTAAGAGATTTCCATGCGGGACACCCGGGAATAAATAGAATGAAGGGTCTCATGAGAAGCTATGTTTATTGGACGAAGATGGATAACGACATTACTGATATGATCGAAAAATGTAAAGGCCGTGCCTTAGCGGCAAAAGCACCCCCACTTCTTCCAAACCTTGGCCGAAAACAGAACAACCTTGGTTGATTTTGCGGGTCCCCTGGAAGATTTCTACAACCTAATTGTAGTGGATAGTTACTCTAAATGGCCTGAGGTTCTCAGATGAAGAAGACCTACTACGGGGACAACTACTGGGTTCCTACATGAACTGTTTGCGCGATTCGGGGTAGTAGATTGTGTGGTCAGCGACAACGGAAGCCGATTCACATCAGTCGAATTCAAGGAATTCTGCGAAATCCTCCAAATAAAGCACATAACCACACCGCAATATCATCCAAGATCAAATTACCAGGCTGAACGTTTTGAAGACACGTTAAAGCGAGCACTCAAAAAAGCATCAGGTACCCCTACGGACAAGGCACTACCGCAATTTCTGCAGGTATACATAATCACACCCAATCCCAATACACCACTGGCAGTCTCACCAGCCGAGACGATGTTTGCCAGAAAGATAAGATCCGTCTTCGATAAGCTACTCTCGAAACAAAATAAGCTCCGAAAGACCACATTAGTGCCTAAAAAAGGTTCAACCCGGGAGAAAAAAATTACTTTAAAAAATATCAAAATAACACGTCCTGTTGGGAACGTGGAATTATTAAAAAAAGAATTGGTGATATGGTGTACATTGTAGAAGGACCCAAATACACACACTAAAGAGACACCAGAACCAGTTACAGAAACGCCGTCTGAACGACTCCAACGACGTACCACAAGCAGAAGAAGAGCCAATAGACACCATTTTCGACATGTTCGATTTAGATCCTCCCCAACCAACACCTGAAATACGTCGGTCAGGAGAAAGAGGAAATTCACCGACCCGTTGATGATCAAAAAGAAAAAAATATTAACAGCACTTTTACGAAGTAAAAGGCTTGGGGAGGGGTGTTGTAGGAGCCTTACCCATCTTACCATAATGGACTCTTCTCACCGTTATTAGTACTAGAGATTTCGCTGCCAGAGGGCAGATCAATATCGGTGTTATCCGAACAGTACGAGACTTCTTACCTTTTCTATGTAACTCTATCTTTCTTGTGTAATATAATCTGTTATCTAATATCCGTGTTTGTGTTTTCATTAGCGACCCCTTCCGGGGCCACAACAATAACCTACAATTGTTGATATACCATAAACCCAAGACACCCCATATCAAACCATTATCAATAATTTTCAGTAGTATTATCTTTTATCTCCCTAATACTCGTTGCTTTAATAATCATTATTGATAATTTTGACTAGTATTATCCTTAATATTCCAAATTCAAGTTGACTTATTTGGTTTTCCGAATCAAAAACAATTATAAAGAATAATCTTCAGGTGGAAATTATCCTCCTGTCTCCTTTTGCTTAGCTGTCTTGTGAAGTGTTATAAAAAGTTTGTAACCATCGGAAGATGAAGGATTATAGAAGTCAAAATTATTAGAAAAAAAAAATGCTGACAAGGATATTTTGACGGCTGAAATAACAGGTAATATATTGTTTTAGATTGCAATTCTGCTATTTAAAATGTTTGAGTATTTTTAAGATCGCTTTTTTAAAAAAATTTCAAATCAATCTTTTGAAAACGAATCTCAAGTGTCATTGGGAAATTTTAAACGACGTATTTCTAAATAATTAATAAAAAATATTTTCAAATTTTCAAATTTGCTCAAAAGAAATTTGGTATTTACGAGATTTTACTTCAGGATCTAAAAAAAGTTTGGGAAATATTTAGATGACAACATGTTTCAAAGGGAAGCGGAAGAATTTAAATTCTGCCCGAAAATGAAATCTCAAATGTCTATTTCGAATCATATATATATATATATATATATATATATATATATATATATATATATATATATATAATTTTTCCCTTTCATCCAAACTCAACACAACCGAAAATGAAAGAAAATGAAGTACGTGCAAAGACAATATTTTTAGATTCCATAAAATCACATGAAACGTGAAAAACAGTGTATGGTGATGTAGAAAAATTTAAATACTGACCATTAGCAAGTCTTGAACATCGATCTGTGCTTACCTCCACGAGAAACCTTATAGAGCAGATGTGTGCAATAGTTCCCAGCGTCATGTTTTGTTTTTAGCCACTCACTGAATATACAGTAGAAAATCATTTCTTGAGCCTTTAGAAACCTAAGCCCCTCCCCCTTGCTCGTCAGATTCCCTAAGCCCCATTGCTTCTAGCGGGAAAAAAGCAAACATTTTGAAATGTTATTTGCAACAGACTAGAAAATATCGATGTAGGAATGGGGATTCTTCGCTCAGAATTCAGGCCGCCTGGGTTTACGTGCTTCTTGGTAGCGGTATAAATAGGGACCGCTCATGTCCTAAGACTTAAAAAAACTTTGAAATTATGAGCCCCCACGAAATCACACACACACACACACACACACACACACACACACACACATATATATATATATATATATTATAACAGTGTTGGTTGTCATTAAATCACTTTGTGGGTTTGTGTCGAACCAAGTGCAATATAATATGGAGAGTGCTCAATATCTAGGATAGAGCCATTATGATAATAATAAATAAATATACATTAGATATATATATTTAATTCCATGGAATTTAGACTGCGACCCCTGGGTTTCAGGGAGTTTTTTTTACAAAACAACAATCAGGCAGTTAACAAAATGAAATGAATCGAAAATCGAAAAATACAGTCAAAATAGTTAGGATTTTGTAGGAATCTTTACGCGTGATTGTAAGTGTGTGTGTGTGTGTGTGTGTGTGTTTGTTTGGGTTATAGTTGCGTATTATTCTGTGTGTATGTGTGAGTGGCATATAGTGTATGTGTGTGTGTGTGTGTATGAAGGTACATGCGTTGTTTTTACTGGATGTTATTGGTTGTCTGTATCTTATATTCCTACATTATTATCAGGAAAGAATCTTTATCTATTTCTGTATGTGTAGGGGATTATGACTAAGGAACAAAACAGCATCATTGCATGTTAAGGGAAATAAATAAAGATTTGCTTTGTAAGCATATTTAAATGGGTATTGCATGGTAGATCAGAATCACAATGAATATCAAAAGGTAGGGATATATATTACAACATTATATGGATTATTGTACAATGTTGGTATTATACGTAGGGAAGAGATTTGGGCCAGAATATAATAATAAATTGATGGAATGTTGCGTAAATATTATTTCCACTATAGTTATCTGTGATAGTACCTACGTAATGAAAATAATGAAAGGGGTGACAATAATAGTATTTTTATGTACAATGATGATTATAACTGAAGAGCAAAGTGTTATCATTTTAAAATTAAGGAGGTAGGTGGTGGGTTTTGGAGGTGTGGGTAATAGTTGGGGGGTTGTGATTGTTAATTTTAATAGTTATCTGGTTTGTGTTAACGTTGAATGACTTGTGTTAACGTTGAATGCTATTGTAGTAAAATATGGAATGTACGTGGTAGATAAGATGAATGTGGGGTGTAGAGGCCTATTATTAATGCTCATAGAATATAAATTTAACAGATAGTGGAGGAGTATGGAGAAGGGTACGGGGGTTAATGGAGAAGATGGTACATATATTGTGGCGGGTGTGATGGTCGATGGAGGAAAATGGTACTTACGGTGCTTCAGGTGTGGTGTGGTTTTGTTTGATCTTTTTTAAGTGTTAGATGGGTTATGTGTATGGGTCGAAGTGTGAGAGAAGGTACTTGTTCTCGTGCCCACATTTTGAAAGGATTTCAGATTTTTTATTTTGTAGGGTGTTTTGTGATGGGTAGGTTATGATGGCTAATTTTTCATGGAGGCAAAGGAGGCATTTTTTTGATATGTTATTTTTAACGATGAGGTTTGATGTTTTAAATTTGGTGTAATAGATAATGAGTTTTATTTGTTTTTGTTGTTCATTGGGTTTAATGTGTCTGTGTTGAATGTTGGTAAAGTAATTGG
This sequence comes from Sepioteuthis lessoniana, assembly GCA_963585895.1. Classification (NCBI taxonomy): domain Eukaryota; kingdom Metazoa; phylum Mollusca; class Cephalopoda; order Myopsida; family Loliginidae; genus Sepioteuthis; species Sepioteuthis lessoniana. The sequence continues at coordinate 3,261,344 of OY757932.1, forward strand.
TTGTTTTTATGCATTTTATTCCTGTAATATAAATTAATTTTGTTAATATTATTATTGTTGTTGATATTATTGTTTTTATGGATGTTATGGAGATATAGTTTTATTTATTGGTCAATTAGTTTATTAGGGAAGTTATTATCTACAAATGTTTGTTTGATGCTAGTTAGTTCATTGTAAAATATTATCTTAGATGAGGATGTGTGGTTGGCTCTATCGGTTAGAGATTTTTTATAAGGGATATTTTATATTTTTGGGCATTCACTATGGTACTTAAGTAAAATGGAATTGTGACTAGTTGATTTTTTGTAGGGGAATATAATAATTTAGGCGCGAAGCAAAAATTATTACCATTCACCATATGCCTGATAATCGTGATATACACCACGTCAAACTTTAAGTTACGGTTTTAGATTATTGAGAATATCTTTAAATTTTAGATTTTACACTCACTCTTTTTAGATTTTGAAGCACAAAACATCTTTTATATATCTTAATCTTTGTAACTATCCGCAATTCTTGCAGTCATTATATCTATCTATCTATCTATCTAACTATTCGAGGTATGATCAAGCGGTAACGAGACTTGATCTTTAGATTTTATGGTTAAATGCAAATGTACGAACAGTTGAACAAGTTTTTCCATAAAGTGATGATGTCTAGATGTCTCGATTATTGTCTCGATGCGTGAACAGCCGAGCAATTCATATACTAAAGGGATGATGTCTAGACGTCTAGATAAAGTCTTGATGAGCCCTTTCCTATTTCATATATCATTTTATAAGCAATCTTGATGTTTGTTATTATCATTTTTTACTAAAAGGGTAAGACACCACAAAAACAAAAATGACAGTGCTGCTCTACATTCTATCAAAAGAGAAATATCGGAGATGCTTCAACCAATAGAAAACTCGATGAAATAAGAGTATTGGATGTTTAGAAGAGTCTTTTAAAGACTGTTTATCGCCAAAGGCTTTTGATGATCATTGCTGCTTAGACATTGAGATTTTACTTTTTAAATATCGCAGCTGTTCCCAGGTTTTTGCATGATTTCAAAAATTTTAAATTCAGTCTCGATACTTTTTTAAAATTTTATCTCGCACACTTGGAGAGATAAAAAGAGCGAGAAAGATATCGTGGCACATTAAAATAAAATATTATGGGAAAACTGGGAAAGATATCAATAGACGAAGATAGATTGATAGATAGAAAGGAAGAAAGAGAATGAGATCGATAAAAAGAAAAATATTAACAGAATGAGGTAGACCTATTTACCAACCCCTCCGCTCGGGCAGGATATGACACAAGGTCAATTTTTAAGCGAAGTTTAACAGGTTTGAATTCAGAGCTTTCCTTTTCCTAGACTAGTCGCCTCACCAAGGCTGAAGAACCTAATCTGTCCTACTATTTACCCATAGCTGGAGGGAGAATATTTGAATTCATACCTTTCCCAAGGGTATTAGTGCTATGTGAAAGGCAATCAGTCTCGTCCAGGATTTGAACTCGTATCGCCGTGTCCATATCCTGCGACGATAACCATTACACCACGGGCAGAATGAGGTAGATATATAGATATTAATGAGTATATATATATATATATATATATATATATATATATATATATATATATATATATATATATATATATATATATATATATATATATATATATATATATATATATATATATATATATATATATATATATATATATATATATATATATATATATATATATATATATATATATATATATATATATATATATTACATCCATAGTGGCCAAGATCTATAATACTCTACTACGCATTCACATAGAACCCAAAATTGAGAACATACTTAGGAAGAACTAAAATGGCTTTCGGAGAAATCAATCCACGGCATCCAAAATTTTGACTCTCCGTCGAATTCTTGAAGGTGTACGTGCAAAAATCCATAACGCAACAATATTATTTGTCCAAGGCCTTTGACTCCAAACACAGAAGGAAGATGGAGCAAATACAACTTGGCTACGGCCTACCCAAAGAGACCGTCTCAGTCATCATGATGCTATATAAAACACGAAAGTAAAAGTCAGCTCACGGGATGGAGACACAGACTACTTCGACATTGTAGCAGGTGTGCTGCAAGGAGACACACAAGCCCTATACCTCTTTATCATCTGCCTAGACTACGTGTTTAGAACGTCTATTGATATAATGAAAGATAACGATTTCAAACTGGCAAAGGAAAGAAGCAAAAGATACCCCGTACAAATAATTAAGGACGCTGACTACGCTGATGACATAGCGCTTCTGGCAAATACATCCGGCCAAGCCGAATCCCTGCTACATAGTCTGGAACGAGCAGCTGGTGGCAAAGGCCTTCATGTCAATGCAGACAAGACGGAATACATGTCGACATCTCCATACTAAATGGTAGTTCTTTGAAACTAGTGGATAAGTTGACCAACCTAGGAAGCAGTGTCTCATCAACCGAGAAAGACATCAACATGCGACTAGCAAAGGTATGGACAGCTATCGATAGGCTATCGGTCACAAGGAAGTCAGACCTGACCGATAAAATAAAAGGCAGTTTTTTCCGAGCAGCGGTCGTTTTATTAGAATGCACTACATGGACGCTAACTAATCGTATGGAGAAAAAGTTTGACATCAATTAAACAAGAATACTGCGAGCAATATTGAACAAGTCCTAGAGGCAATACCCCACAAAACACCAGCTGTACGGTCATGTACCACCCATCACGAAAACTGTCCAAGTTAGACGAACCAGACATTCGTGACACTGCTGGAGAAGTAGGGACGAACTCATAATTGACATACTTTTGTTGATCCCTTCACATGGACGAGCAAAGGCAGGGCGACCTGCTAGAACCGATATACAACTGGCAGCACGAAATAATATATATATATATATATATATACATATATATATTGTATCCCAAATGTGAGTACACCCCTCACATTTCTGCAGATATTTAAGTATATCTCTTCATGGGACAACACTGACAAAATGACACTTTGACATAATGAAAAGTAGTCTGTATGCAGCGTATATAACAGAGCTAATTTATTTTCCCCTCAAAATAACTCAAAATATAACCATTAAAAGCTAAACCCCTGCCAACAAAAGTGAGTACACCCCTTAGGGAAAGTTGTCAATATTAACATACACCATGTCAACAGTCAATATTTTGTGTGGCCACCATCATTATCCAGAACTGCATTTACTCTCCTGGGCATGGAGTTTACCAGCGCTTCACATGTAGCCACTGGAATGCTCTTCCACTCCTCCATGACGACATCGCGGAGCCGGCAGATATTTGAGACTTTGCACACCTCCACCTTCCGCTTGAGGATCCTCCAAAGATGTTCTATTGGGTTCAAGTCAGGAGACATGCTTGGCCAGTCCATCACCTTTACCCTCTGTCTCTTCAGTAAAGCAATGGTTGTCTTGCAGGTGTGTTTGGGGTTATTGTCATACTGGAACACTGCCCTGCTACCCAGTTTCTGGAGGGAGGGGATCATGCTCTGCTGCAGTATTTCATAGTACATGTTGGAGTTCATATTTCCCTCAATGAAATATAACTCTCCAACACCTGCAGCACTCATGCAGCCCCAGACCATGACATTCCCACCACCATGCTTGACCGTAGGCGTGACACACTGATCTTTGCACTCCTCTCCTGGTCGCCGCCACACATGTTTGAAGCCATCAGAACCAAACAAATTAATCTTCATCTCATCAGACCATAGGACATGGTTCCAGTAATCCATGTCTTCAGCAAACTGTTTGGAGGCTTTCTTGTGTATCGTCTTCAGAAGAGGCTTCCTCCTTGAGTGACAGCTATGCACACCAATTTGATGTAGAGTGCGGCGTATGGTCTGAGCACTAACAGGCTGACCCCCCACCTCTTCAATCTCTGCAGCAATGCTGACAGGACTCCTACGTCGATCTTTCAAAGAAAGCATTTGGATGTAATGCTCAGCACGTGTGCTCAGCTTCTTTGGACGACCTACTCGAGGCCTCTTCTGAGTGGACCCCGGACTTTTAAAGCGTTGGATGATCTTAGCCACAGTGCTGCTGCTCAGTTTCAGGGTGTTGGCAATCTTCTTGTAGCCTTAGCCATCTTTATGTAGCACAACAATGTGTCTTTTAAGAGAAAATTCTCCTCAGAGAATTCTTTGCCATGTGGTGCTATATTGGAACTTTCAGTGACCAGTATGAGAGAGTGTGAGAGCTGCGCTACAAATTTGAACACACCTGCTCCCTATGCATCTGGGCCTAGTAACACGTGGGTCTAGTAACACTAATGAGTCACATGACATTTTGGAGGGAAAATGACAAGCAGTACTCAATTTGGACATTTAGGGGTGTAGTTTCTTAGGGATGTACTCACTTTTGTTGGCAGGTATTTAGCTTTTAATAGTTATATTTTGAGTTATTTTAAGGGGAAAATAAATTAACTCTGTTATATAAGCTGCATACAGACTACTTCTCATTGTGTCAAAGTGTCATTTTGTCAGTATTGTCCCATGAAGAGATATACTTAAATATCTGCAGAAATGTGAGGGGCGTACTCCCTTTTGTGATACACTGTATATATATAAATATATATATAAGACGGAAATGTAAGACTGTATAGATAGATAAAACAGAGTGACATACATTGACAGATAGATAGATAGGTAGATATATAAGTAGAGCCTGACTGACGGATCGAATGATTGACAGATATGAGTAAAATGACCGATAGATAGATTGTTTGGGAATAAATGGGAACTGATTGTAGAAATATAAGCCCAGTCATAAGATTTCTGATTAACAAAACAAGATATTTTTCTATGAAAATGATAATGATTAAGAAAACAGTTTGTCATGGGGGGGAGATGAGGAAAAAATAAAAATAATAAAAACAACAAAACCAAGAAAAACTGTTCAGTCTTTGCTTTAACTGGAAGTTTAAAAATTAAGTTTCGATAGTTTTTGATAACACTTCATATATTTTGATAGCTAGCTAGCTAGATTGCTAGATAGGAAAGGTAAAAATATATAAAAAGAAAGAAGTTAACAAAATGAGCTAAGAAAAAATGGGATGTAGATTTTTTACTGTAACAGATAAATACATCGAGATAGCTGGTTTAGATTAGTGAAAGAGAATGTTATAAAAAGATAAAATTAGAAGGATATATATATATATATATATATATATATATATATATATATATATATATATATATATATATAATAAAGAGTATAAAATAGATTAAAAAAAGGAATGGACAGGATGACGTATATGAACAAATATATATATATATATATATATATATATATATTAGTAGGTTGGGTTTCATGGCATGTCAATTTTGTATGTAGTTTAATGCTAAATTTAGTTTATTATATATATATATATATATATTCTCTTTAAAGAAAAAGCCAAAGACCGGTTATTTTAGGATTATGTATTTATTTCCATCCTGTCTTACGTTTCTGATGTAAACCAAAAACACGAATAAAAATATAACAGGACTTCTTCAGATCCAATGGATAAATAAAACCTATATATATATATATATATATATATATATATATATATATATATATATATATATATATATATATATATATATCTGTGTGTGTAGATGGGCAGCAGTCTTTCATTTAAGCATGTTTGATTAAATAATAAAGACACATTTCATCTATATAATTTTATTAAGATCTTTTCATGTTTCCAGGTAATTGTCTTGATTTCAGATTGGAATTGGTCGATGAATTTACCAAAATTATCCCGAGCACTTTCGGATCTTTCATAGGCCATCATCAGGAGTTGTTTTTATGTATAAAGAGTGTTTTTTTTAATATTCCATATTTCTTGATAATACTCTATTTCTGTTGATAGCGTTCTGTTTTCTTAAATTCATCAGCATCTCAGTTTTATCCAACTCTGCGTTTACGTAATTTTGTGATGTTACAAATAACTAAAAAAAATCTCTTTCAAAAACTCTTTCAAAAAATCTTTCTACCCTGGTTAAAAATAAGAACGTATCAGCAGCAAATCGGCAACGAGTTCTGATTGGCAGTTGGAAGAAACCCACACAAACAAGCCGTTATTGCGCTTGATGCGGGATAGAAAAGGGGTCTTATTCCCACCGCGATGTTGTGAAGATGGAACCAGCGAGCAAGTACGTGTTAGAACAACAATTGAAAACGAGGAAGTTAATGTGTAGGTCTGCGTTGTTTTACTTTTTCCTCACAACATTCTATTTCTCTTTGTCTAGCTCTCGCGATCGACACTGTTGTAATACGCTGTTTCTCTCTTCTCGACGACCACTAAAAGGTGTAGTAGCGAATGGAATTTTTGTGTGTTCGTCACTTCTTTTCATCTCAGGGAGGTTACCACTGGGGTCCGACTGACACTTGAGAGTGAGCTCTACAAGGGTCTGCTGAGAACCGTGATGGTACAAGCGTCTATGTGACGTAAGAGTAGTACAAACGTCTACTGAGATCGTACCAGCACAAATGTCCATTTGAACACCGTAGCGTTACAAACTTCTATTTGTGCCGTGTAATGATACAGATAGATAAGTGTGAATACGCTGATAGATTGATTGATTGATAGATATGAAGAGACCGACATAAAAGATGGATAGATATATACAAAAGACGATCAGACATAGATAGATAGATAGATATTCATTGAAAGATGTATAGATTATCTATTTCAATGAGTTTACCGGTGAGTGCGGGACAAGGTCTTTTTTAAGCTGGGTCCAGGCGCCACGTCCTAGATCAGACATGCTCGGCAGCTCCAAAATTGTCTCGAGTCCCGTCGGCATTCTTCTAAAAAGGGGCGCCTCAAACTCCAGGCGATAAACTTAGCCTCACCGGAGAGGGTTTGAGCCTGGGGGACGGTTCCCTGAGACTCATGGAGTGTCGGTCTCAGCGGGCAACACTGATGCCGGCTTCTCGGTGCCCTTGTCAGGCGGCTTTGAGCGACGTAGCAAGACCACACGAAGCAATCCGGGCAGCAAGCAATATTTCTTTTTATTAAAAACAAATGTAAGCAATTGAAATTGAGCACACGCCCCCCACCAAAAAATTTATGGCCGATGAGAAGGGGAGCAGTTATTAGTGCAATTAATGCTTGTCTAAGATAACCCGTAAGCCACCACCACTGACCCATTCACACGACGATAAAACAATCACATGATCCGTGCAAAACACTGACACTAAAATATCACTTGATAGAAATTGAGAAAGAAAGAATGAAAGAAAGAAAAAAAAATACAAAGTACCCCTACAAAAAAAAAAAATGCTTAGACACACTGAAATAGATAGAAATCAACTAAATTGATTATCGATTAATAAAATATTAGTTGGAGGTTATTTGTTATTCGTTGAATAAATTTTACTTTCTAAAAACTTTAATCTTCGCCTTTAAAACTTTCATTCGATTTGGGCGAATAACTTATCAAATTCTCTAAAATAGAACAAATCATCATTTTTTTCTCGCTTGTTTAAAAACTTATTAAATTTCTGCTGAATAATTTGCCGAAAAGAAAAACAATCTCCTACTTCTCTCTCTCTCTCTCTCTTTCTCGGTCTGTCTGTCTATCTGTCAATCTCTCTCTCTCACACACACACACATATATATAAAAACACATATATGTATATCAACACACCTTTTCTATACATCTATACGTATATGTATATACATATATATACATATGTATATACATTTGTATATACATATGTATATACATCTATGTATATGCATATACGTATATATCTCTATACATATATGTATATCAACACATCTTTTCATAAATATACCACCCCGTCGATAAGGCTAAGAATATGCTGAGTGTATTTCCCCTGCTCGGGAGTAAGACCCCCCCTTCCCCAAAAAGATCCTTGATATGACACGAAGCTGCATCTGACAAGGTTCATCAATGGTCTGAGAGACCGTATTTAGTTGCCAAATCGAGTCACATGAATGAATCAAAAAATGGTACTTAATGCCTCCTTACCTAACACTCATCATTATAAACTTCAGATCAAAGGTAAGGGAAAAAACCAAGGGTAAGGAGTTGTGCCCTTCCCTACACCTCGGTGTAGTAGCTACTGAAAAGGAAGCCTTTGGGTTGCCCTCGACTATGACCGTAAACTTATATATATATATATATATATATATATTATGACAGCAGTAAGTACGAATAGAACAAAATGGTAGTCCTTAGTCGAGAGTGAACTGAACGCTCCCTTTTCAATATCTACTACACCGAGGTGAATGGAATGGAGCTACTCCTTTCCCTGGATTGCTCCACTTTACCCTTGATCCTTACCTTTTAATGATGAGTGTTAAGAAAGGAGGCATCAAGTACCATTTTTTGAGTCTTTGGTCTGACCTGACCTAGGACTGAATCCCGATCTCCCGGACCATTGGTGAACACTCCGCTAAGCCAATGGACCAGTTATTTGACAAAACAGTACCAATGTTATATCATCTACCATAACGGCACCGTCTAGACATTCGTACCTCTAGGACCATACCGTTGTAAAAGATGACGAATGCAAGAAACTCTGTTTAACCTCTCACAGGTTTATTTACTACTAAAAGTTGTAGGTAGTTGCCAGGAGAAAGAAAGAAAGCATGAAAACTGAGACAACTGCGTTAGCGGGACAAAGAGAAGCAACATATCCTGACGAAAAACAAAAGGGAGACACAGACCTTGATTTTTTTCCTGGTTTTCTGTTGTATTTCTAACATGATTGTCCACTGGTTCAGGTCTGGTCTAAGGCCACCAAAATTGGGGCTCGGAAACTTTCGTCTCTTTACATCTTGATGGCTGGTGTTCAACTGTCTTTACCTTATTAAATCTCGCCTACCACTCTTCAAAAGTGGGCGTTGTCCCCTCCCTTCCGCTTGGTGTCGCAGAGAGAAACATCCGTTCCACCGATACATCAGATGCGTATAAGAAATTTTCGGACCTCCAGTTTTCCCCAGTCCTTCTTAGATACAACAAGAGCCTTGTCCTGGCCTTTCGGAGACCGTCTGCTTTTTAATCTATTTATTTATTTATTTTTTAAATTTCAATTTTCTATGAGCCGTTCGATTACATTACACAAATAGTTAGAAGCCGTAAAATATCTAAAAAGATTCTTTGTTTCAAAACCGAAAGAGAGTTGGTGTAAAACCTAAAATATAAAGATGTTCAGATGAATTTAAACCCTTTACTCTCAGTTTCACGTGGTGCATTCCACGATTATCAGGCGTGATCTTGATCAGAATAATCTTGGTATAATGCCCAAATTATTGCTGTCATTTTTCATACATACACACACTCACACACGCACACACACACACATATATATATATATATATATATATATATAAGTTAGATAGAATTCCTTAGTTTGATTAAGAAAAGGGTTTTTCCTCCAAAAATCTTGTGCAGAATCGATCAAAGAAATTGAAAAAGTGAATTCACATTCAAATTCTGATGAGCAGTAATTTTCGTCTCGGCCAAAGAAAGTAATGGACACAAATATTTGAAGAAACATGAATTTAGTTTTCAATTACCTAAGATTGCTGTGACTATTATTTTGCATCGGTAAAATATCAACATGAACCCATTTTGTTTTGCAACTTTTTCACATATCAATAAGAGTAAATGTACAGGCTTTAAAATTCATAATAATATTATTAATGGTGAAGAAATGCAATAAAGAATTATCTCCCTTAGATAAATGGCTTATCCATTAGGGGCTTCGGAGGGTATCACATGACAGTCAGAAATGTATTTCCAACCTCGTTTTGCTTTTGTTCGTTGAACAGTAAAGATATTGTCTCTAACCCTGCCAGGGAACAGTAAAGACACATGGCTATATTATCCACACTTGTTTCAAAAGACATTTTGGTGAATTCTTTATTCTTATTTATATATATGTATTTACCGACCTCTCCACGTAATCAGGATGTAATCAAAGGTCATTTCTAAGGATTTTTATTAACATGTGCCAAGACTTTCATTCCAATTAATGATTAGTACTCATCATTAATCAGAAATAAAACGCTAGTGACAAAATGTTTTCATGAAAAAAAGCTGATTTGTATTTTTGTAAGAGTTTATGGATACGGTAATAATAATAATAAAAAAGATCTAAATAAACAACAAAAAAAGTTTTAAACATAAAGAGAACTTCTGATTAGTCTACAATTGGAGGCACTTGTGGTGTAAGGGTTAATATCGATGGAAATGGACACGGCGATCCAAGTTCAAATTCTGGATGAGGCAGTTTGCATTTCACATAGTGCTAATACCCGTGGGAAAGGTATGTATCGAATTATTTGGCTTCCTTCTATAGGCAAATAATAGTGCACACTGTGTTCTTTAAACTTTGTACGGCAACCAGTCTAGGAGAAGGAAAACTCTACATTTAAACCTGTTAAAACCCGTTTGAATAATTGGCCTTATGTCACATCCTACTCATATAGAGGGGTAGATAAATAGTAAAGCAAAGATGGCGACTGCAGTCGAGGGTGACCAGAAAGCTCCCTTTTCAATTGCTACTACACCGAGGTGTAAGGGAGGGACCTACTCCTTTACCTGGATTGTTCCACTTTACCCTTGATACGTACCTTATATTGCTGAGTGTTAAGCAAGAAGGTATCAGGTACCATTTTTAAAGTCTTTGGTCTGACGCAACCTGGGATTGAACCTAGGTCTCCCGGACCATTGACGAACACTCTACCCACTGGGTCAATGAGCCGGTGGTAGATAAATACTTACAGAGAATTGAAGTCTCTCAAACTAAATGGAAAATTCTGATGGAAGATGGGAATTGTTGGAATGAAGTTATCTTATTCAAAAAATTTTCCAGTCAACGTATTAAATAAGATTTGAAATGCTGTAAAAACAACCAACCAACGAATCATTCAGCTTTATAAAGAATACCGAGGAAAGTGTTGGAATACTTCAGAGGCTTGCTGTCATTTGATCTCCAATGAAAGCTGTCAGCTGCTATTGGTGTAATAACTCATTTAGATAATATTGATAAAGAATATTGAGTAGAGCTCAGGAGTACAAGGAGACTTGCTATCACTTACTCTCCACTGACAGCTGCTGGATATTACTGGGAGGCACAAAGATGTAACGGTTATTTCTTTAAGAAATGGATTCCGTGAATTGAGTTTAATTCCTAAACGAAGTTGTTTGGGTTTCATTTCATGTTCTTGGAAATGGCAAGAATGCATCTGTTCTGTTATTCTGTGATTCTTAAAGTGGAATGATTTGATGAAAGTATATAAAGTAAATAAGGTTGGCGACCTAAATCGCGGGTGACCCGAAGGTTCCCTTTTCAATAGATGCTCCACTTTACCCTTAATCTGTACCTAATAATGCTGAGTGTTAAGCAAGGCGGCATGAAGTAGGATATTTTGAGACTTTGGTATGACTCGACCTGGGATTGAATCCCAGTCTTCCAGACCATTGGCGATCTCTCTAACCATAATAGGCCATAGAGACTGACTTCGGCATTAAATATACCTACAAGGGTTGACATGCCGTAAAACCAGCTTGCCAAGCAACAATTAATGGCAATTACAGTTAAAAGTGAGATCTTTCGGCAAATAATGATATGAAAGAACATTTTATTTACTCTGTAGATGTAAACTGATGAAATGTATTATCAGAACGCGTGAAAAAAGTTGTTTTTACAGACAATTTTTGTAAACATTTTTGAAGCTCTAAACTGATTACATTTGCATATTCATGAGTTGTATTACTTCCTTAAATTTTCAATGAAGTTTTACTATAGGTAATATTTGGCGACGTGAGTTACGAAAACAGAAAAAAAAAAAGAAAAGAAAATACGTTGAGCTGTAATCTTGATCAGAACAACTAAACATAGAAGGCGGCAGGATTAAATTTGTAAATCCACCGGTAATTTGTACGGCGTAGAAAAAGGGAATTAAAAGATTTTTTTTTATTGGAAAATATAGTTGCCAAGAATCACCTAAGTTCGACGGCTAACGCCATGAGTTTTTGTGATTGAGTCTATGGAAAGAAGGATTACTCCTGTTGTTTACATAGAATGCCGAGAGAGAGAGAGATACAGAGAGAGAGAGACAGAGACAGAGACAGAGACAGAGAGAGAGAGAAGGGGAGAGGAGTAAGACAGGCAGAAAGAAAGAAAGAAAGAAAGAAAGAAAGAAAGAAGAGAGAGAGAGAAAAGTTGGGAAAGAAACAAAGTTAGTAAGAAAGAAAGCAAAAAAGAAAAAAGAAAGGAGAAAGAGAAAAGTTGGGGAAGATAGATAGATAGATAGATAGATAGATAGGGAGAGAGAGAGAATAGAAAGAGATAAATGAAGAGAGAGAAAGGAAAACAGAGAAAAAGAGAGAAAGAAACGGAGAAAGAGAAAGTGTGAGAGAAAGAAACGGAGAAAGAAAAAGTGAGAGAGAAAGAAACGAGAAGAGATAAAGTGAGAGAGAAAGAAGAAAGAGAAAGGGAGAAAAAGGAAGGGAGAAAAAAGAAGAAAGAGAAAGAGAGCAAGAGTGAGAGAGCGAAAGAGAAAATATAAGAAGTTGTATGTCTGAGTGATAGATTGATAGATAAAGAGAGAGAGAGAGAGAAGGGGAAAGGAAATATAAAGAGAGACACATATAGAGATAGAGAGAAAAAAAAAGAAAAAAGAGTGAGAAAATGAGAGAGAGAAAAGAAGGGAAATATAGAAAGAGAGACAGAGACAGAGAGAGAAAGAAAGAGAAAGAGATAAAAATAGAAAGAGAAAGAAACGGAGAGAAATAGATAGATAAAGAAAAAAAGAAAGTGAACGGAAAGAAAGACAGAAAAAAGAAAGAGAAAGAGAGATACAGATAATATGAGTGTGTGTGTGTGTGTGTGTGTGTGTCTGATTGATAGATAGATTGAGGCAGAGAGAGAGAGAGAGAGAGAGAGAGAGAGAGAGAGAAAGAAAGATATAGATAGATAGAGAGCTGTGTAGTCATGACATGATCACTCGTTATCAGAAACTAACAAGTACTCTTATACTAAAACATAAATCAAAGTATTTATACAAATCGGACACTTTTACGATTTGCAAACGTAGTAGTGAACAGATCGTGTGCCATAACAACAGGTTTTATGACCAATCATGACTCATCAAGACCTAACCAAAAAACACCAGCTGTTTAAAAATACGACCGAGACAACCAGCCAACATCAGTCAGTTTAACCCACAGAACACCACTGACATACACAGATATTACTCTTCGAGCTAAATCTCTAAAAACATGATTTTTTTCCTTCCCACCAACACCCTAGTCTACAAAGGAATTTAATGGATACCTCATGTGGTGTGACCATTGACCAGTTAGGCTTGTATGCAATTACTATTAAGTTCGAATCTCACTAAGTTTCACGTATATCTGACCTTGGAAAGTTTAGCAAATGCCAAATTTTCCTATTCATGTAAAACAAAACACTTAAACAGTTATAAAGGTTATGCAGCAGATAAAAGATTTGTTTTTATAGTAGATCTTAATGACTTCATCATAGGATTTTTTTCTTTTCTTAAGTCATGAACTTTCACTTTTTCATTGAAAGAAAAGTGTAGTATAATACACCGCTGGACAAACAACGAAGGACCCGTAAATATATAAAAATATAATTTATATTTTTAATCTTCGACGGCGACGATTGTGTGTAGTAGGAATACAGTCAGAGAGAGAGAGAGGGAGTTCGCGTTCGTACATATCTTTCTTTTGTGGCGGGGACCCTTTTTGTGAAGTAGTGCGACGGGCAGAGAACGCACACGAAGAGCTGACCGGTCTGCTTGAGTGACCAGCGGGTCTCTGCCTTCAGTCCAAAATTACAGACCTTATATTGTCTTTTTTTAGTCCCATGCGGATATATGAATATCCTCTTCGCCCACGTATTTTTCTGTTTATGTCTGGTCATCGGAACATACATACTTCAGTTCTGTTTCCGGTAATTTGTTGATCTTATCTGCAAATGGAAATATCTGTCACTCTATCCATAAGCAATAAACTATATTCTCGCCATCATATTTTATATTTCTCTTTCCTGTGAAAACATTTTGTTGATGTTATCTTGCGACCAAAATGAATCTGCTAAGTTCATCGTCGCGTTGCATAGTCACAACCATGATACATATACTACTATACACATATACATGCAGAAGCAAAATCAACAATAATGACGAGCGAACATAGTTCTTTAGAAAAAATATACCTCACACATTTTATTCGAAATGGTTGCGAAAGGGTTGCGAAAGGGTTATGTGTGAGAGGTGAGTAGGAGACTGAACAAACTGCAACATATTGACCCCAAGTTCCTCTGTCTTTAGCAGCACTTCTTTCTCATTCTGCTGGCTGCTCAACCGGGGGTCCTGAGGGTCCGGCCCTCTCTGGGACCTTGTTCTCACTACAGCATCTTATCTCCAACAAACTGACTCCAAACTAACTGAACCTGTCTGTCGCTCTGGGTTATATACTTGTTTGACATCCACCTGCTTCTTGTGGGCGTCACATCTGCACCCAATTCAACCCGTCCACAGTCAAGATTATACCCTGATATCCTCGACCGAATGCACCTGTTCCTCGATTGACGGCTGGGTCGAAGGTCAGTATGTTAAGCTAAGCTAGTATATTACACAAACAACTTTTTGACATATTCTAATTATCCGTATAATTAATATTCAACATTATAATTATGATCAAATAGATAATTAGCAATATTACAACTGATTCTCAATGTGTTTTTATAGTAAATAGTTGGTCGGTTGTGCTTTATAGCATATCAAACCTTATGGGACATTTAATTCCAAATCCAATACAAATAATTTGTTAGCGAATAGTTTCTGGCTAACACTATTTTTAAACGATTCAGATCTCATTTTTTTGCTCACAGTTAAATCTTTTATTGCTAATTAACATAAATAAATCGATTTATCAAGTATTCCTATCAATTACAGATAATTTTCACACTGCTCTATGATTTCAACTATCTAATAATGATAATCCCTTGTAAATGATCGAACAGTTCTATTCGATCCATAAATAGAACCCTAATAGGTACAACCACTTCGGGTCAGAGTTGAACTGAGAGTCACGGTAATAAAGAAGTACTCTACATTCCCTAGTAAATAATTTTGATGCATTTTTATGGTAATTTATTATACATATTTATATTAGAAAATTTCTTATGAATTTTTATCTAAAAAAATTTGTAATGCATTTTTATAATAAATAATTTGTAATAAATAATTTGTAATTCATATCAAGAGTAAAAAAAATTGCAATTCATTTTTATTATAATAGTTTTCAATGCGTTTTATTGTAAAATAAGTCATTATGCATTTTTATATTAAATAAATTGAAATGAATTTTTATAAGTAATTTTCAATGAATTTTCATAGTGAATAATTTACAATGCACTTTTTATAGTAAAATAAGTTGTAATGTATTTTATAATAAAAATTTGTAACGTAGTTTTTTAGTAAATAATTTGAAATGAATTTTTATAGTAAATGATTTGTAAGGTTTTATAGTTCATGAAATAATAATAATAATAATAATAATAATAATAATAATAATAATAATAATAATAATTTATGACCCAAGAAGAAGAAGAAGAAGAAGAAGAAGAAGAAGAAGAAGAAGAAGAAGAAATTTAAGTACAAAAAAGAAATAGAAAAGATAAAAAAAAACAACAACAATCAACTCTAATAGTGTGATCTCTTTATTAGTTGAAACAAGCAGCTGGTATTCACTGTCAAGATGTTTGTAGTTTATAAGCACGAACGCCTGGAATGTGTTGAAGATGTTCACTTTTCAGCACTTCGACTCAACTCCGAAATCTATTTTATTATAAGACACAGTAGCATCCGTTCGAGTGTATCGTTGCCGACACAGCACACAGTCCCCTTCCAAAAGAAGAAAGAATTGAAGAAGAGTTTCTTTGTCAGTACTTTGGAACAAAACAGGGATTCTTTCCATTCACAAGACTCTGTTTACAGTTTCAAGAAGTAAATTGTCTTTCGAGAAACAACAACCACAACAACAAAATATTTGTTCAGATCAAGTTGAAATAAGACATTTTTTTAAAAACCTTCCATATTATTTTCGACATATTTGCAATTTTTTCGACACGCTTTATTCATCTTTTTGAAAACACAATGATTTCAAATTCCCAAAACTTATCTTTCTCAGATTTTTCAATGTTGTATCTAACGATTAATATCCGCCAATTTTGACCATAAATTCAAAACAACTAGTACATTGATACTCGGGCGAGTAAAATATTTTGCAATATTTGGGCGTTTCGTACACAATCCGATGCTCTGTGTTTGGTGGAATTATGAGGGGTAAATGTATTACGCGTGAATCCCTAACGGTTGAACCATCGATATCAACATTTATTCCGAACAGCTGGAATGGATGCATGCCATAGGGCAGCAAAAATACCTGACATTGATTAATAGAAAAATAACTCTTCGGCTGCAAGACCTTGTACTGCTAATAAAAAAAAAGAAAAAAACTCAAGGGACTTGTAGGAATCGAGCTAATGCCACACCCAGCTTATAGTCCGGAACTAGCTCCCTTGGATTATCACTTGTTCTAATTCATTACTTACTTCCTGTTCATGCAAACATGCAAGGCTTCAACAACCAAAATGAGGTGGAAGCTTCCGCGAAGAAGTGTTGCATACATATATATACTGGATAAATACTGACACAATGATAAACGACGCATCAAGGACGCAGGAATGAAGGACGCAGGAAGACTTCTTTACAAATATTTTACCTCTCACTTTATTGCAAGGTTTGAAAAGGGTTACTCAAAGTTTGCATGTGAGAGGGTGCTGGAGACTGAACATAAACTTCATATTTTGACCCCACTCTTATGACCGTCACGTTGTGTCTTTATTGTTCTCCTGATGTTGGGGTCTACTCCATCGGGGCTTTCCGAGGGCCCCCTCGGTCTGGTGTGGCCTTTCCTACCACATCTCGTCTCTAACCTTCTGGGAGTCTGCTGGCAACTGCCCTGGGACCCAAACTCAACTGAGTTAAATAATAACTCAACGCCCACACGATCGCCTACTGGATCTTTGAATCGGATGTTTAATCGTCATCAAGCGGAAATAACTGTCATGCAGTTCAGAGGTTACTCTCTTCCGGTGCATCACTGTAATGGCACAATGGGACCTTCACCTTGTCCCATAACATAAGCCTTAATCCGCCCACGCGATCTCTTCCGATTACTGGCCATTGGAATGTGTCACTTCCTTCCGGTGTATCACCTTGGAATAGCATTTTTGGGCTGGGTCGAAGGGTCAAAACATAACAGTTCTTTTTATCAAAGGACAAGAATTGATATCAGTGTGGGATTAAACAAATAGCAGAAAAGTGGTTTCACTCAACCTATAGTCTGGATCTAGTTCCCTTAGATTATCACTTGTTCTCATCCATCACGTACTTCCTGTACTTGAAAAGCGTCAACAACCAAAAGGAGGTGGAAACATCAGTGAAGAAGTTCTTCATCTCAAAGGATAAGAACTGATATCAGTGTGGGATCAAAGAACTGAGAGAAAGGTAGCTTCTGATGAAGCCTCTAGTTTGAATGCTAGGCTGCTATCCGTTGTAACATGAAGAATAAATCAAATATGTTACCAAAATATTGGAAAATACCAAGTCAGTTAAAACAAAAAAAAAACCTTTGATATGATCAAAAGACATTAAAAAAAGTGCTCCTTTGATTCAGGTTCGAAGTGGTGACTTCAGGTTTCATCTTGAATTATTAATCTGTCGTGGGATTCTAAAGGTTGGTCTGGAAGCCAGTCAGAAGTGTCTGGAAATTCCAATCCAGCTTATGCTTTGGCGTCTGCTTTCTTGGGACTCATCTTGAAGACAACTCGTTCATCTTCAAGATCTCACTTAAAACAGTGTGGACCGAACCAGTACTAATGCCGATGGAGTTAGCCATCTGATCAACAGTAAGATGTCTTTTATCCAAAACAATACAGGGAATAACATAATTTTGTTTATCGGTGGTTGAGATTTTTGGATGACCTCGTGTCATCTTTTGTGTTGACCCTGTTCCGCTTGACTTCTGCGGCTCACTGGAAGGCAAATCCGCAGCAATTATCTTTACCATGTCCTTATGGATTTCCCTGGGGGGGTCATACCTTTCTTTTGTAGATACTTTATGACTGCTTGACCCTCTGCTGAGTTGACTTTTAGATTTTTCGCACATTTGTATGAGCCTCACCTGCGGGAAATCTGCACTAGCTTTTCTAGTTTTAGAAGAAGTTGTTTTATTTAGTTTCTTTCTTTAATGGAATATCAACCTTTTGTGGATTATTTAAAGCTAGGCTTGTCGAAGAACAGCAGTTATACTAGTTAATCCATAGTTGGGGGAACAGGGAGGTTTATACCTTTTCAAAAGGTATTAATCCGAAAGTCAATGTAACAGAGTGACTGGAGTTCAAACCCTTTAACTTCGAGTCTGCAATGCAACACATTGGCTATTGTACCACGGGGACTCCTTCCGGAAGTGGTTGTGGGTAGTCAAAGCAATAATGTTTCCCAATGGCTCTTCTTTATGGGTGAGGCTTACAATTTTTTGATTAACCATTATATATATATATATATATATATACACAAGGGTAGTCCAGAAAATTCTGAGCGACAGTCAGATTTTAGATTTGTGGCACTCCTCTCAACTTTGTATGGGTCTAACCTGGACCGAAATTAAAACAAAAATCTCAATTAGGTTTTCTAGCTTTATAAGAAATCGTAGTTTGTTACTTCAACAAAAATGTTCTTTCTGGGTGAGGCTTAGAACTTTTTGAATAACCATTATATATATATGTATATATAGTAACAAATTACCAGTATATATATATATATATATATATATATTGACCTTCGGCCCGGACAAACATGCCATTCCAAAGTGATGCACCGGAAGGAAGTGACACATTCCAATGGCCGGTAATCGAAAGAGATCGCGTGGGCGGATTTGGGTGATGAAATGAGACAAGGTAAAAGCCCATGATACACTCATAGACTGATGCACCTGAAGAAAGTGACCTCTGAACTGCATGACAGTTATTTCCGCTTGATGACGATCAAACATATCATTCCAAAGATTGAGTGGACGCTGAACTATTATATAACTCGGTCAAGACAGGAAGTCAGACAGTTGAAGATCAGATGTGATAGAGACGACATGTGGTAGGGAAAGCCACACCTGGCCGAAGGGGCCCTGGGGACCCCCTATGGAGTTTGGGGACCAGACTAGTTGGTGATAAGATGCAGTAGAGAATGCCAACAGAGTGGGCCCCCGGCCCTCCGGTTGAGTATGAGGAGAACGAGAAAGACACAACATTGATGGCCGTAAGAGTGGGGTCAATATATTGCAGTCTTTGTTCGGTCTCCAACTCCCTCTCACACACAAACGTTACAATAAAATGAGTGGTATATATCGTTTATTATTGCGTCGGTATGCATCCAGCGTATGCATGTATATGTGTATATAAGCATATTTATTATATGACTATACAACATATATATATATATATATATATATATATATATATATATATATACGAGTATCCTTAAATAAGTTTCCAGATTTTTTTCGTATGGGCACTTTTATTGAGAGTACACACATGAAACTCTACTCCCCTTTGAAGTAATCTCCTCCGGCTGCAATGCACTTGTTGTACCGTTCCAACAACTTCTGCAAGTCCCCATGGAACTCTTCTTGTGTGAGCGTATCAATGACCTTCGTCACAGCCTCTTTCATCTCCTCAATTTTCTCATTAAAACAGCCTCTGAGCTTAGGGAATAACCAAAAGTCACAGGGAAGAATGTTTGGACTATAGGGAGGATGAGAAACTGTGTTGATGCCCTTGTTGGTCAAATATTCTGTGACAAGGATGGAGTTGTGGACTGGTGCATTGTCCTGGTGGAAATGCCACTGACCCGGTTTGAAAAATGTTGGCCTCTTCCCTAGGAATCCCTTGCTGAACTCCCTTAAAACCTTAACTTAGTAACCCTAACCCTTTTTCCAATCAACTCTGGTTATTGACTTCCTTACTCCTCCCACACGTCTCATCATCCCTCACAGACTCCCTGCTTTTCTTGAATCTCTTATGCCATTCAAAAACTGATGCTCGATTCATGCAAGATGCTCCAAAAGCAGTCTGAAGCATTCCATACGGTTCTGTGGCATTTTTCCAAGTTTAAAACACAATTTTATTGCATATCGTTCTTCTAAAGTGTCCTCACGTCCAGATTGCATTTTGAAATTCATCTGCTGTGACAATCAGGCTTTAGTAGGGTGTATTCAAATTGCTGCTGTAGCTATTCATTCGAACCTGAAATCATAAAAATTGGTCAGTCATCTCATAAGATGTGTAGCAATAACATACTGAACTTTCAAGAGTCTACGTCAATTTTAAATACCTGTACAAAAAAAGTCTGGAAATTTATCGTATGCACCTCGTATATATATATATATATATATAAACACACAAAGGTCGTTCAGAAAATTCTAAGCTCGTAGATTTGTGGCACACCTCTCAACGTTGTATGGGTTTAACCTGGACCGAAATTAAAACAAATATCTCGGTTAGGTTTTCTAGCTTTATGAGAAATGGTAGTTTGTTACAACAAAAATGTTCAGGTGTGATTGTTCTTTCTGGATGAGGCTTAGAACTTTTTGAATAACCATTATATATATATGTATATATAGTAACAAATTACCAGTATATATATATATATATATATATATATATATATATATATATATATATATATATATATATATATACATATGTATATATATATATATATATATATAATGGTAGTTTGTTACAACACACAAAAATGTTCAGCAGTGGTTGTTCTTTCTGGGTGAGGCTGAGAAGTTTTTGAATAATCTTCGTATAGATTCATCCACTACCATATCGATGTTTAAAAAAAAAAATTACCAAGAAAAAGATGAGTCGAATTGCAGGTTCATTTCTCTTAATCAAAGAAGGAAATTTGATTGTGCAATTTATACATTTGTACTTAAAGTCGAATACCTTCCCTTACACCAGCCACTACTGACATGGAGAAATCTCATTGAGACGAACTAGAACTGACGTGTCCCCAAGTTTACTGGACAGACTTAAATGGGAAAAAGAAAAAAAAATTGCAATAATCTAAAATGATTGTACGAAGAGTTTTTGTGATCACTCCGACCAATCTGCTATCAAAGCAACGACCTTTGTTAGACGCGACTCGTTAAGAACGATATGTAAAAAAAAAAAATCGAAAAACTGACCCGACTCATGCTACGCAGAATACACACACATACACACACACACACACACATATATATATAGATTGATTGATAGATTGAGAGAGAGAGAGAGAGAGAGAGAGAGAGAGATGTAACATGTAAAGACTAAAAACTGCGTGCCGTTAACAATAACAGATATAGAAACATCATACGACCACAGAGTGCGCCAGATCTTTGAGAACACATTTAGTTGGCCTTTAATTGAAAGCAAACGAACATGATGTTTCATGGCAGGCGCCAAGCATTCTTATTTCTCTTTCAAAAGTGTTATACAGCATTGTGAGTAAGAGACCCTGGTGATCGAATAGATTTACATAACATGATTTGGCATTAAATAACCCATCTGGATTGATATGCCATTAAAAACGAACCAACAAACCAACAGATTTACATGAAGCTTTTATTGTTTACTTAAGATTTGTTTTATTAGATATTTTAAATCGCATGCTAGAGTTATAAAACGAATTTAGGGTATCATATTTTTGGGAAATCAGGCAAAAAACTTTTTTTCTTTAGTATTTTTTCCATAAAAAGAAACTAAAAAGAAATGAATCTAATCTTACGAAAATATTTGTTTTCAGGTTATCCAAAATTGTGACAAATGAAACGTAGTACTCAAGGCTTGAACAGAGGTCTGTCATTGAATTTTTGATAGCTGAAAAGTGCAAACCATGTGAAATTTACAGAAAAATAGATGATGGGTGTGGTGAAGTATGTTTTAATCCAAATATTTACAAAAAGGGTTGATTCGTTTAAAGAATGTCCAGATTTGTATTCAAGATGGAGACAGGCTCACAAAAGAGAGCACAGCAAGTGATGATTTTGATTAATTTGTTTAAATGCATATCAACCTTCGTGGGCTATTTAAATGTCAGAACCATCCTTGTAGAACAGTTGTGGAAATATTTAACCCTGTTATATATCCTACCAGTGAACAGTAATGGGTATGTCCCATTCTTCATAAATACGTTGAAAAAGGTATGAATCCAATTGTTCCCCCTCCAGCTATGGGTAAATAGTAGGGCAGATTGGGTTCTTCAGCCTTGGTGAGCCAACTAGTCTAGGAGAAGAAAAACTCTGAATTCAAACCTGTTAAACTCCGCTTAAAAAAATTGACCTTGTGTCATATCCTGCCCGAGCGGAGGGGTTGGGTAAATATGATAAATACATTGAACTCGATCGTGAGGCGGTGGATTTAGGCTAAATAGTAACCAATAGCAGTGGGTACCTTCTTCACGCCGCTAGCAAGAATCGCATTTTGTTAAAGATTTCCATTTCATTTCATTTTGCTTATTTCTCATGTAACGTTACGCCCTCACCCCCCACCACATTAGATCAGTCTTCTAACCATTCCTTCTCGGCCGGCCGGTGATCAACTAGTGGTCCGAGGGGGGTAACGCACATTTCTTGCCACCTGAAGAATACGATCGGGGGTATAGGAGAAAATAAAACAGACGAAACAACACGAACAAAGCTTGGGGTTAACCAAGAGCAGAAGGAGGTATGCAACACTTCATTTCCGTTAGCATATATGGACTAACGCTAGCGTGGATTACTAGCGAAAATTCCACAAAGCTACTGGAGTGCAGACATCTTGAGTCGATCTTCTTCGCCGTGGCTGGACCCTCTCTTCTCTGCTACTCTCTCCGGAGTCCGGTGTTGACTGCCCCTGTCCATGGTTCCACGCCAACTCTCTTTTGTGTCCCCTTACCACTTCTGGATACGGCGAGATTTCAGGTCCAAAAATCCTTTGTCTGGTTTCGCGCCGAAACAGACAAAGGAATCGTCTGCTCGGGCCACCCATATAGTGCTACACTCATTCAGTAACCTTTTTTTTTAGGTTCCAACAAACCCATAGCTGGGTGGTTGGGGTCTCGGTACCTTTTCCACAGGTATAAGTTCGAAAGTAAACGTTATCGCGTGATTGGAATTTGAACTCACTTACTACGAGGTCGCATCCGAGCACTGTAGCTGCTCCTCGCCAGTAAATGGCGCTCATTTTGACTGACAGCAGAGTTAAAATAGAGGCTATTTCGGAACAAGAGGAAATTTCTCTATTTCAGCAGAAAAAAAATTGTGCTTGATGACATTCTCTTTTTTGAAGTCAGTAGCTGTTGGTTCTCACCAGGACAATGCAAAGCTTCATACTGCACCCAGAACAGTGGAAACTATCAGTCAGTTTTGTTTGGAACAGCTGCCACATTCTCCACACAGTACAGATTTATCCGTCTCTGATTTCAACTTTTTTGGTCCCTGTAAAGATTTCAAGTGACAATAAAGTGAAGAGAGTACGTGGTGTAATGGTTATCGCCGTAGGAAATGGACACAGCGATACGAGTTCAAACCCTGGACGAGACTGATTGCATTTCACATAGCACTAATACCCTTGAGAAAGGTATGAATCCAATTATTCTCCCTCCAGGTATGGGTAAATAGTAGGGCAGACTAGGTTCTTCAGCCTTGGTGAGGCCACTAGTCTAGGAGAAGGAAAACTCTGAATTCAAACCTGTTAAACTCCGCTTAAAAATTGACCGTGTGTCATATCCTACCCGAGCGGAGGGGTTGGGATAAATATGTATAAGTGAAGAGACCAATAAGCAAATGGCTAAAAACTTAGTCCAAAAATTTCTATATTGAAGGAATACAAATGATTGTTGTTTTTTCAATTGGAAAATTTATACTGAAAAAAAAAAAAACCCTCGGGGACATCTTCTCTGGCGGAAATAATATGTATCTACATATATATCTATGCGTGTGTGCATGTGTGTGTGTGTGTGTGTGTTAAGCTGCTTTATGTTTGTCGGGTATATATCATAGAAACCATACATTGTATTTAAAATATTCATTTTGTTTTTTCTGGTTCTAAATTGACAACAAACTACTCGTTAATTGTGTGTTAAAGACAGGAAAATTTCCCTTTACAAAATATCGCTAGTAAATATCATTACATATGACAAGTATTTTATTAGAATTCGATGAAAACGATATAAAAATCAATTAATCCTACAAATCTATCTAATCATATCGATCTACTGTCAATAATATCTGTTATCTGTTTATCTGATTCTTTTTCAGTACAGAACTAATCTTCCGTACAAGATTTTCTGTTCAATATCTACTTTATACGATTAAACAAAAATGTAAAGATTCTGTTTATCTAACCTTATGAACACGAAATCAGTATTCATTTTAGTATTTTAGTATTTTAGGTTCATTTTAAATCGGAAAAACTTAAAAAAAAACTTAAGTTTTGGAATTTTAAATTATTGATATACTAAAACGGAGATATGAATCGCCTTCATTTTTAAAAAACGCATTGAAAGTATTATTTACTGAAAAAGCTGCACTCAGTCAATTTTAATGTCTTTATAAAAATTGTTTGCATTTTTTCAAGACGTACAACAGGATGGTATTATTGTGGGAAGCTTTGAAATCGAGGAGGTGAAAGGGTGTATATACTTGGGACGGATGGTGAATATGTGCCGAGACATCAATGCAGAAATCTCATGGAAAAGACATTCCGAGTAGAAGGCATTTACCACGATAAAAGATGTGCTCAAGTCAAAGCTGGATAAGACCCTGCATGCCAATTTCTTTCGTAGCATTGTTTTGCTCGTGAAATGTGAGGCTCCTACGAAGAATGAACAGAGACTGGTTACGGCACAGATACATGAAAAGATCCATGCTGGGAATATTATTGTGCGAGTATATCGAAGCGAAATAATTTCGAACCGGAGTTGAGTGAAGGACGCGATCACGAGTACCGAATGCAGAAATTCTGCGGAACTGGAAACTTCGAAATGTTCACTGGTAACGAGTGGATTCGTGAAACTGTCGAATGGTATCCCAAAAGACTGTAAATGACCACTTGGAAGACCTCCACAACGATGGGATGACTAAATTGTCAAGCGATTCATACCATCATGAAGAAGAAAGGAGAGCTCGAGAACAGAATAAAAGTTCGTTGTGTCAAGTGATGTGGAAAACATCTGACAACTTGGTCAAAATAGAAAAACAAGAGGAATAAACTTTTTAAAATGTGAATTTTTATTGATATATACGACTTTAAAAAAATGAAAAATTTAACTAACTTTTAAATAGAATTTTCGGAAATAGCTTTTTTAAAAAGAGGTTTGGTTTGGTTTGGTTGAGTTTGATTATTTGGTTTAATGGCATATCATCCCTTGTGGGCTATTTAATGCCAAATCCTGTTTGTACATATATGTGAATTATAAATTATTCGCTAAATAGTTTGTAGATAACTTTATTTTTAAACGAACCAGAGTTTATTTGTTTGCGCACAGTTATTTTTTTCTAGTTAGAGATCATTTGTTTGCACTCAGTTAAATGCTTTCAATGGATTAAATGGTTGCAATCTAAAACTAAAAATTCTGTTTAATATTAATCATTTGTTTGTATTCAGTTTTAATTGTGTTGAGAATTTCTAACAGTAATAATTCTGCTTCATATCAATCCTCAACTTGAACACAATTTTAAACGTTGCTATTCCACACTGATAATTTTAATACACGGTTAAGTGGTTTTAAGTATTGTAACTTTATTTAATATTAATCATTTGTCTTCACGCCGAAAACTGGTCACAATTATTCCTATCAAACACTAATAATTCTATACCAGTGGCATAATGGTTAAAACGCTGGGCTGCAGAATCGTACTAAGTGAGTTCGAATTCCACTCGAGTTATAAATGTTCACTTTCGGTCAAATACCCAGGGGAAAAGGTATGATACTTCTTATCCTCCCGCCTAGTTATGGGTTAAATACGCACTACCTCTGGTCTTCTACAAGAACCACTTTGGCATTAAGTAACCCGCGAAGGTTGATAAATCAAGAAACCAATTCTATCTAATATTAATCAGTTGTTTGCACACAGTTTAAATGGTTTCAAGTATTGCTAACACTAATATTTCTATCTGATGTTAATTATTTGTTTTCACACAGTTAAGGCCAAATGAGTAGAGTGTTTGCCAATGGTCCGGGAGACCGGGTTTCAATCCCAGGTCGAATCATATCAAAGACTCAAAAAATGCTACTTGATGCCGCTTTACTGAACACTCAGCATTATAAGGTAAGGATCAAAGGTAAAATGGAGCAATCCAGGGAAAAGAGTAAGGGTCCTCCCCTACTCCTCAGTGTAGTTGCTATTGAAAAGGGAGCCTTCGGGTCACCTTCGACTATAGTCGCCAACTTTTTTACTTAGTATTCCTATCTAACACTAATAATTCCAAATGCAATCATTTGCTTGCACATGGTTTTAATGGTTTTAAGTATTGCAATTTACCCTCAGCCATCGCCTTCAAGCTTTTCTTAGTGAGAAAGAGACGTGTGTAATTTTTAGGTCATGGAACCTCATAAACAGTTAAAAATTTCAGCATTATTTTTCTTATGAATTTTTTTTCCAAATCATTATCTGAAGAATCTCACCTAGCGATAGAAATGTTACAACAAATATATAAATTGTCCACTAAATTGGTCTATCAAGTTTTGTCATTTTAATTGTCTTTCCAACGAAGCCATGGAAGGCAGAGCGTTGCTTTTAAAAGTCGCCTGTGAGATTAAGGCCGCAGGTTTCACAACCCTGTACTAAAACATGACCCGGGGTACCTGCAATAATCACAAGTAAATTTGGTGGTCATAACTCTAGCTATATTCGAGTACTCATTAGGCCAATCAACTAATGAGTAGAGTGTTCGCCAGTGGTCAGGGAGACTGAAGTTCAATCTCAGGTCGAGTCATACCAAAGACACCAAAAATGGTACTTGATGCCACCTTGCTGAACGCGCAGCATTACAAGGTAAGGATCAAGGGAGCAATCCAGGGAATGGAGTAGTACCCCCCTAGACCTCAGTGAAGTAGCTACTGAAAAGGGAGCCATCGGGTCAACCTCGATTAAGGTCGCTAATTATTTAATGTAATGACAGATGAGGAAGACAGTTATTAACTTATTGTAAGTTTTTTAAAAGCTAAGCCCCTTTATGAAACACTTTTAAAAAATATCGACAGAGAGAGAGAGAGAGAGAGAGAGAGAGGAAAGATAAGGAAGATAGAAGAGCAAGGAGAATTCTTTAAAATATTGAATGCGGGAAGGGTTAGAGAGAGAGAGAGAGAGAGAGAGCGAAAGAGAGAGAGAGAGAGAGAGAGAGAGAGAGGAAAGATAAGGAAGATAGAAGAGCAAGGAGAATTCTTTAAAATGTTAAATGCGGGAAGGGTTAGAGAGAGAGAGAGAGAGAGAGAGAGCGAAAGAGAGAGAGAGAGAGAGGAAAGATAAGGAAGATAGAAGAGCAAGGAGAATTCTTTAAAATGTTAAATGCGGGAAGGGTTAGAGAGAGAGAGAGAGAGAGAGAGAGAGAGAGAGAGAGGAAAGATAAGGAAGATAGAAGAGCAAGGAGAATTCTTTAAAATATTGAATGCGGGAAGGGTTAGAGAGAGAGAGAGAGAGAGAGAGCGAAAGAGAGAGAGAGAGAGAGAGAGAGGAAAGATAAGGAAGATAGAAGAGCAAGGAGAATTCTTTAAAATGTTAAATGCGGGAAGGGTTAGAGAGAGAGAGAGAGAGAGGAGAAAGAAAAGATGATATTTATGCTTGGCATTTGTAAATTGAAGAAGAAAAAAAGAATAGAGATAAAAAGACCAAAAGCAAGCAAGCAAGCAAGCAAAGAAGTAAGCTTGTCCAACCACTGGCACCCCAGTCAGGCCAGTTTTAATTATGACAGGCTTTTCCTTTTCTCTCATTTTTCGAGTCTTTGTCCAGAGAAACGCAGCTGCAGATCAAGCTTGCAACACCACAAAAGAAGCACTCCGTATTTGCAAAAAAAGAAAAAAAAAAGAAAAAGAAAAAAGAAAGAAAAAAAAAGAAAAAGCCAGGCCTGCGGTTCACTGAAGAACCAAGAGGGAAAAAGAAAAGCGGAATATTTATTTTGATGAGAAAGAGACAAATTGAACAAAACAAAAGGAAAAAATAAAAATAAAACAAACAAACCAAAAATAAAAATAAAAAATAAAAAAAACACAAACAAATAACAAATAAAAAGCTTATTCTACGAAGAATATAAACGATTATTCAAATCTGACAATGGATGTTTCTTTTGAAGCAAAAAACGAATTATTTATTTTGAAGCATCCATTTTTATATATATATATATATATATATATATATATATAAACAATATATATATATATATATATATATATATATATATATATATATATTCGTTTATATATATGCATAAAAACGAATGTGTAAGTATGTGAGAGAGACAGACAGACAGACAGAGACAGAGACAGAGAGCGTGTGTGTGAGGGAAATCCGAGCTTGCAGCGTAATATGATGATGTTATATGTAGATAAATGATGGATTGATAAAACTTGTAAAATAGGCAAGAGTTTGCATAAGTAGAAGATTGATAATAGAAGTAACACTAATAATGATATGAAAAAAAAAGAAGAAAAAAGCAAAAACAAAAACAAACATAGTAGAAGTAAATAAATTGACGAATCACAAGGGTAACAGGACGTAGCCGCATGAATAAGCAACCCTTATACGGAATGAGTCCCAAAGTAGATCAACTCCTCCAACTCCCTGCATATATCATATAAAAAGACACCAACCACAATCCCAAATCACTTAGTCTGAAAAACACAAAAGCGAGAACTTCCCGTTACCAAACACGGTTTACTCTGTCTATGCTATCTTTAACCACCCACTAAAGAGATATAAGTAAAGCATAAACAAAGGAGTTAATTGAAAAACACTTAAAGAGAAAAAGGTCAAATTGGATATATAGTTAGTGAATTTTTCGGGTGGCACGTGGGAAATAGATTTAAAAAAAAAATTAGACTAAATAGGAGTCGAATTGAGACATAACACCGAGATTAAATCTAAGACATTCGAACGGACACTTAACTTTAAGGGTTTTGCTTTGATAATGGTAGGGGGTCTGGTAACTGTATGTCTACTTTTTATTTATTCTTTTCTTTTATTCACTTGTTTATTCATTTTTTATATAACAACATTCGTTGGTTTCTCTGCAAGATTTGTACGTCATCTAAAGAGGCGATGTAAAACTTGACGAAGTAAATCTATAATTGCACGATAAGTGTACGTTGAGCTTTCTTCCTTTTCCGTTTAAGATATACATATATATATAGCGAAGGAAGTAATGGTTGCCACAAGCGTAAAGTAAGGCCCTTCAAATGAAATGAGCTCTCGGTAGCCGTTAAGCGGATATATGTAAACAAAGCAAATGTGATACATAAGCGTTTAAATTTCCTTCGCTTGTACTGGTTTCCTCGCGGCTGATTGGTAGAATCTGGAAATCTAGCGTTTCTAGCCACACTGAAGAGTTGTGATTCAACGAAACAGTCTGTCTGTGGATATATATATATATACATATATATATATATATATACTAGACGTAGAAGCTGCATTTTGCTATGATATTTTTTTCAAGATAGGGTTTTAATTTAACGTAAAATACAATGAACCAACCCTGACTGGTTTTGGTTCAGCTTGTTTTGTTTTATCTGTTTAACGACATATCAAGTCCTTTTGGGTTATTTAATTCTGAAATTCGATTCATTTGTAAATGTTTGATTGTAACCATGATTATATTTTCACGTTATATTGCATTGTTTTAAGTTGCATCTATTTTTATTTGTTTAAAATTTGCTGTCACACCTCAAGTATTCCTACTCAATACAAATAACGTGGAGACAGGTATATGGTTTCTAATCCAATTCAATAATTATTGTTTGTATGCACAGGGTTATATGGTCTTAAGACTTCCCTTCCAATGATAATTTTTAAATTGATATATTTGATTCATAGAACACTAACAGGTAATATCACTTAGAGTCAGATTGAAACCTTGAGTAAGGGCAACAAATGTGTAATCTAGATTCCTCAAAGCACATGAACCTCACTCCCTATGCATTTTTGTGTCATACCCAGAGAATTAGGTAGGTGTTTAACCCTCCGCAGAGGATTTTAAGTTCCACCCACAGTGTGATATTCTTCCTAGGGTGCCTATACATTTCTGCAAGGGCTTGAAGAGTGAGGACCCTTACTCGTGCTTTCCATCCCAAAACATTCTATTGGGTTATAACCAGAACCGCTTGCCGACCACGGATTATTCTCTGACTGCATGTGCTTTTGGGGTCTAGTACTGTCATCCATATAGATGGGAGTCTTGATGTGGTTTCTTTATTTAATAGCACATCAACCTTTGTGGGTTATTTAATGTCAAAGCTATCCTTCAAGAAGAATAGTAGGGGTACCATTTAACCCATAGCTGGTGGCGATAAGGAGGTTCATACTTTTCTCAAAGAGATAAGTCCGAAAGTGAATGTAATAGAGCGACTAGAGTTTGAACTCACTAAATGCGACGTCTTAATCCAACACGTTAGCCACTACACCACGGAGACCCCCTCTTGGCCAGTAGATAAGATGGCTTGAAGAAAGACCACTAGTCTTTAGTTTTTTCTTTTTAAAAGTGCCAAGGGATATTATAGAGTAAATATGTCAATGATCCCTAAGAAATAGATTTGTTGAATTAGGTTCGTTTCTTGCAAACAAACAATTTCTTCTCACTAGCATTAGTTTTAGTTATATTTCTTGCCCGTGGCAAATTCGTTAAATCGCCTGTTGTGTGCTTTTGTACTGCAGGTTGATACTAGAATGGATTATGTTCTCTTTTCCAATTTGTCTTATGGAAAACGTGATAACCATCTCACTAATCTGCTGATGGTGATTGTGACAGCATTATGTTGTGTTTGAATTCAGATAAGAAAAACTCTGTCTTATCAAGGCAAAATGACACGACGAAATTCCTTTTTCATGAGAGAGTTAAACTATAAGTTTGCAATGGATAAGTGTACCGTATACCACGAGTGTTGCAACCCGCAAATAACTTTTCTATGGCACGTCGCAGAAAAATTTTCGTGATATATATTTTCCTAAGATTTGGGAATTTGTCTCTCGCCCATGATAATTTTTCGATCTGGAGAAGAGCAAAATGTACTTAAATATTTCAGTCGCTTTCATTTCAAGATCAAAAATCGAAAAGGAGAAATAATCTAATTTTACATAGATTAAAAGAGGAAACCATTCTTTATAAGAATGTCAGAGAAATCGGCATCTGTGAAAGACTTTTTGTGCGTGGAAGGGTGACTGAGATTATTGAAAATTAACCCAGGCAACAGAATATGAGGCATTTTCTTCTTTTGTTTCATAACGTAAGAAGGAATAGATTTGACATTTTATATTTGCATGGAGGGTGTACTTGAAATGACACAAACAACAAAACAATAAGAAATTTATTTTGTTTCATTACGTAAGAAGAAATAGATTTGACAACACATATTGGCATGAGGAAGATGTACTTGAGATGACAGACAACAACACAAATCATAAAAGAATTTCGAGATTAGATTGTTAAATAATCAGAAATTATAATTTCTATTTCTTTAAATGAGATAGAACTTTGGCTTTTGTTTTTGTTTTCTCTGTTTAAATAACATTTATTATGTAATTTATTGCAATTAACCCATGAAAGACAAAAAGAGAAAAAAAAAGACTTTATGAAAAGTAAAAACATAATTAAGGATAATATGAAACGGAAAATTTATGCCCTTCCATTTTGTACTAATTCAGATAAACCACTTACTATTATAGGTGTATTTATTATGATGGGAAACATTAGTAGACTATCAGTTCTATTGCAGATTTGGATTATTACGGGGGAAATCACGTCCCCACGTCACGTCTCACTTTTGGCCCACTGTGCCTTTTCCCTTGACCTGATAACCGTTTTGGACCCTTGAATTTAAGAACCTTGTTTAATAATGAAAACTGTCCCACATGCATTATATAAAGGGAGTGCGTGTTATCTTCCACTTGAGATATGGTAATCATAGAAACAGGATTCCATCGAAATATTTATTTCTTTATAAAATTATTTGATGATAGATTGGTTGGTGGTTAACTTTTGAGTGGATGTATACACACACACACACACACACACACACACACACACACACACACACACACACACACACACACACACACACATGCACTGAGAGAGAGAGAGAGAGAGAGAGAGAGAGAGAGAGAGAGAGAGAGAGGTCCACAAAATGACCCAGATGATGACAATCTCTCATCACCAACCCTGAATTGTTCTATAGTACAGGGTGGAACGATAAAATTGTCGCCCTAGAAAAGACGACATGATTCCATTTCTGTTTAATGAAAACCGGTTTCCTTTTTTTTGTTGCAGATCATCTACTAGTTGGCCAGTTGTGTACAAATCCCAAGAGCGATAGGAGCCTTCTATCATGTCTGAAAGTGACACAATGTTCAACGAGCGAGATCAGAGATGCGCCGCTGTACAACTCATGCTCTCTACCGATCCAAGTTATGACAACAGGACCATTGCCAGCACCCTCAAAATGCAAATCCAGACGGTTCAACGTGCCCAGAGTGATGAAAATAAAGTTTTCGGTTACGGTTATGGTTTTTGGTGTGATTTTAAGTGAGGGCCACATCATGCCACCATACATCTTCGAAGTCGGCTTGAAAGTCAACACTAAAGTGTACCTGGATGTGCTGAACAGTGTTTTGATCACTTGGTGCAATTAGGTGGCCGGTGGCAGACCATGGATGTGGCAGCAGGACTCGGCGCCGGCCCACAAGTCCAAAGGGACCCAGGCTTGGCTTCAGAAGGAGTGCTACGACTTTGTATTCTTCTCTCACTGGCCCCCTCCTCCTCCTCTGACCTGAACCTGCTGGACTACTTCATTTGGTCATACGTCGAGAACATCACCAACATGACCGCCCACAACACCAAAGCCAGCCTGATCGCCGCCATCCGCCGAGTATTCGCCGAGCTCCCACCAGCGCCTGTGGAAAAGGCATGCTCCCTATTCCGGATCCGAATCGAGGTGGTGTTTGAGGCTGAAGGCGGATACATTGAACAAACATTAGCTCTACTACATAATCAAGTTACCTGAATTGATTTTTTCAATAAAAGTTTTAAAATAGATCTGTAGTGTTTTTATATTTAGGACGACAATTTTAGCGTCCCACTCTGTATATACTATATATACTCGTATAATGAACAACTTTTAAAACCAAATTTTCACCTTCAAAAAGAAAAGGTCTCATTTTTTACACAAGATGTCTTTTCAAGACTTCGAAGCTTACCTTGTTTCTAGACCTAACCTTGCCATAACTTCTATCCAAAGTGTCCCCACATAACTAATAGCCCTTGATAAGTTATATGCTAAGATAATAAAATTTACCTTATTTCTAGGTTTAACCTTGCATTAACTTCAATTTAACGTGTCCTCACATAACTAACAGCCCCTGATTAGGTATAGGCTGAGATAATAAGGTTTTCCTTGTTTCTAGACCAAACCTTACTATAACTTATATCCAAAGTGTCCCCATTTAACCTACACCTTCTTTCTAGACTTAATCTTGCAATAACTTCCATCCAAAGTATTCCCCCTCCCCTAGCTTTTACCTCGACAATGTATATTAAGTAAGATAAAAGTTTTTACTTAAAATTGTTTATCTTTTATTACACTTGAGCATATATTCACAAACATTATCAAAAGTAAACAAATTTACGTAACAACTTCCTTATTTTAACTAAAACTCTTTGGTTAGGTACTAGTTAGGGTGTGTGAACACACGTAGGGTCAGACTAACTGGGAATTAGACCAACTCATGGATAGGATGGTCTGTTTTTGAACTATTAGTCCAAGTTTGTGAACACTTGTTTATATTATCAATGTTATTGTATATCAGTGGGGAGGGGTTCATCTTTGAAATATCAAAGTAAACAGAACAGGTTATATCTAGATCTCGACTATAGTGTTTATTTACGGTATAACTATAATTTTGAAAATACAAATAAGTGGTTGAAAATTTTCTCAACTTTTTTTAATATTAAAGGAATATTCTTGTAGGATAAAATCGTCATAAGTTAGGTGTCGTTCATTACACGATGGATATGAGAAAATACCCTTTTGTGGCCAAAAGTTCAGGGTCGTTTATTCCACAAAGTCGTTCATTACTCGTGTATATATGGTAATCTTTCGTTTAGGACACGAACTCGGGGTTTTGTACCCAATAACAAGAGACACGTGTAAACGAACCGGTATTTTTCAAGGAAATCGGAAACAACACGACTTCAAATAGAATAATCGACAAAGAAGCGATAGGCCGTTGTTTTCCTGTTTTATCGTCGCTTTTAAATCACCTAAGCAAAATATCTTTCTGTTCCGGAAAAATGGATACTAGACGAAAATGGATGAAAATTATTTTCAATATGAATTGACGGACCGCGTGAAGTAAAAAACAACAGCAGATGGCAAAGAAGAAGAAGAAGAAGAAGAAGAAGAAGAAGAAGAAGAAGAAGAAGAAGAAGAAGGTATTCTTTTTTGTTGTCCCCTTTTTCTTTTTGTAAAATTGTTTTCTGCATTTGCGTTTTGATAGGGTCTTGCATTTTATCATGGGATATATTTTCATTTTTACTCCTTTTTATTCTTATTTCCTTCTATTCATATTCAAAGGAAATTTTTGTTTTCTTTCTTTCTTTCTTTCTTTCTTTCTTTCTTTCTTTCTTTCTTTCTTTCTTTCACGCCATTTGTTGCGTAATCATATTCCTCTTTAAATAGAAGTTGCCGGCAATTACATCTGGGCTGTAGCGGGTGTGTGTGTGTGTGTGGCGGGGGCACTGACAGAAATAGGTATTGCATTTTTTTCTATTTCCCAAAAAATCCTGCTGGCGGCATGAAGAATTTGCAGTCGAGATATTCAAAATGGGCGAAGTCATTCCGGACAATTTTGGGTATCCCTGGATATTTTACTATCACTCGTGTCCTGGGTATGACAATGAACTACATCAAGTGGTGAGACTTCTCTTTTGGAGATCTGGGAAATATGGAATTACTTTATTATTTAAAGTCCCCTCAGATCAAATTTGGAAGTACAGGTAAAGGTTCCTTGTTATGGGTGAAAAGTTTTGTGATAAGGTTTAAAATGATTGTGAACTTTATTAATACATCGGGTCTTAAAACATTGATATTATAAATGATATTAGCTGTTTAAAATGATTGTGATTTTTATTAATAGATTGGATTTTAAAGCATTGATATTGCAACTAAGGATGAAATGTTTATCAGTTTAAAATGATTGTGAACTTTATTAATATACTGGCTCTTTAAACATTGTTATTGCATCTACCTGTTCGATATAATTTAAAACACATATCTTTATACCGCATTGCCCAGTCAGCTGGGGCTGTAGAATACACCGACTGCTTCTCTGCAAAGGGGTAAGACCCTCCCCCCAACGAGTGTCCTGGATATGACACTAAACAATCTGATGGTGAGGTTCCAGCAATTCTGGAGCTTTGGGGAATGCAGAGTACCCCTTCATTGCCATCGCTCCCTGGTCCACTCTGGCCCAGAGCGGTAGCACCTGATAGGGCCCTATCTATGGGTTAAATAGAACTAACAGCATACTTATGCTAAAATGAATTGTTTGAGTAAACTGAATAGCTTGAAATAGAAATGTTTTTGACAATTAAACCGTACTTACATTTAAACTGCGTGCTTATACTTAACTGAATTATTTCAAATAGAACTGTTTTTTGACATTAAAACTGTATTTACACTGAACTGAATTGTTACATATAACTGCTTGAATAGTTTGAAATAGAAATGTTTTTGACAATTAAACTGTACCTATGATAAACTGAATTATTTTAAATAGAACAGATTATTTACATAAAAATGGATTTGGCGTTAAATAACCAACAAAGGTTGATATGTCATAAAATCCAATAAACCAACCAACCATTTATACCGCATATAACTGAAATCAGTTATTATCCGCTAGTTTACAAACTACATAGGAAACTAGATAGGAATGTTTTAAACCATATCATCATCATCATCATCATATCGTGCTGGTAGCACGGATATCCCTGACCCTCTCTCGCCACTCCTCCCTATCGTCCATCGCCCTAGGCAGGTCTTCAGGACAACATCCTGTATCCTCACACAGCTGCTGAATGTACGTTCGTGCTGGTCGTCCTGCTTTTGCGCGGCCGTGTGTGGGGATCCATAAGAGTACATCTCTTATGAGTTCATCTCTGCTTCTCCAGCTTCTCCAGCAATGTCCTGCATGTCTGGTTCGCCTAACTTGAATAGATTTCGTGATAGGGGGCAGGTGGCCGTACAGTTGGTGTCTTGTGGGGTGCCGCTGCCAGGACTTGTTGAGGATTGCACGCAGCATTCTTGTGTAATTGCCATCTAGTTTCTTCTCGAGCCGTTTTGTTAGCGTCCATGTAGTGCATCCATATAGCAGTATCGATGTGACCGCTGCCTGGAAGAAACTGCGTTTCATTTTATCGGTTAGGTCTGATTTCCATATAGTCGATAGCCTATTGATAGCTGTCGACATCTCCACTCTAGAAGGAACCCCTCTTAAACTAGTAGACAAATTCACGTACCTAGGAAGCAGCGTCGAATCAACCGAAAAGGACATCGAAACGAGGTTAACGAAAGCATGGACAGCTATCAATAGGCTTAAACCATATAACGTGTACAAATTATTAGTTTTAAATAGGATTGTGTGCACATCATTAGTATTACATAGTAATATTTCATTTCCTCTAGTTGTCTACAAATTATTTGTATTAGATAGGAATACTTGAAACTTTATAATTGTGTACATATTATAAGTATGGTAGGAATAGTTGAAACTATACAATCGAGTAAAATTATTTGTATACAATATGACGAGGTAAGGTTCCATTATTGCTGGAGCTTTGGGGAATGCAGAGTACTCCTTAACTGCCATCGCTCCTAGGACCATTTTCATATAGAGTGGTAGCACCTGATAGGGTCTTATTTATGGGTCAAACAGAACTGAACTGTGTACTTACGCTAAACTGAATTCTTTGAAATAGAACTGTTTTACATGTAAACAGTGTACTTATGCTAAACTGAATTGTTTGAAATAAAACTGTTTATATGTATAAAATGGATTTAACATTAAATAACCCACAATGGTTGATGTGCCATAAAACCAAACCAAACCAGTGGTAAAACAGCACTTCTCGAGATTTGGAGCGTGTCGATTCATCTCTTTGTCGACATTAGACTTTCTTCTCTGAGTGCCAAAGACTTGTTTGAGATAACGTTTAAAATCATTGTGAACCTTATTAATACATTTATAATATAATGAATATTCAGCATTTTCCTTCCCCATAATTATCGAACACAGTCGGCTGGAATTGTAGAATACATAAACTGCGTCTCAGGAAAGGAGAAACTCACCCGACGAGTGTCCTGGATTTGACACGAATCATCAGCTAGTCAGGCTTCAGTTCTGAAGCTTTGTGGTGGTGGGGGGGATGTAGACAACCCCTTTATAGCCTTTGCCCCCCAGGTTCACTTTGACCCGGAGTGATTGCATCTGTTTGGGACCCATCTATGAGTCAAAGAGAAATATCTTATCATTTTCTATACTTGAAATCATTTCAATGTGAGCAAAAAAAATTACTGACATTAAATTAGAATATAAGTATTAGATAATAATACTAGGAATCATTTAACTGTGTGCAAATAAAGGATTTATTTATATCATCATCATCATCATCATCATGTCGTGCTGGTAGCACGGATATCCCTGACCCTCTCTCGCCACTCCTCCCTATCGTTCATCGCCCTAGGTAGGTCTTCAGGACAACATCACGTATCCTCACATAGCTGCTGAATGTATGTTCGTGCTGGTCGTCCTGCCTTCGCACGGCCATGTGTGGGGGTCCATAAGAGTACATCCCTTATGAGTTCATCCCTGCTTCTCCAGTGTGTGTGTGTGTGTGTGTGTGTGTGTGTGTGCGTTTGTGTGTGTGTGTGTGTTTGTGTGTTTGTGTGTGTGTGTGTGTGTGTGCGTATGTGTCAACCGGATTCAGCATTGAATAACCCACATGAGTTGTTGTACCATAAAACACAACCAACCAACAAACCATAATCACTC
This sequence comes from Sepioteuthis lessoniana, assembly GCA_963585895.1. Taxonomy (NCBI): domain Eukaryota; kingdom Metazoa; phylum Mollusca; class Cephalopoda; order Myopsida; family Loliginidae; genus Sepioteuthis; species Sepioteuthis lessoniana. Next base: position 3,299,791 of record OY757932.1, read on the forward strand.
ATGTATTTTTAGCTGCATTGTGCCATATTCATATTCAGGGGCCCCACTTAACACTTATTATGCTTCTCGGCCGGGAAAGTCCCCTCCGCTTTGGCACTCGCTGAACCACTTGAATGTCCGAATCTTTTCTGACTGCCGACTGCAAGACTGATCGTTACTGCTGTGGGTGTCTTCATATAGTATTCCAAGCGCCAATGCGTTTTCGATTTAACCAACGCGATCTGCTAACACCCACGTATTGCTTGTTTTCCGGTAAGCAATGTTTACACAGGTGCATCCTGTGTAGGGAAATCCCTGACTGACAGCTCTGTTTAAGGTCAATATGCAGCAAACTTATTTGGTGACAGTTTGACCTTCAGGAGGGTGTACAAGAGGAACACTTTAACTTTGCTCCGAATTCAGAAAGCTTTGTTTTTTTTTGGTGGGGGGATAAATTAGACTTTAATGAAAATAAGTGAGTCTTAATTTCAGGCTGGTAAACATCCATCAAAGATTATTTCACTTGTGTTTCGATTTAAGCAAAGGCTATCTTAGTACATCCGAAAGAAAGGTAAGTTGACAGAGTTCAACACACGTCCTGTTGTCATAAGATATGTTTGATCTCACAACCCGAATCGGTTTTAGACAACATCACCATTTTATCCTATTTACCAACCCCTCCGCTCGGGCAGGATATGACACAAGGTCAATTTTTTAAGCGGAGTTCAACAGGTTTGAATTCAGAGTTTTCCTTCTCCTAGAATAGTTGCCTCACCAAGGCTGAAGAACCTAGTCTGTCCTACTATTTACCCATAGCTGGAGGGAGAATAATTGGATCACATCACCAGCGATCGGTCATCTAAGTAATGATGGGTGCTTGCCGGACAATATTGGCAACCCAAGGTGGAAGTGGGGGTGGTGTATTCTATGAACCTGAAATATAAAACAGATTTCTTGATTTGCTCTTTTTCGGTGGCTGGGGTACAAGAAGACAAACATTTACCTGAACAGAGGACGAGAGACGAATCAAAGATGTGCGTTATGATCATTATCGATTTTCCCCTACTTTCATGGCCCCAGAGACTGAACGGTGAGAAAAAAAGTGACAGAGGTCCAAGCGCTTGAAGAGAGTTGGATTTTTTGCCTTTTCCCTAATTCATCCGAACATAGGTCATCAATGACATAGCATCGTTGACTGTGCTGAAACAGGCTCCGGTGATTTTTTAACAAGGTTTCTACTCACTGAAGCTAAACGTCAATATTAAAGCAAGACCAAACCGTTATATATAAAATAAAGAGTTTCAAATGAGGCTCAGACAACGGAAAATTACCTAGAATAGTTTAAAGGCATATCATCCTTCATGGGAAATTAATGCCGAAGCTATTCTTGTAGAAAAATCCTAGTTGTACTATTTAACCCATAGCTCGGGTTATAAGGGATTCAAATTTTTTGCATGGGTATTAGTCAAAAAGGGAACGTATTTGTGTGACTGGGGATCGAACTCGCTTACTACGATGTCGCAGTCCTGCACGTTAACCATTACACCAGAGGGATTCCCTGTTACTGGCTTAAATAAGTGTAATGAATACCAAGGGATGATTTTGAAGGAAATCAAGTCTAAACTGAATATTAATTAGTCTTGAGAAGTACAGCTTTTAATCTCAATATCTTTTGACCACACCTCGTATATACAATTTTTGAAACGGCTGAATCTCTGAAAAGTAAATGTCAGATTTTGCTGACAAAAACATTTTTTTCGTTTTGATTATCGTTCCCCTGAAATAGGCAGCTGTTCGTGATTCGTATTAATCAATACACTTTTCTTTCATTCTTTCTAGACAATACTGGGTTTGAACGAAATAATGGAAACAACTGCTGTGATTACCTTCTTATTTGGGGAAAGGATGATACGGAAAGAAAAGTATATATATATATATATATATATAAAATAGACCGAGTTAAAAGTTTTGCAATATTTTAGTAACATATTTTCATTATTCTTCAAATTACAAGAAAGAGCAGCCTTGCATTTAAAGAAGAGACCATCATGTTGCACCGTATGAAACATCCTTTGTCCCAGTTCTTTTATCAGACGCTGGTATTAGTTCTTGTCCTTTGAGGTGAAGAGCTTCGTCACTGAAGCTTCCACCTCCTTTTGATTGTTGAAGTTTTGCAAGTACAGGAAGTAAGTGATGGATTGGAACAAGTGATAATCTAAGGGAACTAGATCCGGACTCTAAGCTGGGTCTGGTATCAACTCGATTTCTACTAGTCCCTGGAGTTTTTTTCCTGTTTTTTCCCCAGCAGTACAAGGTCTTGCAGCAGAAGAGCTCTTTTTCTATTAATCAATGTCAGGTATTTTTGCCACCCAATGGCATACATTCATTCCAGCTGTTCGGAAAAAATGTTGACATTGATCATATCATAATTCCACCAAACACTGAGCATCGCGTTGTGTTCAAAACGCCCAAATATTGCAAAATATTTTACTGCGTATATCCAATTTGATTTAATTTGATTTTTAAAAACTTAAACAGTATTCACATATACACACATGTGCACCGACGAACAGACACACACACACACACACATATATATATATAGACATATATATATATATATATATATACTAATTTGCATATATATAGGCAACAGTTACTCTTTTAAACCTGTGATTGAATAGGATATACACTTCGTGTCTGCCTATCCTGTCTTTGATCCGTTCAAGTCTTCGTATGAATCATTTGACTCTTGGATGAAGTGAATTTAGGAAGGTGCCACATGTTTCCTTAATACTTTAGAACCCCCCCCCCACTTGAACTACTTTCGGAGGAGTGAATAGTCTGTTGTCAAACACAATGAGGTCTCATATATTTTAATATAATAATAGGAGGCAGAACAAGTTGGAGGGAAAATTATGGAAGAAGTTTTACAAGAAGAATATAGAGAGGAAAATTGGCAGGAAATGTGTCCTGGCCATTTCAGAATAGTTGATCTTAGTTAACGAAAGTTTATTGATTTTAAAATCTTTTATTGAGATTTTCAAGTATTAGAAGTTTTTGTTCGTATTTGGCAAAATGTGGTGCCTTCTTAAATTCATTTCATCCCAAAGTTAAACGACTCATGCAAAGACTTGAACAGATCAAAGACAGAATAGGCAGACATGAAGTGTCTGATCAATTTCATCAAACATACACACGCACACGCATATATATATATATATATATATAAGAATCAAATATTTGAAGAGATATTTATAAAGAACATCATTCCACACTAAGCAATATCCCTTTTAAAGTATGAGTGGAAATACTTCAACGCATCTGACACAGTGTCACAGGTGTTAAGTTCCACTGACAGGTGATCCTGATCTGTGATTAACACACACCTAAACCAGCTCCAACGGACAACGCGTTCAAACATGACGTCATCTGCACGTGATGAATTTTCCCATTCAAAAAAAAAAAAAAAAAATCATTGATCCCAGAAAACATTCCTAACTCCAGATCATGGTAGCATCCCTATTCTAGACAATGACTTATGATAGTCGAAAGCACATGTAATCGAATAATAACATGAGAGACTTCGAACAATTAAGAAATTGCATTCATCCACATTTGCGACATCTCGCTCGCCAATAAAAAAGAAAGGCCCATAAAATCTCAACATCAATTCCTTTTCTGTTACCTTAAATAAAATATGCCAACCAGAAGATATGCTGATAAACACATACACACGTAAACACTCGAACACACACACACACACACACACACACACACACACACACACACACACACACACACACACTATATATATATATATATATAACAAAGTTAGGGAACCCATTCTATTTCCCAATAGCTGGTTTATATATCTATTCATATAAATATACACAATGTGCATATATTTATTTATATAAATATACACAATGTCAATAAATTATCTATGCTTTCGAGAGCGTCTGTCTCTTGCTCTCTCTCATATATATATATATATATATATACATGGACTTGTATGTATGCATTTGTTTGCATGCTCGTGTGTGCGTGCATATATGTGTGTGTGTGTGTGTGAAGGAAAACTTGGTACATAAATGTTGGTAAATAACTTTTATTTATTAGTTTTTAATCTGGACTAGTTTCATGCTTAGGCCATTTATCGGGGAAAACCTATTTCAAGCCTACTTACATTTCAAGACTGTACCTTGCATGCATATATATATATATATATATATATATATATATATATATATATATCGGTTTGTTTTAATGTATCTAGCTTTCTTTATCTATTTCAGCCTGTTTCTATCTATCTATCTGTCTCTGTTCAGTTCAGCCAGTTCAGATTTCGCCATCAATAATAAATGCTTCAAAGCATTTGAAATAAATCAGAATGCAAATAAAGAATGATTATTTCTCTCCGTCATTTAATCAGACAAGTGCATGTTTATATGCATTGCTATAAGTATCTTGTTGCACCTATTTAGCCGACTGTGTTTATAACTTGAAATATATTCTATTTTTTTCTTCTATATCTATTTAACTCTATCTCTTACACCATCTTTTTCTTATCTGTATATACTGCGCACAATAAATAAATATTATGTCTGTTCATACGACCAATTTCTTCTTCTTCTTCTTCTTCTTCTTCTTCTTCTTCTTCTTCTTCTTCTTCTTCTTCTTCTTCTTCTTGTCTCTATCGTACACATATTTTGTTATCTACTGCATCATCTCTCTCTCAGTTCTTGTCTATCCAAGTTCATTTTATCTCTGCTTGCACACACACACACACACACACACACCGCTCAGATTCTTAAAAATCGACCATGTTATCAACATTTCTTTCGATAATGAGAAGGTTAGTTATCATTTGAAAATATTTTCGAATTTGAAAATAATTTTTGAGTATTTACTTTTTGAACTCACACACACACGCACGCACACACACACACACACACACATATATATATATATATATATATACATGTGTGTGTTTATGTGTGCGCATGCGCATGTGCATGTGTGTATGTGACGTGCTCCAATGTAATTGGTTGTTAAGCGAAAGAATATGATGACCACTTGAAAAAGACAGAATTTCGATTTTTTCTTTTGACTTCGACCCCTGTCAACTCGCCTCTAGCAAGTCCCACTCATCTAAATGACCCTAAACATATATATTCCTCTGAAAGACGTTTTAGTGAGGATGGTCGATCGATTTGGGATACTATGTCGATGTATCGAAGCATGTAATAATTTATTTGGTGCGTCAGTCCTTGCTGTTTTTTTAGCATGTATCAACAAAGAGAACAGGATTTTTGTCATTTTTGGTCTCTTATACGTTAACTGTGTCATGAGACGTGGATAATTTTTTTTGTATCATGGCTCAATTAAAGTATTCTACGATGACAAAAAAAAAAAAAAAGCAAAAACAAGACAAAACTAAAAACTCAAACGTATTTACCCATGATGTTTTATTGATAACAATCATTTTGTCTTGTGAATTGAGGACAAATGTAATGAGTGAGTGCCTGGTGAGGAATTTTATTTCAAGGTTGGGGGAGGGGAGGGATATATAATAATGGACATTGGAATATAAAACTGAGATTGGAGAGCACACAAAGAAGAGTGACAAAACTAATAAAAAGAGTAAAAGATTACAGTTATTGTGAGAGATTGGATAAATTAGGATTGATTACTTTACTAGAGTACCGGCTCATTAGTCTAGTGGGTAGAGTGTTCGCCAATGGTTCGGGAGCCCTGGGTACAATCCCAGGTCGCGTCATACCAAAGACTCTAAGAATGGTACTTGATACCTCCTTGCTTAACACTCAACGATATAAGGAACGTATCAAGGTTAAAGTGGAGCAATCCAGGGAAAGGAGTAGCGCCCTCCCCTACACCTCAGTGTAGTAGCTATTAAAAAGGGAGCCTTCTGGTCGTCCTCGACTACAGTCGCCAATTTTACTTAACTTTTGTATTGGCTTAGTGGGTAGAGTGTTTGCCAATGGTTTGAGAGACCTGGGTTCAATCCCAGGTGGCATCATACCAAAGACTCAAAAAACGGTACTTGGTGCAATCCAGGGAAAGGAGTAGTGCCCTCCCCTACACCTCGGTGTAGTAGCTATTGAAAAGGGAGCCTTTTGGTCTCCTTCGACAACGGTCGCCAACTTTTCTTACTTTACTAGAAAGAAGAATGAAAAGTGATGTAATTAAGACTTTGAAAATAATGGGATTTCTTATCACGGAAGATATTTGTAAATATTTCTGGAAATTTCCTATGAAGACAGATTTCGAAAACCAAGTCTGTTCATCAATTGGATTTTTTGCCAGTTGAGTGATACATTTTTGGAACAAGTTCCCTGTCATCAAAAATAACAATAGTGTCCAAATATTAAAGTTGGAATTGGATAATTTGAGAAATATCGACAAGAAAAAGAATTTAAGAAGGCATTTTTGGGCAATATCAGATAAATGTCAATAAATGTTTTTTTTTTTTTTTTTTTTTTTTTTTTTTTTGTAGATCGATATTGTATTAATAGTGTGTATGTTCTATGCAAAGATTATTTAAGTGAGAGAATAGTTACAAGGGGATTGGTTTGGTTGGGTTTTATGGCACATCAACCATTGTAGGCTACTCAATGCCAAATCCACTTTATACTTATATATCAAATGCATATTTGGTTTGTAAACACATTTTGTTATTAGCATTCTTAAATGAGCCTGAAATATTTTTTCACACAGTCAAAAGATTTCAAGGATTGCTATATAAGAGTCACAATTTAACATCAGTCATTTGTTTGCACACATTTTGTTCTATTTGACCCATAGATAGGACTCAATCGGGTGCTACCACTCCGGGTCAGAGTGGACCTGGGAGCAATGGTAATGAATGAATACTCTGCATTCCCCAAATCTCCAATGTTGGAACCTCACCATTAGATGCTTTAGAGTCATATCAGGACACTCATTGTGGAGGGGTTTTATTCCTCTGCAGAGATACAGTCGATGTATTTTACAACCCTAGCCGACTGGGGTGGTAACAAGAAGAGATTCATTGGGAAGTATAGCAAACAAATAAACGAATAAATGGGATGAATATTTTTACGTATGATAAACTTCTGTACCAATTTAAATTTTTTGCACATTATTTTTGTAAGGACCCCATGTTAATTATCAAAAAATAGTTTTTAAAAATTTACTTAGAATACGCCATATGCACCCTGTTTAAAGGGAGAAAAAAACGACAAAAAGAGGTGTCCCGGGTATAAAACTAAACATTTGGTGGTGAAACTCCTATTCAGGAGTTCTGGGGAGTTATAATTTTTTTTTTTACTAAGGACTCACCCAGGATCTCTCAGAAATTTAAATCTTTTTTTAGGTTTGATTTATTTGTTTAATGGCACATCAACCTCATATGGGTCACTTAAAGCCAAAATTTTAATCATTTGCAACCGTTTGATTTAGTTATTTTTCTTTGTTTAATGGCATATCAACTTCATATAAGTAATTCAATGCCAAAATTTGAATCATTTGCAAATATTTGGTTTGGTTTAGTTTTGTTTTGGTTTCTTTGTCTAATCAACCGTCGAGAATTATTTAATGCCAAAGCTATCCTTGTAGAATAAAAGTAGTGATACTATCTAATCTATAGGTGGAGGGTAAAAGTTCGCAGTCCAGCAAAATTCAACCCAGTCGGCTACAGGTGTAGAATACACCGACTGCATTTCTGCAGAGGAGTATTAGCGCCTGATAGGATTCTATCTGTGGATTAAATAGAACTGTTTGACATTTAAACTGTGTGCAAACAAATGACTTATGCTAAATTAAAGTGCTAGAAATCGAACTGTTTGATCATTTAACTGTGCGCAAACAAATGACTGATGTTTAATTAAATTATAAGAGATAATAACAATTATTGTAGCTTGCAAATGAACGAGTAATGTTTGAAAATTAATAAGTACCAAGTAACAATACTTGTAATCGCTTCACTGTCTGAAAACAAATAATTAATATTGAATAGAATTATAAGTGTTAGATAGTAATAATCGAAACCATTTAACTGTGTATCAATAGTGATACTAGTGAGTAAACAAATTAGTTCTAACTTATTTGAAAATGAAATTACCGACAAACAATGCCTTTACAAATTGTATGTGTATAACCTACAATGGTTGATATGCCATAAAACTAAATCAAACCGAATCAAACTATATATACTTAATATATATGCATAAACAGGATTTGACATTAAATAACCTACAATGTTTCATATGCCATAAAATCCAACGCAACCAAATCAAACCATTTATATGTGTGCAAACAAATGATTGATATTAAATTGTTACCGTTACATTGCAACCCTTGAAACCATTTAACTGTGTATCAATAGTGATACTAGTGAGTAAACAAATTAGTTCTAACTTATTTGAAAATGAAATTACCGACAAACTAATCTCTTACATATTACGCATATCTATTTAAATGTGCACAAAACAATTGACTGATGTTAAATTGTTGCTGTTACATTGCAATACTTGAAACCATTCAACTGTGAACAAACAAATGATCGATAGGAAATAGAATTATTCGTATTAGAAATACTTTAAACCATTTAACCTTGCACAAAAAATAGGGGCCGAGGCTCATTTAAAATATTATCAACGAAATTTGTTGACAAATCATATATATTCAATATATATGTATAAAGAGGATTTAGCATTAGATAAAGTAAAATGGTTGATATGCCATAAAACCAAGCCGAACCAAACCGAACCAAACCAAACCAAACCGAACCAAACCAAACCAAACCAAACCAAACCAAACCGAACCAAACCAAACCAAACCAAGCCAAACCGAACCAAACCAAACCAGCGAAGCGTTACTATAAATTATCTCAATCAATTCAACTGAGTACAAACAAAGAATTATTATTAGATAAAAAATAATTATTTGAAACCGTATAATTATTAATACTAGATAGGAATACTTGAAACTATGCGACTGTGTGCAGTTCATTTGAATTAGATAAGAATTCTATGGATAAATAGTAGGGCAATCTGTTTTGACTTGGTAAAGCAACCAGTCAGGAGAAGAAAAACTATGTATTAAAACCAGTAGGACTTTATTTAAATTTGGCCTTGTGTCTCATTCTCTTTGTGGCAGAGGGGTTGGGTAAATTCGCATATTATCACGAAATCATTCAAAGCAAAAGAAAATAATTATAAAGCAAAAATAAAAACAACTGAAGACGTTTATTTGTGTTTGAGAAAAAGTTTTAATGAATATTTTTTCTAGGATTTTTTTTGTGAGAGGTCAGAAAATGATGTAAGTCTTATTTAAACCCTTTCGTTGCTGCATTTTCCAATTTATCCGTGACACTTCCAGGGCCCCATTTTCCAACAAAAAAAAAATCCCTGTTCCAAAAAATAAGAAAAAAAAAAATTAAAGAATAAATTACTTGCTTAGTACAAAGTAACTGATATTGATATATTTAGACGAGTTCCCGCGGAAAAAAAAAAGAAACTGAAAGAAAAAAATGTCAAAAAAGCTGACTTTGATGTTAAAATTGACGAAATACTTTCCTTGGAAATTCCTCAAAGGATTAAAAAAATGCACAAGCACACAGAACGTAGTATGAAATTAGACAACGATGCTAAAATAGTTACATGTGGCACGGCACTGGGAATTCATCTATAGTAAGATGAATCAGTGAGAGGTTTAAAAAACGTGTTTTAAATCTAAGTTATAAATTTATTTTTTATTAGAAATTACAAATCGATCAAGTTGGTTGAAAAACAAATCAAGAGAATGCAAAGAAAATTGAAAAAGGAATTACACACATACTGCAATTGAGAGAATATAAAAATTTGAGAAATCATTTATTTGAGAATGAAAAGGACAAAAATGGTTATCAGACGAAATCTGTCTCAGCCCACAAAATAACTAAAAGCCCGGTTGATGCCAGATCATCAGAGAAGCAATATTTAACCTGGTCGGTTCTTGGATGGGTGACCAGCTTGAAACTACAGGTGCAGTAAACAAGCTTGGGCCTGTATAGCTGATTCAATGTAAGAGAAATCCTTTTCATACATAACACACACACACACACACACACACACACACACACACACACACACACACACATATATATATATATATATAAATCTCTAGAGAAGATAATTTGGGAATAATTCAAATTGAGAATATATAAGAGGATTCTTATAATTCTTCAGTGGTATTCAATATATATATATATATATATATATATATATATATATATATATATATATATATAATCAATTTCTTTCTCTGGAACGAACCTATTCCAATTTTCGTATAACCTTGGCGTAATAGTTATCGTTGTAGGAAATGGAAGTGTTGACCCGAGTTCAAATCCTAGACGAAGCAGCTTACGTTTCACGTCACGCTAATGTCCTGGGAAAATGTGTGAATCCATCTCTGCCCATCCCGAGGTTCATTTGGGAAACCAGTCCGAGAGAAGGAAAACTGTGAATTGAAAACTAATTCTCTCGCATTTAAAAAAGGTTGATCTTGAGTCACATTATAAAGAATTTAAGAAAAATGAGAAAGAAAGTCTAAAAGAAAAGAAGGGGAAAAAAGGAACGAAAAACAAAGATGTTTGAAAAGCGTTAAAGATTTTTGGAAAAAAAAAAACACGATAAAAATGAAAACAAAAAGATGAAAGAATAAAGAGAAAAAAAGAAACGTCTCGGAACATCGAACATAAAATAGGAAAGAAAAAGAATGTAAAACCGAAAAAATGGGAAAAAATGAAAGAAAAGAGAAAGGAGGAAAATAAGAAAGGAAAGAAAAAGGAAGAAGAAATTGGGAAAAAATATCCAATGAAAATAAAAGAAAGAAAAGAAAAGAAATAAACAACAACAAAAAAAAGGACTATGAAGAGCAAATAAGTAAATTTAGCAACCCCCTCCCAGTCGAGGGTGACCCAAAGGTCGAGGTGTAGAGGATGGCGCTACTTCATTCCCTCGATTGCTCCACTTTACCCTTGTTTTTTTTACAATGCTGAGTGTTAAGTAAGTTGGCATCAAGTATCATTTTTTGAGTCTTTGGCATGACTCGACCTGGGATTGAACCCCGGTCATCCCGGACGATTGGCGAGCTCTCTACTCATTAGGCTGATGAGAAAGAAAGAAAATCTAAAGAACTACGAATAAAAAAGAAGAAGAAATCTTTGAAATAAAACGAAAGAAATCTAATCCCCCACTTAAAAATATATGTATAGAAATAATTCAATGCAAAAAGATTGCTAAATAAAAAAAAGTAAAAAAGAATTAAAAAAATTTGCATTTTTCTTTCTTTCTTGTGCTTTTCTTTTCAGTTTATCATTGTTTGTTTGTTTGTTTGTTCCTTTCTTTCTTTCTTTCCAGTTTTATTGGTTTGTTCGTTTGTTTGTTTGTTCCTTTCTTTCTTTCTTTCTTTCTTTCTTTCCAGTTTTATTGGTTTGTTCGTTTGTTTGTTTGTTCCTTTCTTTCTTTCTTTCTTTCTTTCCAGTTTTGTTTGTTCGTTTGTTTGTTTGTTCCTTTCTTTCTTTCTTTCTTTCTTTTCCGAAATATCAATCAAGTTTAGATTATTTCACAAGTGTTTAATATCATTAAATCCCGAATTCATTTGTTCTAGTGGCGTTTTATTTACTTTGGTCCAACGCCAAAGATCAACCGATGCCCATTTGACCATAAAAAAAAAACTATCGACCTTTTTCGATTGCTTTCCTATTTTGGCCGCTTATCAACTTGGTTCAACCAATTTTTGGAGATCTGTTACTTGATAAAATACAAAAAAACAAAAAAACAAACCCAAACTTCAAGGTAGTTCGTAGTTAAACTGATCAGTAATAAAATCTTCAATCAGGTCTTTATTGATCTGTCGGATTGTGCTTTTCAAATGATCGCTTTTAAACTCCTGTAATCAGATTATATGTACATAAAACAGATATGAATAGATCGATACACTTTTTGGATGTCTAAAAGTTCGCAGAAGGCTTGCGAGATTTGAAATAAGTGGAGTGGGGTGGATGCCCTCCAGTATATATCTTCCAGAACACATGCAAAAATACACATCAATATACAGGTTTTTGGAAACGGTCGTGGTCTAAAGCTTATCTTGGTAGGAAATGGACATGGCAACCTGGGTTCAAAACCTGGACGAGGCTCTTTGCATTTCACGTAGAACAAATACTCTTCAGAATAGATGCATCCAATTATTCTCCTTTCAGCTTTAGGTAAATTGTAGGGCAGACTGGACTCTTTAACTTTGGTACGGCAACCAGCCTTGGAGAAGGGAAATTCTGTATCCAAAACCTGTTGAACACTGCTTAAAAAACTGACTTTGTATCGTAGCGTAAGAATGCACCATCTGACTATGCGCCTGGACTAAGAGACCCGAGTAGTTCAAAGCCTTACTAAACTAAATAAAAGTAAGTAAAGCTGGAGACAGTAGTCGAGGGTGACCCGAAGGCTCCTTTTCGATAGCTCCTACACCAAGGTATAGGGGAGGGTACTACTCCTTTCCCCGAATTGCTCTACTTTACCCTTGATCCTTACCTTATAATGCTGAGGGTTAAGCAAGGTAGCATCAAGTACCATTTTTTCAGTCTTTGGTATGACTCGACCTGAGATTGAACCCAGGTCCCCAGGGCCATTGGCGAACACTGTAACCATTATACCAATAACCGAACTAAACTAAATAATAAAATATAATTAACAAAAAATGATTAATATAAAAATCATTCCTTAGTTATATAACAAAGGGGTCTCCGTAATGTCAGTTCTGCTTTTTTAATAAGTTTATTCTAAAAGATTAACATTTTTTAAAAATCCCCGGGTTGTTGACGGGGATGATGAACAGGTGTAGACTGTAATTATATCATAAAGATATTCCCATACGGATGTTAGCAACTTTTAATAACCCGACATATACACATATTACATTGTGGCACAAGGCCAACGAAGAGGGTCAACTGGAATCGAACTCTGGACAGCTGACTATGTCAGGGGCTGTTTTGTAGCCATCGTACACCGATATACACTCACAAAACTGTTTGAGGATAATAGTCATATTTTACCAATAATATTTACATTAATTTTTAACCCTTGACATTCTCTTACTTCTTGATATGCAGTGAATTTATTCAATAAAATCATTAGCATTGGATTTCTATTTGGCATATAATTGAACCATTCTGTCAGTAATGCTTGCGTTAATTCCTCTTAATCTCGTCATAGATTTTCTATACATATCTAAAGCAATGAAAACTACACAAGAATTCTGCGTGCTGTTTTGAACAAATACTGAAAACAACACCCCCGCAAAACAACAACTGTACGGCCACTTACCTCCCATCACACAAACCATCCAAGTACGACGAGCAAGACATGCAGGGCACTGCTGGAGAAGTAGGGACGAACTAATAAATGACGTTCTTTTATTGGCCAACCAGGAAGGATGCAGTCGATAAAACCTGCCATGAGCGATGGTCGATAGGGACGGATAGAGAGAGAGAGAGAGTTAGGGAACCCTGTGGTATCAGCACGACTTGATGATGTTAGATATGATTATATTAGTGATGCTTATTGTAATTCTTGACTATTAATAATCCTCTTCTTCCTGATATGTATGGCAAAATAAAATCTTCAACGAACCGCACACACAGATACACACACATATATTATGGAAACTCTCTATATAAAGATTAAAAAACCTTCTTTAAATAAGATCAGATTTTAATATAGCAGTCATATTCTAAAATGCCAATCGAACATTTCCCGCCAATTCTTGCTCTTACCTCAAGTAAAATTCTTTTCTTTCTTACGTAAATTCCCCTCCCACTTGTACTTTCTTCGACTCTTTATATAAATATATATGATTCGTATTTGTATTTGCCATTTCATTATTCGTTCCCCTGAGGACAGCTCCAGTTGGGGATCAAAAGTACATGGGAAACAACCGGCGCCCTGCTAAATTCATTTCATCCAAAAATCAAATGACTCCTACAGACAGAATAGGCAGACGCGGAGTGTTTGTCTAATTTAATCAAACATATATAAAAGGAGAAATGCTGTCTACGTAATACTTCTATTCTGTCAGTAATGCTCGTTTTATTCCTGACCACTGACAATCCTTTTCTTTTAATTTGTCAATGCATTTCTATTGTAAGATCATTTAGAGTATATTTCCAATTTCATCGGTAAGATCTGTCTCACTACCGATTAATTTTAATGTATGGGATAATAAACATTTGGTCGGAATTTTTACAAAGTAGTTTGAGGACCGAAATGACAAAATTCGACGTTTAGTTGTCAAGTTTTAGTTTCTTTCAGAAGAAATACTTGTTAAATCAGTGGATGAAAGTGATTAAAAATAGAGTGCGTGTGTTGGAGTAGTAGTATAGTCAGTGGGCAGATTTTGTGAGGCTGAAAATTAGCCTTCGTATTCAAGATCAAAATGCAGTCTCGTAGTATGACGATTATCGTCATAGGAGATGAACTTGGTGAGCCGAGTTCAAATCCTACTGGAGGCTTTGATTTTCACTTTGCGCCAGTACTCTTGCAAGAGGTAGAAATTCATCTCTTCTCTTTCGCTAACTATAAGGACCAGATTTTTTTTAGATTTGGTTCGGGAAGTAGCCTAGAAGAAGAAAAACTCTGAATTCAGAAACGTATTTACCCAGACCCACCCCTAGAAATAAGATTTCTGGGTGTGGATCTCGGTAAATACGTTTCTTTCCCACAAACATTTCTAAAGGAGACGTACTTTAAGTTGCAGTGCATGAGTCGACCCTTTAATTCTGAAAAAAATCTCTAGAAAACAGGGGCCAGTTCATACTGTGAGGTTAAAATACAAACCTTTACCACTGGTTGATCACTCTGTAGTAGAGATTTGGATTCTAACCTTGTCAAATAAGTCGACCCCTAGTTTTGTCGAGATCTTTTCAAGCTTAAAAGGGGGTGTCCTCGTGGTGTAATGGTTAAAGTGATGGACTGCTGAATCGTAGTACGCGAGTTCGTACTCCAGTCGCGCTATTACGTTCACTTTCGGCCAAATACCCTTAGGAAAGGTATGAACCCCCTTATCCTCCCAGCAATAGGTTAAATAGTACCACTACTGTTCTTCTAGGAGAATGGCTTTGGCATTAAATAACCTAAAAAGAGTTGATATGCCATTAAACAAAGAAACCAACCAAAGCAAATTAATACCCTTGGGAAAGGTATGAACCCCCTTATCCTCCCAGCTATGGGTTAAATAGTACCACTACTGTTCTTCTAGGACAATGGCTTTGGCATTAAATAACCTAAAAAGAGTTGATATGCCATTAAACAAAGAAACCAAACCAAACCAAACCAAGCTTAAAAGATTGATTTATACATCATAATACAAGGGAATCATGAGAATAAATAAGTAAATCGATTTGTTTAATTATGGAAGCCAAACAGTGACATAACCGGTTATAATATCTGCTTTTTTATTTTGTATATTCTCAATTATTGCGTTCGGTAATTTGTTGACTGTCCAAACATATAAAATTTCATGAGAGAGTCGCAGAGACATAGTGGTTAACGTGCTGGACATAGCAGTAAGTGAGTTCGATTCCCAGTCGCGCAATTACGTTCACTTTCAGACTAATACCCTTGGTAAAAGTATGAAATCCCCTATCCCCAAATTAATCATGGTCTTTATTTAAGATATATCAACTTTCGTGGGTTATTTAACGCCAAAGCCATCATTGTAGATACAATTAACCCATAGCTGGGGGATAAAGAGGTTCAGTGTCTTTTCTAAAGGGCATTAGTCCGAATGGGAATGTAATCGCATGATTAAAGATTGAACTCGCTCACAACGTGCACGCTGTCAAGTACTTTAGCAATTTCGCCACAGGATCCTGGCCGCATTTATCAGTTAAATTGTACCTCTAGAGTTCTTCAACAAGGATAGATTTAACATTAAACAACCCACGAAAATTGATATGCCATTAAAGGAAAAAAATCTCATCCATAAAAAAATGGATTCGCAAGTGGCATTTTTTGTTGATAAAAACAAATAAACAAAAAACACTTCCCTAGTAAATTTTGCTTTATCTGACAGACAGACCATCGGTTATTCACTGTATCGTCATTTACTAATTGGTCACCCATCCAACCACTGAGCTGTTTGATTGATGCTTAACTTGTTATTTACTAAGCTTTGTATCCTCTGACATTCAGGTCTAGGTTTACTTACAGTACTTACTGTTACGAAAAGGTTACTTATCTAAGAATAGCCCAGCTAACTGCTTCCCTTGAGCACACGACTCCACCCAGAGAAAAGGAGTCTCAGGTAAAACACTAAACTGCATATGAAACTCTGGGGAATATTGAAACTTCTTCAATGCCATAACTCCCAGGTTCACTCTGACTTGGAGTGGTAGTATCTGTTAAGGTCAATTCTATGGGTTAGATAGAGATTTTTAAATTGATTAGCATTGGATAGGAATACTTGAAACCATTTAACAGTGAGAAAACTATTTGTATTAGATTTGAATACTTAATATCATATAACAGTGTAAAGAACTGATTATTAAACAGGAATAGTTACTTGACACCGTTGCTTGAACTGAATCTTTGACATCAAATAGCCTAAGAAAGCTTGGTAGGGTCGGATAGATCTGTTTAAGAGTTGATTAGTATTATATAAGAATACTTGAAACCCAAGCTTTGTATCCTCTGATTTAGAAGTTACTTCGAGCTATTACTGTTTACAAAGGAATATTTTATTTGTTACTTGAAACTATATAATTGCTTGGAATACTTGAAACCATATAACTGTGAGAAAATTAATAATATTTCATAGGAATACTTGAAACCATATAACTGTGAGAAAATTATTAATATTTCATAGGAATACTTGAAACCATATAACTGTGAGAAAATTAATAATATTTCATAGGAATACTTGAAACCATATAACTGTGAGAAAATTATTAATATTTCATAGGAATACTTGAAACCATATAACTGTGAAAAAATTATTAATATTTCATAGGAATACTTGAAAGCATATAACTGTGAGAAAATTATTAATATTTCATAGGAATACTTGAAACCATATAGTTGAGCACAAATTATATTTAAAAAATACTTGAAATTATATTGTTGTGTAAATATCATTAGTATTAGATAGAAATAATTGAAACAATACAACTATGTGCAAACAAATAATAATTATTTTTTAATAGGAATAATTCCTTGAAAGCATATAATAGTTAAAAAAAACTGTCAATGACAGAAAATGACCCAAGAAGTGTTGATATGCCATAAATTGTCAAGTATTAAAATTGCTTCTTTGTTTATGTTAAGATAGGTTAATTTATTTAACGGCATATCAACTCTTTATGGGTTATTTACTTCTAACATTTGAAAATCATAAATATAATCATTTCTATGCACACTTTTATGGTTGCAAGTATTCTTATCTAACATAAATAGGGGGTGTCCTCGAGGTAAAATGGTCAAAGAGATGGACTGCGGAATCGTAGTCAGCGAGTTCGTACTCTAGTCGCGCTATTACGATCACTTTCAGGCAAGTACCCTTGGGAAAGGTACGAACCCCCTTATCCTCCCAGCTATGGGTTAAAGAGTACTACTACTGTTCTTCTAGGAGAATGGCATTGGCATTAAATAACCTACAAAGGTTGATATGCCATCAAACAAAGAAACCAAAGCTAACAAATAATTTTCACCATTTATTTAGCTTCAATTAACTTATAATAATGATAATAATTGGTGTGCTTGGAACAATCCCAAAAGGATTGGTAAATGGACTGGAAGACTTGGAAATAAGAGGACAAGTGGAGACCATCCAGACTACAGCATTATTAGAATAGACTAGAGTACTGAGAGGAGTCCTGGAGATTTGAGGAAATTTACTGTCACTCAAACTCCTGTAGAAAACCGTCACCTAATGCTGGTGTGAATAACTCCCTAGAAGAAGAAGTAGAAGAAGAAGAAGAGTAATCCTGAGTAAACAATTTTAGCTTCAAGTACCTCTTCTTCACACCAGACATTGGCATAATGGTTAGAGCGTTCGCCAATGGCCCGGGAGACCTGGGTTCAATCTCCAGGTAGAGTCATACCAAAGACTCAAAAATGGTACTTGATGCCTCCTTGCTTAACACTCAGCATTATAAGGTACGTATCCAGGGTAAAGTGGAGCAATCCAGGGAAAGGAGTAGCGCCCTCCCTTACACTTTGGTGTAGTAGCTATCGAAAAAGGAGCCTTCGGGTCACCCCTCGACTAAAGGGAGACAACTTTACTTTACTTATCTCTTCTTAATATACGTTATTCGCACACTCTTAAATGGTTTCAAGATTTTATTTTGCTTCGTTTAATTTGGTTTGGTTTTATGGCATATCAACCATTGTAGGTCATTTAATGCCGAATCCAGTTTATTCATATATATTAGATATATGTATGATTTGTAAACATAAGTCAACAGTGTTGAATAGTTCCACGTATTGTTATATATCATGAAAAATTCACTTAAACATCAGCCGTTTGTTTACACACCATTGAATGATCAAACTGTTCTATTTCAAACAATTTAATTTAGAATAAGTCAACAAAGTTAAATAGTTCCAAGTGTTGCTATGTATCACTTATTCAATTAAACATCAGTCATTAATTTACACACAGTTGAATGATCAAACAGTTCTATTTCTAACAATTCAATTTAGCGTTGATCATTTGTTTACACTCAACATGAATGTGGCCCAGTTGACTGGAGCTATAGAATACACCTACTGTCAATCTGCAAAGGAGTAAGACTCCCCCAACGAGTGTCCTGGATATAACACTAAACAATCTGATTGTGATGCTCCAATAATGCTGGAGCCTTGAGGAATGTGGAGTATCCCTTTCTTGCAATCGCTTCCAGGTCCATTTTGTCCCGAAGTGGTAGCACCTGATAGGGTCGTATCTATGAGTCAAATAGACCTAAACTGTGTGTTTATGCTAACCTAAATTGTTTGAAATAGAACTGTTTATATGTATAAAAATGGATTTGGCATTAAACAACCTACAATGGTTGATGTGCCATAAAAGCCAACCAAACCAAACCAAACCAATCAGTGTAAATGTCAAATAGTTCTTTTGACCCATAGATAAGACTCCAGGCCCGAGTGGACCCGGGAGCGATGGGAAAGAGGGGGTACTGCTCATTCCCTAAAGCTCCATCAGATTGTTTAATGCTTTATACAGGACACTCATTGCAAGGGTAGGCCTTACCCGTCTGTATAGATGCAGTTGGTGTATTCTACAACCCCAGCCGACTGGGCTGTAAATGGTTTCAAGTATTCTTTACATTAATAAATCTGTTTAATGATTCATTGTTTACACACCGTTATAAGGTTTCAAGTATCCTTATCCAATACAAATAACTTTCAAACTGATCCATTTGATTCACAGATGGGACGTTAGTACTCCGAACAAAGTGAACCTGGGAGTAATGGTAATGAAGAGGTACTCCACATTCACCTGATCCCCCTAACAATTAAATACAATTTAGTGTAATACCCTGGATCGCCATTTTTGTGGGGAGGAGATACAGTCGGCGGACTTTAAACCTCGCTGACCAGGCTAGTGTTGAAATATATTGAGTGTTTAATAAGAGATATCCGTTTTTACCTTTTCTTGTTATGCTTCTAATACAAAAACGGCTTTTTTTTCAATCTTTCTACTGTCTGGGAAATAATAACAGAAGTAAAAAGCTTCAAATTGTATTATTCTCTTTTGTTTAGTGAACAAAATTATGGCGAATTTGATAGAAAATGACTTGACCCTGAGGTTAAATCCTGTCATCATTTCTTGATAGTCAATCATATTTCTGCAAGAATGATAGACAAATAAATAAATAAATAAATAAAATAAAATAAAATAAAATAAAATAAATGAAATCAAATAACTAGAAATAAAAGAAATAAAAAAATAAAAGAAAATAAATAAAAATAAAATAAGATAAACAAAAATAAGATAAATAGAATAAAATAAATAAAAATAAAAGAAAATAAATAAAAATAAAAGAAAATAAATAAAAACAAAATAAATAAAATGAATAAAACAAATAAGAATTAAATTAAAAAAAATTAAATTAGTAAAAATAAAATAAATAGAAAAGAAATAAGATAAATAAAAAAGAATAAATATAAAATAAATGAAAATAAAATAAATAAAATGAAATAAATAAGATTGAATAGATAAAAATTAAAATGAGAAAAAAAAAAAAAAAAAAAAAAAGAATAAGATGAATTACATCAAATTATAAAATAAAATAGATAAATAAAATAAAATAGAATTAAAAATGAGATAAACAGAAAATAAAATTAAATTAACGGATAAAATAAAATAAAGTAAAATATAGATAAGATGAAATAAATAAAAGATAAAATAAAATGAAATTTAATAAAATGAAATAAAAATTAATAAAACAAAATAAAATAGATTGAATGATTAGAAATAAAAATAAAAAAGTTAAAATAAATAAAATAAGAAATATAAAAATACTTAATTAAAATAAATTTGAAAAAGAAAAAGGGAAAAAAATTTTCTTTTTCATTAATTTGGAATTAGTTTCTCACTGAGGACACTCTCAAACCGGCAGACAAGGTTTAGGAACGAATAAAAAGCAACGGTGGTTAAAAGCTACCGGCAAAAATCGCTGGGATATGGTCATTCAGGATGTCAGGAGCGAGGCGAACAACAAAGATTCATTAAAGGAGTTCAGCAATCCCAACAAGGCCAATGGATTAACTGGGAGGAGACATTGCAAAAGGCAAATAGCTCCTCTTAGGTTGAGTTTTCAAATACTCTCTACGTACAACCAGCTTTTCTTCTAAAAACAATCTTTAAATGGAAGAAAGAAAGCGATTCTACCTGTCCTCTATGTAACGACAAACCACAGACATTGGAGCATGTCCTTAGCTGCTGTAAGACAGCTCTTTGAAATGGGAGATACACCTGGAGGTATAAACAGAATATTGGAGGATTTGGTCAGATTTATAAATCTGAACCAACTATTTCAACCCAGAAATTTGTTTCAGATAGGGGCAGAATATACACCGGCTCTAAGCAAGTAATCAAGCATTGAGCTGTACCCGGGCAAAACCGTCTTAGATCAAGTGGAGATTGGGAGGTATCTGCCGACCTACCAGGATGGCATAATGATTACCCCAAAACAATATCTAGCCAAAGACTGCGACGAGATATTGTTCTTGTCAAGGGCGAATATCAAAATTGTCATGGTAGAATTATCAATACGACATGAAAGCCGGATGGATCAAAGCGACGAGTATAAAACCAGTAAATACGAAGATCTTAAAAAGAAGTGAAAAAGGAAGGGATTAGCGTGATCGTGAAAGCTGTGGAAATAGGAGCAAGAGGTTTTGTAGCAGTTTCTGAGACAAATCGAAATCAAAGGTCGTAATAGAGCCAAATGTATAAAACGCCTCATAGAAATAACAGAAAATAGTTCCATGTGGATATGGAACAAAAGAAATATTCCATGAAACAATTCAAAATGAAGTTCGTTATACCGACACTTGATCGCGAATGCGTAACGATATTCACGCAATATTCTCAAAACGCACGCAGGTTTTTTTTTCGAATCACATTTCACTGTTACACTTCTGAGTCAACATCTAAGTTAAGCTTTGTAAATAATTAATAGGGCCTCAGTGATATATACGTTTATATTCAGTGAGGGGGGGACCGATGTGCAAATAAAACCGTTGAGAGGGAGGGCCCTGAAACGGTGCACACTCTCTCCTGATAACCCTCATACAATTTATGGGAAAAGAAAAGGAATAAGGCTAAAACTTTCATTCAACGAAGAAAATCCCATTATGTAGAATTATTCTGTGGAATGATAAGGGCGAGAGAAGCATCTGTCTGTCTGCTCACCTTTTGCTGAGTATCAATTATGAAGTAATTTCCTTCTTCACATAAGATAAATGATCTTTTTTTCCCCATCTTAGAAGAGTTTGGTACAAGGTCATGAAATAAAGTACTTAGTAGTAATTGACGGTGAGACTAGTTTATTGATCTTTAATCTTAGATAGACTTCGTGTGCAGCAAGGATGCGAATATAAGCTGTCGGCTGGGGCTTTAAAATACACAGACTGCAGCTTAGTAGAGGAGTAAAACCTCACCCCACCCAGCAAGTGTCCTGGATATGTGGAATATTCCATCATTGCCATTATTCCCAGGTCCACTCAGACCTAAAGTGGCAGTACCTGTTGAGGTTTCATCTATTGGTCCAATAGAACTATATAATCATTCATTTATTGGAAACCAGTTTGCAGTTTGCAAACGAATAATTAATGCTAAATTGAATTATTAGTGTTTGATAACAATACTTGAAACCATTGAACTTTGTGCAAACAAATGAACTCAGGCCCGTTTAAAATTTATTACCTTCAAACTGTTCATTTAAATATCACACACACACACACACACACACACACACACACACACACACACACATATATATATATATATATATGGAGTAATTATGGATGTGTATTATTCCCTAACCCCAAAACATAAAATAACCCCTGGCGAGTTGACATGCCATTAAAATTCATCAACCCACCAACCATATCATTATTATTATTCCAAGTTTTTTCCACGAGCGTTAGCTGATAACTTTTCACAGGACTCCCACTGACAGCAAGTCTCTCCAGGACTCCTCTCAGTATTTTTGCCGATCCTAACAATGCTCGAGAGTTTTGATTCTTTCTCTGATTTCCAATCCTTCCAGTCTCTTTTCTAAACCTTTAGAGACCATTCCAAGCATCCCAATTACAACTGGTATCATCGTCACCCTCATGTTCCACAGTTTTTTCAATGGTTCACTGAAACAGCAAAATCTACCACTGGGTTTTGCAAGTTCTCTTTTTTCTTACTAATTAACACCACGTCTTGTCTTCTGGTCAGGATTAGGCAAACCATTTCTTTCCCAAAATTCCACAGAATTTTATGCGTTTCATTCTCTTGAATAGACTCTGGTTTGTGCATTTGATACTATGATTAATTTTTAATTACCTGCACAATTCCCTGTGGATTAGAAACATTATTTTAGTCATTGCGTTAAATAGTAGCCTTTCAAGTGACAGCAAGTCTCTTCAGATATGCAGGTCCCTTTTGAATATTCTGGCCGATCTCAACAATGCTCAAAGTGTGGATAGATTTTATTCTTCCTCCGATTTCCAACCGTTCTAATCCCTTTTCTAATGGTTTGGGGACTGTTCCAAGTGCACCAACTATAATTGGTATCACCGTTACTCTCATATTCCACATTTTTGTTTTTAGTTCTCAGGCAAAGTGTAAGTATTTGTCTTTTTTTTCAATCTCAGGTCCGCTGGAACGGCAATACCAACTAGATGACAAGTTCTCTTTTTCTTCTTGTTAATTAACTTAAGGCTTTGTCTTCTGGCTGGGATTAACTTTTTGTATGATTTTATGCGTTACATTTTTAGGACGGATTCTGGTTTGTGCTCATACCATTTGGTAGTATCGTCAAAATTCATTCTTTTTCACTATTCCAGGTGATGGTATTCTTGTCAAAATTATTATTATTAATAATAATATATTCGTTGGTTGGTTGGTTTTACGGCAAATCAACTTTTATTGGGTTAAATAATGTCCAAGTAAACCTTTTTCCAAGCAATTACATATAGCAGAACGGTTATCGTCATAGGAAATGGAATCGGTTACTCTGATAGCGTTTCTCTTAAATCTATCAAGCAATGGATGAATATTTGGACAGATTTTTTATTTTTAGCCATGGTAAGTCAACTAGTCGAAGAGATGGAAAATTCTGAAATGAAATCGACTTTATTCCGCTTACAAACTGATCTTCTTATGTAACGAGACTTTGGATTACTGACTGGTGACCTCAAACGAACGTTATAAATGAGGGTTTGTGTATGTTAATTGACACATGCACACTCATGGATGCACCACACGAACGCTGACAAAATGCATATTGCCCAGTCGGCTGGGGCTGTAGAATACACTGTCTGTACCTCTGCAGAGGGGTAAACCCCGCTCCCCAACGAGTGTCCTGGATATGACACTAAACAATCTGATGGTAAGGTTCCAGTGATGCAGGAGCTTTGGGGAATGCGGAGTACCCCTTCATTGCCATCGCTCCCAGGTCCACTCTGGCCCGGAGTGGTAGCACCTGATAGGGCCCTATCTATGGGTTAAATAGAACTATTAGCATACTTATGCTAAACTGAATTGTTTGATTAAACAGAATAGCTTGAAATCGAAATGTTTTTGACTATTAAACTGAACTTCGACATTAAAACTGTATTTATACTTGATTGAATTGTTACATATAACTGCTTGAATAGTTTGAAATAGAAATGTTTTTGACAATTAAACTGTGTACTCATGCTAAACTGAATTGTTTTAAATAGAACAGATTATTTACATTAAAATGGATTTGGCGTTAAATAACCTACAAAGGTTGATATGCCATAAAACCAAACAAACCAAACCAAACCAAACAAAACGCATAGAGGAAAAACTAAACAGGAACTGCACAAGAATGCTCCGAGTTATCTTAAACAAATCCTAGAAGCAACACCCCACGAAACCACAGCTGTACTGCCACTTACCACCCATCTCTGAACCCATCAACATAATACTAACTAGACATACAAGGACGTTGCTGGAGAAATAAGGACAAACTCATAAGAAACCTTCTTCCATGGACCCCTCCACATGGACGTCTCTGAGTTGGCCGACTAGCAAGAACTTATTTACATCTGCTCTGTGCGGATACAGGATATAGCTTGGAAGACCTACCGGGGGCGATGTATGATAGAGATGGATGGAGAGAGAGAGAGTGAGTCAGGGGGATTCGTGCTGGCAGTGCGATGATGATATATATATATTATAAATTAGATTACCAGAAAATTCGGCAAGCACTGCGTGCGACACATGGAAACACTGGACAGATGTTCCGACCTTTTCAGGTTTCACCAGCAGTGTATACCGTGATCTCCCCCTTTGGATATTAAACCAACAACCACAGAATGCAGAGCCAAAACTTTACCACATCGCACACAATCGTTGCCAAATTAACAAGCCTTGCTAGTGCTTGCCGGATTTTCTGGTCATAGTAATTTAATTTATAATATCTAATTCCTCTATTCAATATATATATATATATATGTGTGTATATATATATATATAGCAGATGGTTGCGGTTGGTGGACAAACTTTATGGTATATCAACATTTGTGGGGGATTTATTAATCTCATATATATATATATATAGTCATCCACTGACAGATCTGTTTCGTTCTATCAGAACTCATCAGTGTGG
This sequence comes from Sepioteuthis lessoniana, assembly GCA_963585895.1. Lineage (NCBI taxonomy): Eukaryota > Metazoa > Mollusca > Cephalopoda > Myopsida > Loliginidae > Sepioteuthis > Sepioteuthis lessoniana. The sequence goes on from OY757932.1 coordinate 3,325,175, forward strand.
CTAGACAGTATCTTCCCGTAGCTGGGATCAAAACCCGGTTGACTCAAACGCCAAGCCAAAGCTTTTAACCATTCAGCCACGAGGGGATATTAGCTGCGAAGTAAATTTTAAACGGTTATGAATCACAATTACTACTGTTTACATACATCCGTTCAATATATATATATGTATATATATGTATATATATATACATATATATATATGTGTGTGTGTGTGTGTGTGAATGTGTGCGTGTGCGATTTATATCCGAATTATTTGTATTACTCTTCTCAAACACCTGTTCAAGTTCACCGGTAAAAATATCCGGTATTTTCATTTGAACTAATTAGACCCTCAAAGTCAGGGAAATTTTTAAAAATTATCGAAAACTTGGCTAAGAAAAAACGAATAACCATCATGTTGAATTTGTCTCCCTTTTTTAAAAACTTCCATTGGATGAGGAGGGGGACCATTTTTTTTATACTTGTTCTGAAAATAGATGATCATTCTACATAGTATTAGAATGTGAAAGTGAACCCTTATTATAAGATGTGAAATAATCTTTCTCTTCAAAGATTGAAAGAAATTCAGCCCCACCCCGCAACGAATGTCATGGACATGACATTAAACAATCTGATGGTGCGGCTCTAGTAATGCTGGAGCTTTGGGGAATGCGGAGTAACCTTTTCTTTGTCATTGTTCCCTGGTCCATTCTGGCCTGGAATGGTAGTACCTGATATGGGGCAAACAGAACTGTTTGACATTTAAACTGAAAGCAAACAAATGACTTATGCTAAACTGAATTGTTTGAAATAGAACATCAATCATTTAACAGTGGGCAGACGAATGATTGATGTTTAAGTGAATTGTTTGTAATACATAGCAATACTTGGAATCATTTAAATTTGTTGACTTATGCTAAACGGGATTGTTTGAAAAAGAACTGTTTGATCATTAAACAGCCTCTAAACAAATGACTGATCGGGCACCTCTGGTGGTGTAACAGTTAGCAAGTTGGACTAGCAAAACTACACGAGTGAGCTCGAGTCTCATTGGGCGCCCCATTCATTCGGCCTTGTGCCACATCGAAGCAAAGAGCTTTGTAAATTACTAAACAAATGATTGATTTAATTGTTAGTGATACATAGCAATACTCGGAACTATTTAACTTAGTTGATTTATGTTTACAAACCACACACACACACACACACACACACGTGGTGTAATGGTTATCGTCATAGGAATTGGACACGGCGACACGAATTCAAATCCTGGACGAGACTGAATGCATTTCACATAGCACTAGGAAAGGTATGAATCCAATTATTCTCCCTCCAGCTATGGGTAAATAGTAGGACAGACTAGGTTCTTCTGCCTTGGTGAGGCAAGTAGTCTAGGAGAAGGAAAACTCTGAATTCAAACCTATTAAACTCCGCTTAAAAATCGACCTTGTGTCATATCCTGCCCGAGCGGAGGGGTTGGTAAATATGATATATATATATATATATATATATATATATATAAAGAGGGTTTGGCATTAAATAACCCACAATACTTGAAATGCCATAAAACCAAATCAAACTGAAAAAATTTGGTGATTTATTTTGGGTCTAATTAGTTCAAATCACAATGAATAAATGTACAAATAAATTAATAAATAAATAAAAAGAAATTCGAAAAAATATGCGTTAAATTGAAGGTCTAATGAGTTTAAATCACTCAAAAAAAATTTGTGGAACCTTTTTTCCCTGATGACAGAACGGGTGTTAGTGTAGAATAAAACTCTTTGATTTTAAACAACTTAGAATTCATTTGTTTGCACACAGTTAAATGATTTCAAGAATTCCTATTTAATACTAAAAATTCTACTCAATATCAACCATTTATTTGCTCTCAGTTAAATTGTTACGAGCATGGTTATCTAACATTCTATTTTTCAAGTATTCCTATGTAATACAAATAATTTGCACACAGCTGTATAGTTTCAAATGATTAATTCTAATAATTTCTAGGAAATGATTCTAGAGTTCTTGTGTCACATCCTGTCCGTGCAGAGGGGTTGGTAAATACATATATTTCACAAAAGATTTTTAAACAGATCTGTGTGTCTCACGGATGGGACCCTAACGGGTACGACCAATTCGAGTCAGAGTGGAGCTGGGAGTAATGGCAACATTCTCTAAATCTTCAGTAGGAGTATTCTGCAGTCCCAGCCGACGGGGCTTTTCTCGGAGAAGTAATATTCGTAAACTGAGGTTGATACCATATTGTAATGTAAACAAAAAACCCCCAAAAAACCCAAAGAAACAAGCCAGAACATTTTTCCGATAAAGACGTTATACGAGGTAGATATTAAAATCTCGAGTTTGACTTTAACGTTTTGCAAAATAAGCGTCAGAAATAATCAAGATTTATATCAGTGAAGGGATAATCCGCACTTATTTTAGGGAAGAGCCGTCTGCTTCTTCAGTAGTGATGTTTGATCCATTGATTAATTTTAGGGAAGGGTCGCCTGCTTCTTCAGTAGTGAGGTTTGATCCATTGATTGATTTTAGGGAATGGTCGCCTGCTTCTTCAGTAGTGAGGTTTGATCCATTGATTGATTTTAGGGAATGGTCGCCTGCTTCTTCAGTAGTGATTTTTGATCCATTGATTGATTTTAGGGAATGGTCGCCTGCTTCTTCAGTAGTGAGGTTTGATCCATTGATTGATGTTAGGGAAGGGCCACCTGCTTCTTCAGTAGTGATGTTTGATCCATTGATTGATTTTAGGGAAGGGCCGCCTGCTTCTGCAGTAGTGATGTTTGATCCATTGATTGATTTTAGGGAAGGGTCGCCTGCTTTTGCAGTAGTGATTTTTGATTCATTGATTGATTTTAGGGAAGGGCCGCCTGCTTCTTCAGTAGTGGAGTTTGATCCATTGTTTGATTTTAGGGAAGGGTCGCCTGCTTCTTCAGTAGTGATGTTTGATCCATTGATCGATTTTAACGGCATGAGAACTAGTCTAAAGTTATTTTATCTCTTGAGATTTTGAAATCGCGTTCATTGTAAAGTCATTTTTTGTGTTGTTGTTTCTGTAGAGTTATATGGTTTCAAGTATTCTTATCTAATACTAATGATTTCCACAATGTTAAATGATTTCAAGAATTTTATTTAATTATATGGTTTCAAGTAAGTAATGATAATAATCCTTAGCAAACACGTCATAGCATCACCCGCTCGCGAATGCGCAACAATATTCTAATTACGCGCGCAAATTTGAAAATTTTTACATTTCGCCATTAGTCGTTGATTTGTCAGGATGCTTTAATGGGGCCTCATGTCAGCGAGGGGGTGGGGTGATGTGCAAATAAAACCGTCGAGAAGAAGGCACGAAACGGTGCACATTCTCTCCTGATGATCTTAAAACAAGCTTAGAGTTAAAACTGCTCGGTGGAAATGAGAATGGCTAAAGGGGCGTTTTCTATCCGCTAGCTTTTTGGTGAGTTTCTGTTACTTGGTAAGTAACTTCCTTCTTCTTATTAATGAAAGTAATTTCCAATTATATGGCGTCAAATATTCCTATTGCATGGGACCGTAACAGGTACTGTCATTTTGGGCCAGGGTGGACCTGGGGGAGAAATGGCAATGAATGGAATTATACCAGTTAAAACTCGTGTGAAAATTCACAAATAATGAAATGATAATCGAGTTGACATCACGTTCTTCGAGGAGGATATATATGAGTCTGTGTCCTGATCGGACCAGTGCATCTCACTATTTGATTTGTATAGTAATAAACGTGTTGGCTTAGTAAATGTTTCTACTTTACTTTTGATACATTCAATATATGTAATCTATCTTATTGTCTCTATTATAGAATGCAGTATGACACATTGTGTCTATTGTAATATGTAATCTACCACATTTTTTCTCTTGTAGTTTGCATTCTACCAAATTTGTCCTCTTGTAGTATGAAGTCTACCACATTGTTTCTTTTACAGTATGCAGTCTGCTACATTGTCGTGTGCAGTCAACCACATTTTTTCTCCTGTATCATACAGTCTATCACATTGTTTCTATTTTAGTATGCAGTTTACCATATATTTTCTATTACAGTATGTAGTCTGCCACATTTTTCTCTTGTAGTATGCCGTCTATGATATTTGTTGTATATCGGTGGGCGGGGAGAAAGTGACAACAACACTTATATATAAAGATATGAATTCTTGTTTATTACGAAATCGTGGCGAAATTGGTCCTTGGATATTATTAGACTTACACCAGTTGTAGATACATCTTCAGAGAGCCTTGGTTCTTCGTGCTTCTTTCACTGAAGACTGATACAGAGCCGACTCTCAAAACGGGTTAGTGATCCAAAAGGCGTAACTGTTCACTGCTTACCGCTGACTCCACTGACAGCTCTCTCCTCGGGATTGAAAACTTCCGTCTTTATATATTTTTCGGACGCCTACACTCCTTCCTACACGATTCATGTGGCATTTCTGCTATTACTTGTTTATCTTAAGACACAGCTGCACATCCAGTTTTGAAATCCACTAACTAACAGGCCCGTAAGAGATCACTATGTAGCACATTGTTTCTATTTTAGTATGCGGTCTACAATATTGTTTCTTTGGTGATATGCAATCTATCACATTTTTCCATTGTAGTATGATATCCACTACATTGTTTCTCTGATAATATGCAGTCTACCACATTATTAGTCTTGTCGTATGCATTCCACCACATTGTTTCTCTTGCAGTATCCAATATACCACAGCAATTCTACAGGTGTTCTTGTGGTGTAATGGTTAAAGCAATATATTGCGGAATCGTTGTAAAAGAGTTCGAATCCCAGTCGCGCGATACCGTTCACTTTTGGACAAATACCCTGGGGAATGCAGTGGGCACTTTATATTTCAAAACTGATTTAAAGAATTAAAACTTGTTGTTTTGCTGAACCTTTATTAAAGATTTACCCGTATTTATTAAAAATTATTTATTTAACAATCAGTATAAGTTAATTGATATATTAAGGTTTGTAAATAATCTTTTTTCCCAGATTCTTTAGGCCTGTTCCTTGTGCACCAACAACAAATGGTATCACTATCACCTTAATTTATCGACCAAGAGGTAATCTGATCTTTCTGATAAAATAAAACGGTAGTTCTTCTAAGGTGTAGAAGCGCCAGTACTACTGTACGGATGCACCATATCGTCTCTTACGAAATACTTAGAGAAAAAGCAAGATGGGAACTACTCAAGTACGCCATGGGCTAATTTGAACAAATCCATGAAGCAGTATCTCACAAAGCAGCAGTTGTACGGCCATTTACTTCCTACCTAAAACGAGTAAGACATGCTGGACAATACTGGAGAAGTAAGGGCAAACTTATAAGCGATGTTGTCCAGAGGACTTCAACACTTGAACACACTAGTGCTACCCGACCAGAAAAAAAAACTTACATTAATTTACTCTATGTGGACCCTGGATACAGCCTAAAGGACTTGCTAAGAGTAATGCCCGATAGGGCCGGATAGTGAGAGATTTTCAGGTAATCTGTGCTATCAGAATCCTTATAATATTATTACAATTTACCATCAGCAAAAGTTTTACATTTTAAAAGATTGGTGCAGCATAATTTTTTTTATTATCATTCTTTATACTTTACTTGTGTCTGCTCAAATATGCAAATCTCTTTCAGGATAAGAAAAGAGACAATAAGGTCGGTGCTTCAATGACCTCTCCGGATTAGTCTGTGTATCTGGGACAGAGATCCTGGATTACCGTGCTGGAATTGTTGGTATCTACCTAAGTTAATCTTATTTCTCATATCTACATGCAGTAGTAGCACTTGGCATTAAAAGAATATTTGTTAGGAAGATAGTTGTGCAGATAATTGGTACTAAATAAGTATAAGAAGTTGAGACTGGCTTCAAAAACGGAAAGAAAAGCTGTGTTGTTTCATTGGTGTTTTATGGTATAGAAACTTTTGTATGTTACTTAATGCCAAATCCTGTTTATATATATATATATATATATATATATATATATATATATATATATATATATATGTGTGTGTGTGTGTGTGTGTGTGTCTATGTTTGTGTGTGTGTGTCTGTGTGCCTATGTTTGTGTGTGTGTGTGTGTGTGTGTGCCTGCCTATGTTTGTGTATGTGAGTGTTTTGTAAGCAAATTATGTGTTGGTAACTTTATTTTTAAACGAATGTATATAGTTAAATAATTTCAGGTATTCCTATCTAACACTAAAAATTCTATCTAATATTAATAATTTCTTTGCGCATTTTACGTATTTTTATATAACACTATTTTTTTTTTATATAGACCATTTATTTACACACAATTTCAAGTATTGATATTTGATATTAGCAATTCTGCTTATCGAATATTCCTATTTGATATGATTAGTCATCATCATCATATCGCGCTGGTAGCAAGGATATCCCTGACCCTCTCTCGCCACTCCTCCCTATCGTTCATCGCCCTAGGTAGGTCTTCGGCACAACATCCTGTATCCTCACATAGCTGCTCAATGTACGTTCGAGCTGGTCATCCTGCTTTTGCGCGGCCATGTGTGGGGATCCATAAGAGTACATCTCTTATGAGTTCATCTCTGCTTCTCCAGCAGTGTCCTGCATGTCTGGTTCGTCTAACTTGAATAGTTTTCGTGATAGGGGGCAGGTGACCGTACAGTTGGTGTCTTGTGGGGTGTTGCTGCCAGGACTTGTTCAGGATTGCACGCAGCATTCTTGTGTAATTGCCATCTAGCTTCTTCTCCAGTCGTTTTGTTAGCGTCCATGTAGTGCATCCATATAGCAGTATCGATGTGACCGCTGCCTGGAAGAAACTGCGTTTCATTTTATCGGTTAGGTCTGATTTCCATAAAATCGATAGCCTATTGATAGCTGTCCATGCTTTCGTTAACCTCGTTTCGATGTCCTTTTCGGTTGATTCGACGCTGCTTCCTAGGTACGTGAATTTGTCTACTAGTTTAAGTGGGGTTCCTTCTAGAGTGGAGATGTCCCCCGTTTGGTTATAGCACATATATTCCGTTTTGTGTGCATTAACATGGAGGCCTATGCTTGCTGCTGCTCGTTCCAAACTATGCAGAAGTGTTTCGGCTTGGTCAGGTGTATTTGCCAGTATCGCTATGTCATCGGCGTAGTCGGCGTCGGTAATTGTTGTTGCGGGGTATCTTCTGCTTCTTTTCTTCGTCAGTTCGAAGCCATTCTCTTTGATTTTGTCAATCGATGTTCTAAGTACGTAGTCTAGACAAATGATAAAGAGGTACGGGGCCAGCGTGTCCCCTTGTAGTACTCCTGCAACAATGTCAAAGTATTCTGTGTCTCCATCCGGTGATCGTACTTTTACTTTAGTGTTTCTATAGAGAATCGTTATTGCCGCTACGGTTTCTTTAGGTATGCCGTACGCTAGTAGGATTTGTTCCATCTTTCCTCTGAATGGAGTCGAAAGCCTTGGTAAAGTCGACAAATATTAATGTCGCTTGTAGGTTCTTTGCCCGTACACCTTCAAGGATTCTGCGGATGGTTAATATTTGTGAGGTCGTGGATCTATTTCTTCGGAAGCCATTTTGGTTTTTTCTAAGTATGTTGTCGATTTTGGGTTCTATTCGGTTTCGTAGTAGGGCATTGTAGATTTTGGCAGCTATGGATGTAAGTGTTATGCCTCGGTAGTTTTTGGCTAATCCGAGGTCCCCCTTTTTAGGGAAGGGGAGTATGCATCCTTTCATCCATCTATCTATCGGATTTTGATTGTATACTGCGTTGCAGTGTCGGAGCAGTATGTCGTCGAATTGTCTGGTCTTCCATACTTCCGGGGGAATTTCGTCCAGCCCTTCAGCTTTCCTATTTCTAATTTTTCTGAGAACCGAGTCGAGTTCTTCTTGTGTGAACGGTCCTAGTTTAATGTCTAAGTAGAAGGGACCTTAACGCCGACTACCACTCCAGGTCAGAGTGGACCTGGGAGTAATGGCGATGAAGGGCTACTCAATATTCCCTAAATCTCTAGAACTAGAGCCTCATCATCTGGTGCAGTTTCTTGAATACATGGTGGAGTGGTTCTTACAGATACAATTCGACAGGAGAAGAATGAGAGAAATAAAGAAAAAGATGGTGTTTTTTTTTTGTTTAATGGTATATCAACCTTCTTGAGTTATTTAATACCAAATCTATCTTTCTAAAAGGAACAGAAGTGTTCCTATTTAACCAAAAGCTGGGGGGGGGCTAAGGGGGTTTCTTACCTTTCCTATGGGGATTTATCCGAAAGTCAACTTAATGATAAGATTGGAGTTTGAATTTGCTTACTGCGATTTCGATAGTCTATGGCTTTTTAATCATTAACGGTACGAAGACACACGGAAAGAGACAAAGGCAGACAGAAAGGAGAGATAGATAGATAGATAGATAGAGAGAGAGTGTGTGTGTGTGTGTGTTGGAAAGGAATGAAGAAGAGAGAAAGAAAAGGGTGGAAAGATGAGAAAATAAAGAAGACAGACAGAGAAAGTGAGAAAGAAGAGAGAGAGAGAGAGAGAGAGAGAGAGAGAGAGAGAGAGGATGTGTGTGTGTGTGTGTGTGTGTGTGTGTGTTGGAAAGGAATGAAGAAGAGAGAAAGAAAAGGGTGGAAAGATGAGAAAATAAAGAAGACAGACAGAGAAAGTGAGAGAGAGAGAGTGAGAGAGAGAGAGAGAGAGTGTGTGTGTGTGTGTGTTGGAAAGGAATGAAGAAGAGAGAAAGAAAAGGGTGGAAAGATGAGAAAATAAAGAAGACAGAGAAAGTGAGAAAGAAGAGAGAGAGAGAGAGAGAGAGAGATAAAAGAAAGGGGAAGAAAGAAGGTGAGAGAAAATAATAGGATCGTAGAGAGATAAGAAAGAAGAGAGAGAGGGAGGGAGAGAGAGAGGGAGAGAGAGAGAGAGAGAAAGAAAGAGAGAGATTTGAAAAAGAAAAATGAAAGCTAAAGGGAGAGACGGCGACAGAGACAGATAAAAATGTTTGGAGGGAGAGAAGGAAAGAAGGTGAGAGAAAGTAAGAAGATGGTAGAGAGAGAAAAGAAGAGAGAGAGAGAGAATGTGTGTGTATATATATATATATATATAATAGCCTTTCGTTTAATCCTCTTTTGTGTTTTGTTCATTCATAACGTTGCATAATCAAAGAAGTATATTGTCAAATTTTCTTGTCTTCCATACTTCAGGAGATACGTTGTGCATTCAATAGGTTTCCAGACTTTTTTTGTATAGGCATTTAAAATTGTTGAAGACACTTGAAAATTCAGTATATTGCTGCCGAATATCTTCTGAGATGACTGACCAATTTTTATGATTTCAGGTTCAAATGAACTGCTACAGCAGGAACTGCAATACACCCTACTAAAGCCGGATTGTCACAGCTGGTGAATTTAAAAATTTAATCTGGACGTGAGGACACTTTAGAAGAACGATATGCAATAAAATTGTATTTTAAACTTGGAAAAAATGCCACAGAAACGTAAGGAATGCTTCAGACGGCTTTTCGACCATCTTGCATAAATCGAGCATCAGTTTTTGAGTGGCATAAGAGATTCAAGGAAGGCAGGGAGTCTATGAGGGATGATGAGAGGTGTGGGAGGAGTAAGGAAGTCAATACACCAGAGTTGATTGGCCAAAGGGTTAGAGTTAGGGTTAGGGTTACTATGTTGAGGTTTTAAGGGAGTTCAGGAAGAGATTCCTTGGGGAGAGGCCAGCACTCTTCAAATCGTGTCAGGGGCATTTCCACCAGGACAATGCACCAGTCCACAACTCCATCCTTGTCACAGACTATTTGACCAAGATGGGCATCAACACAGTTCCTCAGCCTCCCTATAGTCCAGACCTTGCTCCCTGTGACTTTTGGTTATTCCTTAAGCTCAGAGGCTGTCGTTATGAGACAATTGAGGAGATGAAAGAGGCTGTGACGAAGGTCATTGACACGCTCACACAAGAGGACTTCGATGGGGCCTTCCGGAAGTTGTTGGAACGGTACAACAAGTGCTTTGCAACCGGAGGAGATTACTTCGAAGGGGAGTAGGGTTTCATGTGTGTACTATCAATAAAAGTGCCCATACGACAGATGTCTGGAAACTTATTTAATGATCCTCGTATTTCTTCGAGGGCTGCAGCTTTTTTTGTGTTTAATTTTTTTCTGTAGTGTGTAAACTTTTTCCGTAGTTTGATGTTTAGCTTGCCATTAATACCCTTTTCGGTAGGTTTATCAGTGATTTCACGAGGTTTTCCAAGTTGATTCTTGAAATGTTATTTCCACTTCTGAAGTCTATCTTCTTGGATGGCAGCTTTTAGTCTTACTCTCAAAGTGTTTTTCCTTCCTCTTCCGTCATTTATTCTCTGCCATGCTAATCATGATTATCTATCTTCTACCAAATTGCTGATTTTATTGATTTGTCCTTGAATGTAATCTATTTGTTCTTTTTAGTATGTTTTAGTCACTTCTTTTTGTGTTTTCTTAATTTTCTACGTTGTGATTTGTTGGATTTTTTATTTGGTATAAATGCTTTTTTCATGGTATCTCGTTTTTAATTAACTGCAACTGAATCTCAGAGAACTCTACATTAGATTATTAGATTGGTTGTTATACACCCGGTTGTTGCTTCTACATGGTCGGCAACAAAATTTTCATATTCGTCATTCGGAGTATTGCTTTCAGATTTTTCCTAAGAGTATCATACATGTTTCTTACTGTTACAGTATATGCATTGCTCAAATCACTATTGGCAAGGGGGGGGGATTGTCATGTGAAACTTCATCTGTTTGTTTCTTACTTCTATGTCGACTCCAGTGATTCTTTACTGAGACGATTCTGTGATCGAAAAATACACTTTCAAAAGTGAGTCAGTCTCAGAGGAAAAGAAGAGAGGTGAGGGCAAAGATAGATAGATAGACAGACAGATAAAACAAGGGAAAAGAAAAGAAGACATAGATAGATAGATCGATAGATAGATAGATAACTGTGGAACAGAGAGAGAGAGAGAGAGTGAGAGAGGAGAAAGAGATAAACAGAGAATAAGTGTAAGATGGGTATGGGTGAAAGAAAGAGAAACAGAAAATCAAATATATATATATATGTGTGTGTGTGTGTGTGTGTGGAGAGAGAGAGAGAGAGAGAGAGAGAGAGAGAGTGAGAGAGAGAGAAGGGTGGGGAACTAGGGATATAAAGAGGTGCTGAAAATGAGGGATTCACTGATAGATAGATAGATAGATAGATAGACAGAAAACTATCGGAGAATGAGTGTGTGTGTGCGTATGTGTGTGTGTGTGTGTGTGTGAGAGAGAGAGAGAGAGAGAGAAAGAGAGAGAGGAAACTAGGGGATATAAGTAGATGCAGAAAATGAGGGATTCACTGATAGATAGATAGACAGATAGAAGACTATGGAAGAATAAGAGATAGAGAGAGAGAGAAATAAAAAAGAGAAACAGAGAGAACTACATAGAGTGATAGATATATGGGAGAAAGGAAGAGAGAAAAAGAGAAAAAAGGAAACGAAAGGGGAAAAAAAAGAAATAGAGAGACAAATTTAGAAGGCATATGTACATATATGTATATACAGAGAGAGAGAGAGAGAGAGAGAGAGAGAGAGAGAGAGAGAGAGGTGAGGGACAGAGATAGAAAGAAAGAACATTAGTGATCGAAAAGAAACTTGCTAAGTAATAACCTGGTCTAAATTCTGTGCATTCGTTTTATTGAAATGCATTCATGTCCAATTGGAGGTCAGCTTTTAGTGACCACTACATTCTCACTTTATGTCGTCTTAATGTAGCACAGATACCCCCCTACGCACAGACATATATATATATATATATATATATATATATATATATATATATATATATATATATATATTTGAATATTCTGTGATACGTACAAAATTTTAGAAAAGCTTAAAGTTGAACATACATCATTAGTTGTAATAAAGGACCTTTTCTATTTCTCAGCCCCACTAAGTTTACCGCCACTGTGCCAGCGCCTATACGTCCAACGTTTACTATATACTTGACACCTCAAACACTATAAATTACAAATGTCTGAAGTGCTTTATACCACTAAATACCAACCGGCTCTCCGCAAGCAAAAAGGAATTCTACAATCTTTTTTTATTATTTATCTCTGCTGATTACATTGCAACTAAACCCGATTAAGTTAAAAAAATAACAGAAGATGAATAAATAAATAAATAAAGATAAAATAAAAACGAACAAAAAACAACAAAAAACAAATACACGCAAAAAACTCATACAAATCCATCCTGGTAAACAGTTTTTTTTTCCTTTTTTAGCCTTTGTTGTTTTTTCTTTTTCTTTTTTTAGACGTCAATTATTATTTGATTTATTCCTTTTTATTGCTTGCTTTTGTCACAGAGTTCTCTGACGATTCATGACCGATAAAATGTCCTTATTCAAAATTCATGATGTATGCTCGCCTTAAAACTATTCTACACACACACACACACACACACACACACACACACACACACACACATATATATATATATATATATATGTATATATATTTACAAATCCCTCTGCACGGACGGGCAAAATGCGACACAGGGTCAATTTTTTAAGCAGAATTTAACAGGTTTAAATTCAGAGTTTTCCTTCTTTGAGAGTGGTTGCCTAACAAAATCTAAAGAACCCAGTCTGTCCCACTATATACCAATAACTGGAAGTTGAATAATTGGATTTTTTTAATTGGTAAATACATATATAATTAGCAAAAACATTTTCTCTGAAAAGGTAGCATGGCAACACGAATTCCATTTCATCAGGTTTTGTGACCTAATTACCCATGCTGAAAGAAAAATCAGAAAATTTAAAAAAAGCAAAATTATGTTTCCGTAAAGGAAAAGAAAAAGAAAAGAAGAATAAACCACAACAATAACAACGACAACAACGAGGACAACAATGCCAGAAAACAAGTTTATAAGTATGTAAAAAATTTTTTTCGAAGAAGAATTTTTAAAAATTCTGAATTTCCAATTGGAAAGAAAAACAAACGTCTCGTCCGGGGCAATAAAATCTACAGACATTGGGAAAAAAACAGGTTGGTTAGAAAAAGTAAAACTTAAAAAATATATATATAAAGAGAGAGAGAGAGAGAAAGAGAGAGAGAGGAGGGGGGAATAAAAAAGAGTTATGGAGAGATTGCAAGATATAGAAAGAGTGAAAGAGAGATATACAGTGAGAAAATATACAAATAGACCGAAAGAGATAAAGGGAGACAGTGACAATGAAAATTGAGAGAGAGAGAGAGAGAGAGAGACAGACAGACAGAAAAAAGGAAAATTACTTATCGTTTCGTATGCATGGTATGGCCAATTAGGCAAAACTGACGTCTGCAGTTTCTTTACAATGACCGGAAAATCACACACACACACACACACACACATACACACACACACACATATATATATATATATATATATATATATATATGTGTGTGTGTGTGTGTGTGTGTATTTAGGCAGCATTTCTTCGTTAATGCAAATTTCATTAAACATAACAGACATTTTATGCCTACATATTTTCTTCTGGATCCGTTCGAATTCCCGTATTACTTTTATCGTATTCGGGGGGAATTGATTTATGTATTGTCCATAGTTGTATGTATCCCTGTAACAAAAGTTACATCACTTTTGTAACAGATTCTTCCCTGATGATGGCCCAAAGTCGGGCAGAAAGTACTAATTTGTGCGTATTTTTGGATATATTTGTATTTCTGTATGTAGGTGAATGTATTTCTATCTGTAACTGGATGCGTCTCCGTGTTGTGTGTTGTTGAACCAAAATATAGCTAGTGACCTGGCAAGATTGACAGCTACTGTCTCGTAACAACTGCTAATGTCTGTGTCAAAAACAGATAAGCAGGTAATCTGGTCTCGAGTACTTTATTTTGGGAAAGGAGAAAGGTTTTTTTATTGATTTTTGAAAAGAGATTAATTATCATGTTTAGTTTACTCAGGCTTATGTTACATGGACGGGTACCTGCTGGAACACAACGTAAAAGATGGCAATAACACACACACACACACACACACACACACACACACACACACACACACACACATATATATATATATATGTATGTGCGTGTGTGTATTCAATATGTATTTATAAATGAATGATATGCCAACGTTCGATATTTTGATTTTTAAAACCACCTTCAGGTTGATGTTATGAGACGTCTTATAAAAAATAATTTTCAATTAAAAAACAAAAAAAAAAATGAAACGAACAAAATGTACGGATATTATATTTTTAAAAATGTTTCTTTTATCTCCAAATTTAGTCAAACTAATTTTTAATACTTGCAGTATCCCGAATTTAAATTTGTTTTTATTAATAAATAACAATTGACAATCAATTTCAAATATTTCGATTGGATTTTTATCAAAGTTTTTCTAAATCAGATTTTTTTTGCAAACAACCACAAACGCTTTATTTTAATCGATATGAAAATCAAAAAAAAAAAAAAATTTTCAAAAGTAAAAATTTCAAATTTTTTCCTTAAACTAAACACGCACACCTTATTTTAGAAAAATTTCATATAATTTCTTTGAAGGGTTCTATTATTCAAAAAAAATCTACAGCAAAAATGTCAACTTATTTAAGAAAAGCAAACAAAACAAACAAGCAAACTCATGATTAAATAAATAAATAAAATAAAATACCAGTTCAGTCGTCTGGGACTATTGAATACACTGGCTGCATCTCTATAGAGGGGTAATAACCCCCCCACACACACACACACCGACGAGTGTCTTGGGCATGACACTAAACAATCTGATGATGAAGCACCAGTTCTGGAGCTTTAGGGAATGTGGAGTAGCCCTTCATTGCCATTACTTCCAGGTCCACCCAGACCCAGATTTGTAGTACCTATCTATTGGTCGTATGGAAGTATTTAATCCTTTTACTGTGTGAAAACAAATGATTGATATTAAATTGAATTGTTAGTGTTATATAACAATACTTGAAACCATTTTATTGTGTTCAAACCAATGAGTAATGTTGAATAGAATTATAATTGTTTGAAATTGATATTTGAAATCATTTAATTGTGGGCAAAATAGCTCAAACTTACTTAAGATTATTTACAAAGTATTCCCTTACATAGCATATCAATGACTATTTAACTGTGTGCAAACAAATGGCTGATGTTAAATTGAATTGTCAGTGTTACACAGCAAAACTTGAAACAATTTAACTGTGTGCAAACAAATGAGCTCTAGCTTATTTGAAATGTTACCTACAGACTTTTCTTTACAAATTACACAAACACACACACACACACACACACACACACACACACACACACACACACACACATATATATATATATATATATATATATATCCAGTCAGCGTCCAAAGATAGTGGGTGTGGATTATTTTTTATAGAATATATGAGGAATATCATATAAGTCTATGCGATTGTTCAATGTATGGCTATTGTTAATCCCTTATTCCTTCGCTGGGATATATCAAAATTCACGTTCAGAGCGTATATAGTGAAATCGGATGGAAACTCAAACTTGTTTAAGTCGTCATTATAAATTTATTTCGGCAGAGAATATTACTCTACTCTCCGTCTCGTCAGATGACTTTTTACATGCTTTTCTCAAAGTTACAGAACAACAAATGTGGAATTACTGTTCGTATTCAAAAAATGAAAAATAAAAGGATAAAAAATAAAAATAAGAATAAAATACCAATTATTTAAATTCACAGGCGAGGGCAGAGGGGGTCAAAATATTAGGTGTTAGAAGCATTAAGAAACAGGAGTGGGGTTTCTCTGTAGATCAACCCATCCTAATTTACGTACTTGTCAGGTGGTCCTGTAGCAGGTGTGATTTTCTAGATAATCTACGATCGTAGAACGAATGACTATCCCCATATATATTTTACATTTACTCCTAATACATCTGTTAATTATCTCAGTTGTTGTTATCCTAGATATTCCTCTTAATTTAATTAGGAACAAGATAGTTAAATAAGATAAAGGTAAAGAAATTTTTATCGTAGCTATCAAGTGCTTTTAATTGACCCCAAAAATGGACGAGGGGAATTAACTATTTTAAAGTCAAAGGCCTTAATTTTTGGATTAATATCCTACGTTCATCGGATTATCATCTATCTTTAAATTTCCTCGCCTCGGTGATATCCTCTATTTGTAACATAGGACCAAGTGTTGTGCAGTAAAGAAAGAAGTCCGCAGAAAAAGAAATACTCAAACTCGAAGGTAAAAGGGAAGAAAATATAGCAGTCGTTTATTATTCACTTAGGGCTATGATCGTTGCAACTCAAAAAGTTCATTTTAGTTACGTTCTTCTTCTCCCTTCCTCTTGGTGGCGACGGTGGTGGGGGTAAGAGCTGGTTGTTGACACACGCCTGACAGATAGGTCGTTGTAGACTGGGGTAGGACGGGTCGGGGCCTCGGGACCTTTAACGCATCCGTTTTGACAACTGCCTTCAACTCTGCCAAAATCTCGTGACTTGTTTTCTTATATATATTTACCAACCCCTCCGCTCAGACAGGATATGACACAAGGTCAATTTTTAAGCGGAGTTTAACAGGTTTCAATATTTGTTTTCAATTTGTTTTCTTATATAGAGATTTTGGGGAACAAATCGAAGATCCCCGAATGTTCGTGGTCACCAGTGAAACTGTCGTGAAACACGTGATTATTCATCTGTGATTATTTTAAAATCACGTCTAACTTTACAGGTCATTCTGTCCGCACGCTCTAGTCTCGTGACACCTTCACTGATTGACGACAGCGCCCGTCCGTAATATTACATATTGAATTGATCGGGGAAATTTAAAGATAGATGATTATTTAACTATCTGGTTCCTAATTAATTTCCGAAGATTAATTAAATCCCATACATTTTGAGACCGAACGCTACGAAGCATCATAGAACACTGAGAAATTTCTCATCTTTTTATTCCATTTTCTTATAAATTTATATATATATATATATATAAGTAAAGTTGGCGACCTTAGTCGAGGTTGACCCGAAGGCACCCTTTTCAATAGCTACTCCTTTCCCGGGATTTCTGCACTTTACCCTTGATCCGTACCTTATAATGCTGAGTGTTAAGCAAGAAGGCATCAAGTACCATTTTTTGAGTCTTTTGTATGACTCGACCAGGGATTGAACCCTGGTCTCCCGGGCCATTGGCGAACACTCTAACCTCTAGGACGGTGTTGAAATGTTGAAAGTTATATATATATATAATATTGATTAAATCGCTACGAACGATTATAGAACGCTGCAAATTTCTCATCTTTTTATTTCATTTTTTCATTATTTATTTTTTTTGATAGGATATCACATTTTATATATATATATATATATATATATGAAATAATACTACTCTGAAGATGGTATTTAAAAAGCCAACATTTAACATTGGCATATTATTCACATATGAATAAATACAACTTTTGAATTTATGTTTTTTCTTATTCCATATATATATATATATATATATATGTATATATATATATAATGAATTGCGGCGTAAATATAGATCTTTCAAATGTCTACTTCAAGAATTTGATCACAAAATTCTTGGTTCAATTTGAATAGGTTGATTCCCAAAGGTACAATAGGCTACAAGAAGAATCTGTGCAGCTCAGACATATTTGAGGTTATATTTAAATTCCTAACCAGTTGCGCTCTCATGAAATTTCACATAAAAGGAATGACGTAGTTATCTGACTGGCCAACTGGGTGTTATGACGTTCTGGTTGGTGCTTACAGTCAGTCCATCAGCAGTTTGAAATGGTGTGGGATTTAGCGTTAACATAATACTTAATTTGTATTTCTGTTTTATTATTTTAAATTAATCTCCGTGTAAATTTGGGAAATATGTTTACCAAACACGATTTAGGGATGAAAACGTTTGTGGCAGTTTGCTAGTTCGATGGTAAGTGGTATACATTGATTGTAATGAGTACTCTTTTATTGATTGACAAGTTTGGGTTTTACCGTATAAGTGTTTTCTTTCAGACCTGACCGATAAAATGAAGCACAGTTTCTTCCAAGCAGCAGTTGTGTCGATACTGCTATATGG
>OY757932.1:3345783-3360783 GCA_963585895.1 Sepioteuthis lessoniana
TCAACAGCTACTACGCCGAGGTGTAGGAGAGGGCGCTACTCCTTTCCATGGATTGCTCCACTTTACCCTTGATCCAATCCTTTGTATTGCTGAATGTTATGTCAGGAAAGATCAAGTACCATATTTTGAGTCTTTAGGATGACTCGACCTGGGACTGAACACTGGTTTTCCGGGTCATTGGTGAACATTCTAAACATTATGCTAATTGTGAAATAATATGAATCACTATGAAAGACTCGTTTCCCAGTAAATCATTGAAGTTAAGCAGCGATAAGTGTATTCAATATTTGAAATGGTGACGACTTAGAAACAACAGGTATTTTCAGCAACTCAGGATATAGCAAAAAAGGAAAAACCATTGTTGAGAAAATATTGAAAAACAAAGTAATCCAAAGTGAAAAAAATTAATATGAAAGAAAGTCGACGTTTTAACGTTTCGGTTTTCAATAAACCATCATCAGGACTTAGAAAAGATGTTATCGAATGTCGTTAGATCACAGATTGATGCTTAACTCTGTTTTTCAATATTTTTCTCCACATTGTCGGATTATTTTCCATTATTTAATTCTATAAATATATATAAATGCAAAGTGTATATATATATATATATATATATATATATATATATATATATATATATATATAAGTTTATATATATATATAGATAAGTTTATATATATATATTTACAAATGCATGGCTAACTGAAAGTTTGAAAGTAACAGACAAGAAAGTAAAATGGGTCACAAGCTGAGAAATAATTGTGAGCCATTTAATCTTGAGGTACTGCTATAAGCAGACAGACAGATAGACAGACATTTGTTGCAGTGTGGGTTTTGTTGGTTTACTGTTTTGCCATGTTAAACGAAAAACCTTTTACTCTCCATCTTAGACATAAGTACTTGATGGTGAGAAAAGCTATTTCAAAAAGATAAATAAAAAGAAAACAGAAAGATAAAAAAAACAACAAAAAAACGCTATGTACTTGGCGATAGAGTATGGCTTTGCTCGTGGTTCCGCCCAGGAAAGAATTGGAATGTCATGCACATTCCTCTTTTAAGTGCTGATAATGTTTACACACGCTAAATATTCATTGCAAGGATGTAGAATCGACCAAACAATGGATGACCATCAGTTTTATTTGTCGAAACCGTATCATGAGCGGCACAATAAAATAATATTTCTTCGAAAGATATATCCTTTGACTCTCTTTGGAACTTGAGACCACAATCTTCGGAATCAAGAGAGACGTTTATGCACAACTGAAAGAGATTCTCAGTCGGGGTCCATATGGTTCCTGGAGGTCCATATAAGATTTCTTTTGGGTCATCGCAGGCAAAATAGTAAATTCGGCGTCCATCATTTTATTGCTGTGGTCAATAAAAGCATTCTGCTCTGAAGGAGATTTTACAGCTGAAAACAAAAAGATACTAATACTTGAACCCCGCCAGAAAGCTGACAGACCCCCCCCCCAAAAAAAACTGTGGAACATGAAAGTGACGGTGATACCAATGGTTATTGGTACACTTGGAACGGTTCCCAGGGGCTTGGAAGGAAGAATTTACGAAATGGAGATCTAAGGGAGAATCGAGACATCCAAACCACAACACTGTTGTAATCGGCTCGAATATTTAAAAGAGCCGATTTCAGTAGTTCATTTTTATGGATGGGTTCAATTTTTCCTCAAAACTTCATTTTTCTCAGTCTCTTTTCCAAGTTTTTGGGGACTGTTCCGAGTGCTCCAGTTTAGGTTGGTATCACTGTCACCTTTATGTTCCATAACCTATTCATCTCTCTAGCAATATTCAGGTATTTGTCTTTTCGAATTCGTTTATTTTATATTCGTTTATTTTATTTTATAAAATCCAATCGACGAAAGAATCTAACTTGTTTTTTATTTGGAGGATCCTGTGGTGCAATGGTTATTGCCCTGGGAAATGGACATAGTGAACGGAGTTCAAATCCTGGACGAGGCTGGTTACATTTCTTTTTGCGCAACCTAGAAAAAGATATCAATCCAATTATTCAACTATGAGTAAATAGTAGGGCAGACTGGGCTCTTTAACCTTGGTATGGCAACTGGTCTCGACAAAGGAAAACGCTGAATTCAAAACCTGTTGAACTTCCCTAAAAATTGACCTTGTATCGCATGCTGCTCGTGCGGAGGGGGTTTGTAAATCCATGTTTGTTTTTTTATTAATCTTAGGTCCAGTCTTCGGGCCAGGATTCGGTGATCAGTTTGTATTTCACAACATTTTCAGTTCTCCGGCAAGGTACACGTATTCATCCTGCTTTTCGGATAATTTCACTCTTTTGATAATTTTTCACACTAGCGTTAGCTGCTGGTTTTCCACTGGAGTCTGAGTAACAGCAAGTCTTCAGGATTCTTCTCAGTATTCTGGCCTATCTCAACAATGCTATAGTCTGAATGGTCTCCACTCGTCCTCTTATTTCCAAGTTCTGCAGTCCTTGTGCCAATCCTTTGATGACTGTATCGAGCGCACCAATTACAATTGGTATCACCGTCACGTACATGTTCCATAGTTTATCAATTCCCTAGCAAGGTCCAGGTATTTATCTCTCATTTCACTTTCCTTCAGTTTTACCCGGTGTTCAACCGGAATGGCAAAGTCCACTATTCGGCTGGTTCTCTTTTTTTTGTTGACTATCATTAGGTCTAGTCTTCTGGCCGAGATTAGATTATTCGTTTGTATCTCAAAATCCCAGATAATTTACTATATTTCTGGAGCATTTCAGAAAATAGGAACATATAGTGACGAGACTAACCTTCTTATTCGGAAAATCAGATATCACACCCTTGAGTCCTACTAGATGAATATCCTGCTACAGCGATGGTTGATAGACATTGTTCAATGTAACAGGACAGCCCTTTACCAATAGAGATCTTAAAAAGAACTGCTGGGGGAAGAGATTAGAAAATGTTTACAAAAATCTGTCAGTGTAAAAAATAGAAAAGAAATTGCAAAATATTTTTTGTTGTACGTCAGATTCTTGTTAGGTGACTCACACAAGTGGCCTTGTGCCAAACAAAGCTAAGTGTAGTAAATAAATAATCATTTAAAGTGAAATATGCCAGATATACAAGGTAGACTAAGAGATTTATCCTGTCACCGGATTTGGTCGTTGGGGGTACAACTCATGTAGCATGCCTTGAACAGTAATAGCCAGGCAGTTTGAATTCAGAGTTTTCTTTCTTCTATGCCGGTTGCAATACCAAGGTTAAAGAGCCCAGTCTGCCATACTATTTACCCATAGTTGGAAGGAGAACAGTTTGATTCATAAGTTTAGTGCTATTTGAAATGCAAACTGTTCCGTTCAGGATTTAAACTGTGTCCATTTCCTGCGACCATAACTGTTACGGAAAGAACGCCAATATAAGGTGATGTAAACCTGCAGATAACAAGACAAATATCACGCATAAAGTTCGGAAGGGTTTTGAATATGCTGTTTAGGGGGTTAGCCCTGCCTCCACCCCACAAAAAAGACAGTCCTTGGTATAGCACTAAACATCATCTGATGGTGAGGCTTCAGTTCTGATGCACCAACTTTTGAGAATTCGCATAAGGTGAATTGAACATAAATTTACTATTAGGGGTTTTTGGACTATTGTCTTCATGTTTATTGTTATTTCCACAACGTTTCGGCCGATATAATTAAGGGTTTTCGGACTATTGTCTTCATCTTTATTGTTATTTCCACAACGTTTCGGCCAATATCATTAAGGGTTTTCAGACTATTGTCTTCATCTTTATTGTTATTTCCACAACGTTTCGGCCGATATCATTAAGGGTTTTCGGACTATTGTCTTCATCTTTATTGTTATTTCCACAACGTTTCGGCCAATATCATTAAGGGTTTTCGGACTATTGTCTTCATCTTTATTGTTATTTCCACAACGTTTCGGCCAATATCATTAAGGGTTTTTGGACTATTGTCTTCATCTTTATTGTTATTTCCACAACGTTTCGGCCGATATCATTAAGGGTTTTTGGACTATTGTCTTCATCTTTATTGTTATTTCCACAACGTTTCGGCCGATATCATTAAGGGTTTTTGGACTATTGTCTTCATCTTTATTGTTATTTCCACAACGTTTCGGCCAATATCATTAAGGGTTTTTGGACTATTGTCTTCATCTTTATTGTTATTTCCACAACGTTTCGGCCGATATCATTAAGGGTTTTCGGACTATTGTCTTCATCTTTATTGTTATTTCCACAACGTTTCGGCCGATATCATTAAGGGTTTTCGGACGATCGCGTTCATCTTTATTGTTATTTCCACAACGTTTCGGCCAATATCATTAAGGGTTTTCGGACTATTGTCTTCATCTTTATTGTTATTTCCACAACGTTTCGGCCAATATCATTAAGGGTTTTCGGACTATTGTCTTCATCTTTATTGTTATTTCCACAACGTTTCGGCCAATATCATTAAGGGTTTTTGGACTATTGTCTTCATCTTTATTGTTATTTCCACAACGTTTCGGCCAATATCATTAAGGGTTTTTGGACTATTGTCTTCATCTTTATTGTTATTTCCACAACGTTTCGGCCGATATCATTAAGGGTTTTTGGACTATTGTCTTCATCTTTATTGTTATTTCCACAACGTTTCGGCCAATATCATTAAGGGTTTTTGGACGATTGTCTTCATCTTTATTGTTATTTCCACAACGTTTCGGCCGATATCATTAAGGGTTTTCGGACTATTGTCTTCATCTTTATTGTTATTTCCACAACGTTTCGGCCGATATCATTAAGGGTTTTCGGACGATCGCGTTCATCTTTATTGTTATTTCCACAACGTTTCGGCCAATATCATTAAGGGTTTTTGGACTATTGTCTTCATCTTTATTGTTATCTCCACAACGTTTCGGCGGATATTATTAAGGGTTTTCGGACTATTGTCTTCATAGCGTAATAGTTATAGGCGTTGGTTCTCTAAGCTTCTAAGGAGACAATCATCTGGAGGTTGCAGGTTCAATCCTGACTGTAGGCGAGTAACAATACAGGAATAACTAACACTTGTACTCGGTTATGGCTAACGGAATCAGAACAGGTGACCCCCGTAGATTCAATAAAGGTAGTAGTTCGAAATTCCGTGAAGGTTCCCGAGTTCGACAAACACCTGAAGAAGGTCGGAGGACATATTGGCCGAAACGTTGTGGAAATAACAATAAAGATGAAGACAATAGTCCGGAAACCCTTAATGATAAAAATCAACTAGCTTCGTCTCAGAAATTTAGAAAACTTATATAAATTAACAATTTGTCCAATATTCTATTGGTTCATCCAGACAAAAAAAGGAAGATAGATTTTATTTAGTTGACATTATGTCTTCAAACCGAACATTTAAAAAGCCAAGTCGGCTGGGGCTATAGAATACACCGATTGCATCTCTGCAGAAAGGTAAGACCCCCCCCTGAACCGAGTGTCCTGGATATGACACTAAACAATCTGATGGTGAGGCTCCCGTAATGACGTGGGCTTTGGGACATGCGGAGTGTCCCTTCATTGCCATCGCTCCTATATTCACTCTGACCCGGAGTGGTAGTACTTGATAGGGTCCTATCTAGGTGTCGAATAGAAGAGTTGGACATTTAAACTGAGTGCAAACAAACAACGTATGCTAAATTGAATTGTTTGAAATAGAACCGTTTGATCACTTAAATGTGTCTAAACAAATGACTGATGTTTGATTGAATTGTTAGTGATACATAACAATACTTCGAACTGTTTAACTTTGTTGACTTTTGCTAAATTGAATTGTTAGAAGTAGAACTGTTTGATCATTTAACTATGTGTATTTATAAAATGTATTTACAAATCATATACTTAATATGTAAAAACAAGATTTGGCATAAAATAACCAACTATGGTTGATGTGCCATAAAACCAAACCTAGCCAAACAACAATTACACTGTATTTAGATCAAACACATAGACATGTTCATGCAAAAAATATAATAAGCTTGTAGCTAAATTAAGCTGACATTAGAAGAAAGAAAATTATAAACAAACACAGATTAAAAGAAAGAAAATTATAAACAAACACACATTAGAAGAAAGAAAATTATAAACAAACACGTATTAGAAGAAAGAAAATTATAAACAAATACACATTAGAAAAAAGAAAATTATAAAAGAAAAACACACGTTCCGGTGGACATTTCTCTATAACGGTGTAAAAAACACATTAGTTCACATTATAGATATATTTTTCTTTCGATCATTTCATCCCGAATATGGTGCGACATATAGTTGGAAAAAATTGATTCTGTAGCAATGGTGAATGATTCACTTAAAAATCTGGAAAATTCTACGTCTTATGCACATATAATTACGTCTTATACACAAATAATTACGGAAATTAAATAAATCCGTTCTATCTTGTCTGTTTCTCTTTAACCAAACTTGTATGGTTATGGAAGCGCACATAACGTAACGGTTATTGTGGGAAGAAATGCATCAATCTCTTCTCGCCCTCTTTGGCTATGAGTAAATCGTTGGACAATTTGTGTTCTTTGGCCTTGTTAAGGCAGCCAGTACAGAAGAAGGAAAACGAAAAATTGAAAAAAAAACCTGGGTATTGTTCAGCTAATGGTCTGGCTTAGCGTCTTTTTTTAATGGCATATGAAACATTCGTGGGTTACTTAATGGGGAATAATATATTAATGGCATAGGAGCTGCCTGTGGTGTTATGGTTATCGTCGTAGGAAATGGACACGGCGACACGAGTTCAAATCCAGGACGAGACTGATTTCATTTCACATAGCACTAATACCCTTGTGAAAGGTATGAATCCAATTATAGTAGGACAGACTGGGTTCTTCAGCCTTGGTGAGGCAACTAGTCTAGGAGAAGGAAAACTCTGAATTCAAACCTGTTAAACTCCGCTTAAAAATTGACCGTGTGTCATATCCTGCCCGAGCGGAGGGGTTGGTAAATATGGATATATTAATGGCATAGCAATTTCGTGGGTTATTTAAAGGGGAAACCATGAAGTTTGTGGTTTGGAATTGAAAATATTTGTTTGTGACACCAGTCCCGTTACTTTTCAGATACTTGATAAACTTAAATGGAAAAAATTAAGAAGTTGCTCATATATGAAGAGAAATATAACGCAAGTATTTCAGACGGAGCTATATTTATCTTATTTTTGAGAAAGTTTTAGTTACGCGAATTGTTCATTTTGCAATAAAGTTCACAGTACCAGTTTGTGAGAAACTCAGAATCGATAACAATATTATCGAATTCAACTTTAATTTGGTTTACTTCCTTTATTCTAATGACATATCAACCTTCGTGGGTTATTTAATACCAAAGTCTTCCTTGGAGAAGAACAGTTATGTTACTATTTAACTCATAGTTGGGGGGGTATATTTCATAAAAGAAAGTAAACGTAATGACATGACTGGAGCTCGAACTCGCTCACAATAATGGAACAATTCGGCACGTTAACCACTACGCTTCGGAGGTTCATCGAAGCAAGGATAATTATAAAGGCTATCAACAATAGTTAATCAAAAAAGGAAAAAGGAAAAGAAAAGAGGAAAAAAGGGTAAAGAAAATAGAAAAAGAAAAGAGGAAAGAAAAGAAATAGAGGAGGAAAGAAAAGAGAAAAAGTAAAAGAAAAGAAAAAAGAAAAGAAACAAAAAAAGGAAAGAAAAAATGAAGAAAAGAAATGAGAAAAAGAAAGAAAAGAAAAAGAAAAGAAAAGAAAAGAAAAAAGAAAAGAAAAAAGAAAAGAAAAAGGAAAGAAAAAAGAGAAAAAAAGAAAGAAAAGAAAAAAAAAAGAAAAGTGAAGAAAAAAGAAAAGAGAAAAAGAAAGAAAAGAAAAAAGAAAAGAAAAAAGAAAAGAAAAAAGGAAAGAAAAGAAAAGAGAAAAAAGAAAGAAAAGAAAAAGAAAAGCAAAGAAAAAAAAGAAAAAAGACAAGAAAAAGGAGAAAAGAAAAAGGAAAGAAAAAGAGAAAAAGAAAAAAGAAAAGAAAAGAAAAGAAAAAAGAAAAGAAAAAGGAGAAAAAAGAAAGAAAAGAAAAAGAAAAGAAAAAAAAAGAAAAGAAAATGAAAAGTGAAGAAAAGAAAAGAGAAAAAGAAACAAAAGAAAAAGAAAAGCAAAGAAAAGCGAAGAGAAGCGAAGAAAAGAAAAGAGAAAAAAGAAAGAAAAGAAAAGAAAAAAGAAAAGAAACAAAAAAAAGAAAGAAAAAATGAAGAAAAGAAATGAGAAAAAGAAAGAAAAGAAAAAGAAAAGAAAAGAAAAGAAAAAAGAAAAGAAAAAAGAAAAGAAAAAGGAAAGAAAAAAGAGAAAAAAAGAAAGAAAAGAAAAAAGAAAAGAAAAGTGAAGAAAAGAAAAGAGAAAAAGAAAGAAAAGAAAAAAGAAAAGAAAAAAGAAAAGAAAAAAGGAAAGAAAAGAAAAGAGAAAAAAGAAAGAAAAGAAAAAGAAAAGCAAAGGAAAAAAAGAAAAAAGACAAGAAAAAGGAGAAAAGAAAGTGGAAAGAAAAGAGAAAAAGAAAAAAGAAAAGAAAAGAAAAGAAAAAAGAAAAGAAAAAGGAGAAAAAAGAAAGAAAAAAAAAGAAAAGAAAAAAAAAAGAAAAGAAAAAGAAAAGTGAAGAAAAGAAAAGAGAAAAAGAAACAAAAGAAAAAGAAAAGCGAAGAAAAGCGAAGAGAAGCGAAGAAAAGTAAAGAGAAAAAAGAAAGAAAAGAAAAGAAAAGAAAAAAGAAAAGGAAAAAGAAAAGGAAAGAAAAAAGAGAGAAAAAGAAAGAAAAGAAAAAGGAAAGAAAAAAGAAAAGAAAAGAAAAAAGAAATGAAAAGAAAAGAAAAAAGTAAAGAAAAGTGAAGAAAAGAAAAGAGAAAAAGAAAGAAAAGAAAAGAAAAAAGAAAAGAAAAAGGAAAGAAAAGAAAAGAGAAAAAAGAAAGAAAGGAAAACGAAAAGTAAAGAAAAGAAAAGAAAAAGACAAGAAAAAGGAGAAAAGAAAAAGGAAAGAAAAAAGAAAAGCAAAGAAAAGAAAAGAAAAAAGAAAAGAAAAAGGAGAAAAGAAAAAGGAAAGAAAAAAGAGAAAAAAGAAAAGAAAAAAGAACAAAAGAAAAGAAAAAGAAAAAAAAAGAAAGAAAAGAAAAAGAAAAAGAAAAAGAAAAGAAAAGAAAAGAAAAGAAAAAAGAAAAGAAAAGAAAAATGAAGAAACTAGAAAAAATCAGACAAAAAATAAATAATTGAATATATTCATTTTAACTCTGATTTTTTCTATCGACGTGGTTTTGTTTTTTGTTGTTTTTTTTACTAAGGGATCATGATAAGAATATGCACATTCAGTTACTCTTATAGGAAAAAAATCCCTACCGTTATCAAGTTTTATAGCAAATTATTCAAATAATTGTTTGAAGCCGGAAATTATCAACTGAAAATACGATAGATTGAAGAAGTTATCTCCAGGCAGGTCTTCCTCTCGAGTTGTAGATGACTCCCCGTCTAAAAGCGCTAGGGTAAGGTTCATTGTCTAATGTCTGCGACACCTCCGAAGCGGGCATATCGACGGAGTAATCTTAAGCACTGCCCTCGAACGTGCATCCAGACGTGGGAGTGTCTCAACTTCAAATTTGACCTTGTGTCATATCCTACCAGCGGCTGAGGGAAGAGGTAAACACCATTTGATGCAGAAGAAGCGGTTGTTTTGGTGACTCAAAGGTGTTTTTTTCCAAACTTTTACCCAAAAGCTTATTCAGTGTAAACATTGAAAGACTATCTGAATCAATAATATTTTATTATTTTGCCCAGAGTGATTTTTTTCCACATACATTGTAACTCATGGTCTTCATTAGAGTTCGAGTGACAGCAAGTCTCCTCGTCTCAAACCAGGACTTTCAACAGTATTCTAACTGATCTCGGCAGTGCTATAGTCTGGACGGTATCAATTATTCAGACCTTCATTTTGTTTTGGGTCTCATATCTTTGCCGAAGTCACACCTGACACAATCACCATCACAAGTCAATCATTAAAACGGTGTCGAAATGGGTCAACTACACCAAGTGCTATCTCTCATTATTATTATTATTATTATTAATCATAATTTTCAGTTTGACTGTCTGTTTCTTAGAATCCTTTATTGGGTCTGTACCCAAGACCTAGGGTGAGGAAAAGTAGTGATCAAACTTATTATATGTATTTATGATTTTGTTTCCTGTTTTGGGTGATATTTTTCACTCACATTAATAATACTCTCCCAAGGAAAATAATTGTTCTACAAAATGCAATTTTTATATATCATATAGGGTGGAACGGTTAGGTGTCTTGCTAATGTTTATCTGTCCCCTTTATTGATTATACCCCGGACTTCTAGGATTACAGGTACGCTAGTAGTTTTAAGGTACCTCATTTTTTCAATTTTTATTTCAAGGACTTTAAATTTACTTATCTGATTATACTCTTTCACTGATATATTATTATTGACTGGTTGGCATTGACGTCTCAGTTAAAAGGCATTATAATTATTATGTTATTTCTTGCGAATTTTTTTACATCAGCGTTAGCTGATGGTCAACTCAATAGAGTTTGAGTGATAGCTAGTCTCCTTAAGTCTCCAGGACCCTTCTCAGTATTCTGGCCGATCTCAACAACGCAGTAGTCTGGATGGTCTCGATTCGTCCTCCGAATTCCAACTCTTCCCGCCCTCTTTCCAAGCCTTTGGAGAACATTCCAAGAGGCCAACTATAATTGCTATCATCTTCGAATTATTATTATTATTATTATTATTACTATTATTATTATTATTATTATTATTATTATTATTATTATTTGGCTATATCTTTTGTTTCAGATGTAATTGCTAATACAATAATTAAAATTTTGACATTTTATACTCAACTTGGCCACAAAGCGACTAAAGCTTCTAGCAGAATTTAGTAAGTGGAGGGAAACAGGTTCGAGCGTTTAAAGTGGATGACTTACCCATTGAAAGAGGAGATCATAATTATCAGTTGTCTCTTATGATGCTTTAGAATGCACATTAAACATGCACCTGACAGTCAACACTTGAACAACAACCGTATTTGAAACATAACGGATGTTGAGCTTCACATAAGCATAAAAAATATACGGGAACTTTCGAGATTTCCTATGACCAATCAATTGATTAAAAGGTGGAACTATTTGTATACACACAAATGCAGCATTGTTGTTGAGCAAATAGTTTTACTATTAAAGGAATTGTAACTAATTTCACAATAAAAATGCATTGTAAATTATCTTTGCTATTAGAATGCATCGGCCATTGTTTTCTTACTATGAAAATGCATTTGACAATAATTTTTACTATATAAATGCATTGGAAATGATTTTTAGTATAAAAATGCAATGCAAATGATTTTTATTATAAAAAAAAAGCATTGAAAATGATTTTTACTATAGAATGCATTAGAAATGATTTTTACTATAAAAATGCATTAGAAATGATTTTTATTATAAAAAAGCATTGGAAATGATTTTTACTATAAAAAAGCACTGGAAATGATTTTTATTATAAAAATGCATTGGATAATGATTTTTACTATAAAAATGCATTAGAAATGATTTTTACTATAAAAAAGCATTGGAAATGATTTTTACTATAAAAATGCATTGGACAATGATTTTTACTATAAAAACGCATTGCAAATGATTTTTACTATAAAAATGCTTTGGACAATGATTTTTACAATAAAAATGAATTAGATATGATTTTTACTATAAAAATGCATTGAAAATGGTTTTTACTATAAAAATGCATCGGACAATGATTTTTACAATAAAAAATCAATGCAAATGATATCATAAGAAAAATGAAATGCAAATGATTTTTACTATAAAAATGCTTTTATTATAAAACTGAATAGCAAAATATGTTGCTATGAAATGCTTTGCAATGGATGTTTTATAAAAATACATTGGAAATAATTATACAAAAAATGCACTACAAATGATTTTTTAAAAATAAAAATACATTGCATATGATTTGACAGTGAAAGTCGATTGTAAATAATTTTACAATATATACCTAACAAACGATTTTACGATAAAATGCTTTAAAATGTGTTTGTCATAAAAATGTATTGTAAATTATTTTACAATGAAAAAGCATTGCAAATTATTCTTTTATAAAAACCCATTGCAAAGGATTTTTGCTATAAAAAAGAATTTCAGGAGATTTTATTATAAAATAAATTGCAAAAGATTTTATAATAAAATTGAATTGCAAATAATTTTATCACAAAATACATTGCAAATTATTTTACCATAAAAATGCATTGCAATTAATTTTTATTTTAAAAAAGTACTGAAAATTATTTTCTTATAAGAATGCATTGCAAATCATTTAACTATAAAAATGGAATTGCAAATAATTTTTTTTCTGTAAAAATGCATTGCAAATGATTTTACAATAAAAATTTATTAACAACAAATTTACAATAAAAATGCATTAAAAATGATTTTATTTATTAAAATGCATAGCATATGATTTTTACAATAAAAATCATTGCAGATGATTTTCCAATAAAAATACTGCAAATAACTTTGCGATGAAAATGCATTGCAAATGATTTTACTTTGAAAATGTTCTGAAAATTATTTTTTACTGCGGAAGTTCCTTGAAAATGATTTTGCTATAAAAATGCATAGCAAATAAATTTTGCTATGAAAATGCATTAAAAATGATTTTACAATTATAATCATTATAAAATTGCAATAAAAATAATTTTTAACAGTAAAAATGCATTAAAATGATTTATCAATAAAAATGCATTTCAAATGATTTTTACAATAAAACTCTATTGGAAATGATCTTTACAATAAAATGCATTAAAAATGTTTTCAATTATAAAAATGCATTGCAAATGATTTTACAATAAAAATGTATTGCAAATGATTTTTACTTTAAAAAGGAATTGCAAATGATTTTAATGATAAAAATGCCTTAAAATAAATTTATTATAAGAATGCATTGCAAATAATTTTGTTGTATCAATGCCTGGAAAATGATTTCACTATAAAAATGTTATATGTTACAGAAGCTTTTAAAACATACAAGAGCTTAAAAGACGTTCCTTATGCATTTATAGTTGATCAAAAAACGAAAATATTTTCATACAACCTGCTGGTCTTGATCTTAATCTCTGTTCTAAGAAGAAAAGATATTACCCATTTTAGATAAAGAAAATTGCCGTATATACTCGTGTAGAAGCCGAATACTAAAGGACTATATTTTGAGACCCAAAATTGAAATTTGTAATAATTTCATAAAGTTTGAATTTAAATTTAATGGGAAAAAGAAAATGCAATCCCTGTTTTCGAAAATTCATTCAATAAATTTATGATTTTCGTGACTCTAAATCAAAGGTCGGTATATCCGCGAGGTTGACTTATACACGAGTCTACAGCACCTGGATTTATTTTTTCTAGGGGATTGTGATGGAATCTCCAATTTCCAGGAAACCTGTATTAAAATATGTTTCTGTGTCCATTGGTCCAAACTTTTCCCTCGTCACTTTCGCTTCTGGTTTGCAATTGACAGAAAAAAAAAAACATTTAAAAAAAAAATTACTGCCGAAGTAAAAAAGTCAAGGATAAAAAAGTGAGAAATTCAGAAAAAACAGTTTTACGTAGACATATTTATGTTTGTGCCATTCTTGTGTATAAGTGTTTAAAGTGGAAAAAGTGATATATATATATATATATATATATATATATATATATATATATATATATATATATATATATATATATATATAGCTCATAAGTATTTGTAAAAAAAGACAATTCGCTTCAAATCGGTTGATTTTGAGTTTAAAACCAGTGAATTATGTCGAAAAAATCTTCTTTTTTTTTTTTTTTTTATCGCTGTCAGCAATAACAAAGCAATTTACTGTGTTCTTTTCGGATTTTGAATTCTAAGTATTTGAAAATACTTTTACAGAATTAGATGGTTAAACTAAATAAAAAATAACTGAAAGACGTTTTCAGAATCGATGAAAATTAATTTAATAAGCCAAACCATATTGCTTTTGGGAAGTTTTGCCTCTTTAACAATTTAATTTGAATTAAAACAGATTTAGTGTATGTTCAATTAATTCTGAGCAGTATTTTCTATATTGTAATGTTTATTAAGGTTTTAAAGAGAATTTGAAGTAAAAAAAGAAAAATCTTTCTTTTGATATCTAGCATAGTAATGAACTTGAGCCGATATGGGTATCGAAATGAAATTGTTAGTTTTGTAACTTTTAGTAACGTGAATTCACCTTTTCAATCAACTCGATCAATTCTGAACAGTATTAAGAAATTTTGTTTGTTTGTTTGTTTTGTTTTACGGCATATCAATCTCAACGGCCATTTAATGCCGAATCAAGTTAAAGAAAATAAGTCTGAAAGAAATTCAAAGTAAAGGTCTTAGGAATTAATGATAAACTTTAGATAGTTAGTTGGTTATTTGTTTTGTTTTTATTCGGAGTTCATTTGTAGGGAATCATGATCATAAAAAAAACAAAATAACCCCTTCCGCCCCCGCCAAAAAACCCCAAACAAACTATGAAACAGATTGGGGAAGGGATCCGTCTGTTAGAATATATCTAGTAAAGAAAGGGTTTATAGAAGTAATTTGGTCTTATTGTAAATTTCTTTAGATTTTTGTGTATAACTTCACTGTTTGTATTAAGAAAGATATGAAAAATTGTTCAGTGAATTTAACCATCTTTACATCCATTGCAAAATATTATGCTGATTAAAATGATATTTGGTTCTTGTGTTATATTCCAATTTTTAACTCTCAAATCCAGAAGAGAAACAAATTGCCTGTTTGTTCAATTACTTATGAGAACTATATATATATATATATATATATATATATATATATATATATATATATATATAAACACTTAGTCCCCGAATTACCAGATATTGTAACTTAAAAAATCGTAAGCCGAAACCACTTTTAAATGTAATCTTTTAAGTAAT
>OY757932.1:3363283-3685783 GCA_963585895.1 Sepioteuthis lessoniana
TTGCTGCATTCACATCCTGAACAGCTACTGCAAAAAATCTTAATAAATGTGTCCCGAAATGCTTTGCTCATAGCACAATAAAGCAAGAAGTTGAAGGCTGAGTTGATAGCAAGAAGGGTGTCAGTTATTTCACGAATCCCGCGTACCAGGTTCGATTCATCGTAGTAGCCAAAACCGAACACCGTCGACATAATGGCATCTGGCGTGACACATATAATAAAAACAATTACCACAATAATTAGCATCAAGGTGATGCGGTTTCGAGATGAGAGTTTCTTTCCTGGGACTCGCGACTTCCGTAACTCGTGAATAATCCGGGCATTGAGGAAAACAAGAATTAACAGTGGCATTAAAGTCCGTACACAGTTTTGTATCCAGGTATAGGGTGTCATGAAAGCATCGTTGCTGCCAAGCTCCGTCAGGGCAACGTCAAGGTAGGTGGCGTTCGTTATCTCCCTCTGGCGGAGCACAGTCTTATAACGAAGAGCAGACGGAAGAGAGAATACGATCATGAAGATAAATACAAATGTACTGACGATCCTGGCTCGGTAAACGGTGCACATCTCCTTTGCTCTTGTAGGGTGACAGATCGATATATATCGTTCAAATGCCACAGATACGGTCAACCATCCAGTTATACAGACAGACAGATTGAACAAATAATGTGCGTAGGGATAGAGCCGAGCCAGTGACTCATCCCCTTTTATGGGATTCCAGGTCTTGATTAAGAGAACGATGAAATACAATGTGTCATTTATCAGTTTAATTGTGTCTCCAACAGCCAATGCTGACAAATAGACATTGGTAGAGGTGGCGAGGTCCTTGTGGGAAAGGACAATCAAGGTAAGGATATTTCCCGTGATGCCAAATATACAAGTTATGGGATACACTATAAGACCCGTGATATACTGGGCCATGTGATAGAATTCTTCATAACTCCGATCGCTAGAATTAGCCGTCGTTTCGCTGGAGTTACACAGAATGTCCGAAGTTACTGTGTCCATCTTGCTTTCATGTTTAACTTAACAGGACCTGAAAAGAAAAGAAAAGAAAAACAACGAAGAAACAATCAAAACAAAACAAAAAAAGCAAAATCAGATAAGATTTTTAGAAATACTAGGGCAAATCAGAAGTTTTGAAATATTTAAATCGATTGGTATTTAAAGTATTTTAGTATCTGCTCACGAGCTTGAGTTTATGGAGGTGTCGGCTGATTTTGCTTTGTGAAGGACCAATTTCTGCGGACAATTGAACAAGGCTGTAGTTTAACCATTTCAAGTAAGACCTCGTCTTCCATAACGGAAGGTCTTTTTTACCTTAATTTGTCTTTGAGGTTAGGGTCACCTTCTCTTGAAACGTTTGAACTAGTTTTAAATCATGTGTTTGTTGACAATTCTAAGATCTTCCATACCATTAATTTATTTTGCAGTTGCCTTTATACTCAGTCCTTTTTCCACAAGTTGCGTAAAATGACTCAAATTGCAAAATTATTTTACCATTCATAATCAAAGTTACAAAATAACGAATAAACAATTTATGTTTATATGAAAATAAAGAATAAAAACTTCAGCAACAATTGAACAAATTGAATAAAATTAATGATATAAGATGAAGATAAAAGTTACCAAAAATCATCCGTAAAAATCCGAAAAAAACATTTCAATCAATCTGGTAGCTTGAAATGTTTCAAACCTTTGGACTTTGTTTACTATTAATAACCAGAAAAAAAGACAGCTGAAGGTGGAGGAGACTTATTAGCTAGCTGGAGGTGGAGGAGAGATATTAGCTAGTTGAAGGTGGAGGAGAGGTATTAGCTAGCTGGAGGTGGAGGAGAGATATTAGCTAGTTGAAGGTGGAGGAGAGGTATTAGCTAGCTGGAGGTGGAGGAGAGATATTAGCTAGTTGAAGATGGAGGAGAGATATTAGCTAGCTGGAGGTGGAGGAGAGGTATTAGCTAGTTGAAGGTGGAGGAGAATATTAGCTAGCTGGAGGTAAATGAGAGATATTAGCTAGTTGAAGATGGAGGAGAGATATTAGCTAGCTGGAGGTGGAGGAGAGGTATTAGCTAGTTGAAGGTGGAGGAGAATATTAGCTAGCTGGAGGTGGAGGAGAGATTTTAGCTAGTTGAAGGTGGAGGAGAGTTATTAGCTAGCTGGAGGTAAATGAGAGATATTATCTAACTAGAGGTGGACGAGAGATATTAGCTAGCTGGAGGTGGAGGAGAGATATTAGCTAGTTGAAGGTGAAGGAGAGGTATTAGCTAGCTGGAGGTAAATGAGAGATATTATCTAACTAGAGGTGGACGAGAGATTTTAGCTAGCTAGAGTTAGAGGAGAGATTTTAGCTAGCCAGTAAACCTGTACTGTTCACAGACAATATTGCTACACTTACCCATATAACACAGATTACGAGATGACCATTATTAAAAGATGAACCTGGAGTCGCTTTTTATTCAAATATTTTTTCTGTTTTCTTTTTTGCCTTTAGATGATTTGTCGCTGATACTGTTTCGACCAAAGTCGTTAGGCAACAGTTCTTCATTAAAAAAAGCTAAAACAAACACAACATGGGGAGGAGGAGATATTAGATAACCAAAAAAGCCATGGACAATACTATAACACTTACACATATTACACACGGTTTGCAATATGATAAGTTTTACAAATAAAAGATAGACTGACTTTAATAAAAAAAAAAAAAGTTTAAGAAAATTAGTCTTATCTACTGAACCTTTCTATTTAGTTTTTATTGTTGATTTACTTCAAATTACTGCTTTGTTTTGATTGAGCCGAGTGTACGTAAGACATGTTTGGAAATTTACTAAGCTTTTTGCTTAGATGTGGCACAAGGCCACATGAAAGGGCACCTAATGAGAGTCGAACTCACTCGTGTAGGCTTGCTAGTCGAGCTTGCTAACTATCACACCACCAGAGGCGCCTTACGTAAGACATGTTTGGGTTTGTTCGGATATCTTAGTTTTATGGGGACATATCATACCATACCCTAAAGATGGACTCGTCCAACCTAAACATATTCTCCGAGCTTAGTTCGCTCGGGGGTGACAACTTCTCGTTCCTTACGAGACATTTGACAGACGGACTGCAAGCCGGACACGGCTAGTACTTCCTTTGTATGACTTCCTTTTTCTGCTAATACAATAACGTTTACCTATCACCCTTTGTTTGAGTTGTTCTTCCGCCGGTCTTATCTGAAGACCACAACACTTAGATATCGGAGATAACCCCTAAAAATATTAAGTATTTCGAATAGATATGTGATGTTATCATTTCCCAGACACTAATAAGTTGAATTAACCAGGTTTTCAAAGTTTTTTTTTATGGTTGATGTGAAATGAAATTGCTCTTAGCGACCTTATACCTGACTGCAGCAGAGAATCTAAATCTTCATAGAGCGGGAGAGAGTCATTTGCTTCTCGTCGTGATTAACAAGAGAGTGAGTAAGCAGCGAGTGATATAAAGATTATATGCATAAATAAACTGAATAAAAATATAAAAAAGGAAAGTGAAGCAATATTGTTCACTGAATTCTTTCAACGAAAAATATTGGAAAATAATTCTTTAGATCTTTTAAAAGCTTACAAATTGCGGGTATGGAAAGTAATTACGTTTTACTAAAGACAGTATAAACAGAATTGCATGATAAGATATATTTAGATATGTATTCACATAACCCTTCCACAACGAGCCCGTTACGACACAAAGTTAATTTTTAATAGAGTTTAACAGGTTTGAATTCAGTTTTCCTTCTCCCACACTAGTTGCCATACCAAGGTTGAAGAGTCCTACTATTTAACCATAGCGAGTTAAATAATGGATGTATACCTTTCCCAAGAATAAAGTCTATTTAAATATTATAAAAATGTAATAACCTTCATTTTCAACGACTGAAGCCAATCGGGAAGGTACTTTTTTTACTTCCACCTTAAAAGAACCCTCCGTTTAACAAAAAAAACAAACCTTAAAGACAATTTTCAACTACTCTGTTTCCAGATGATTTGCCGCTTACGAAATGTTTTGGTTTTCGAAACAGATGAAAATCTCTTGGTGCTAAATCTGATGAGTATGGAGGATGTATAAATCTAATGAGTATGGACAAACAAAATAAAATGCAATATAAACAAGGAACCCTCATCAGATATGATCTAAGTTTCATTTTAACGGCTTTGCAACACGTCAAGGTTAATTTATTCCCATAGGCTAGAAAATTGCGTTCATTTTATGTAGATATTTATAATTTTATGTATTTGTTTCTTAAGAGTTCTATTTTTTTTCTTGCAAACAGTTGTATGGTTTCAAGTATTCCAATCTAGTATCAATAATCATATGGTTTCAAGTAATTATTTCTATTTTACAAAAGTCCTTTTTTATTACATTTTCTGAATTCAAGTCATGGTGATCTTTCGGTAACTATTTTTCGCATTAATAGACGCCGCACTTATAGAAGAGTAGCAGTTGCTTCTTGACTGAACAATTTGATCCTGGCCGTTGACCTAGGCTCACCCGCCGAACTTCACATCCACCATGCTGCACCCTAGGATTTCCAATGCTACTTGTTTGTATGATTTGTATAAGTACTTGAAGAAAAATATACATGGGAACTATATAAGGATGCTGCGTGCTGTTTTGAACAAATACTAGAAGCAGCACCCCACAAATCATCCAAGTAAGACGGGAAAGAGATGAAGGGATCACTGGAGACACAGGAACGAACTTATAAACGAGCATATCTCTTGAACTATTAAATATGGACACACCAGTATTGGCTAACTAGCAAACACTTACATCTATCAGCGGACGCTGGATGCAATCTTGAAGATCTGCTAAGAGCAATGGTTAATTGGGACAAATGATGAGAGAGAGAGAGAGAGAGTGAGAGAGAGAGAGAGAGAGTGAGAGAGAATCAAGGGAATTCATGCTGTTAGAAGGAGATGATGATGATGATGATGGTTTGTACACAGGTATATGGTTTTTTAGTAACTAATAATGGTTTGGTTTCTTTGTTCAATGGAATATCAACCTTCGTTGGTTATTTAATGCCAAAGCCATCTTTGTAGAACAACAATGATACCATTTAACAAAAAGCTGGTTGGTGGATAAGGAGGTTCATGTAACTAATAACAATAATAATAATAATAATAATAATACCACTACTGTTCTTCTACAAAGATGGCTTGGGCTTTAGATAACCCACGAAGGCTGATATGCCATTAAACAATGAAAACAGATAAACAAATAAATAATTTACATAGTTATACAGCAATAAGTATTCCGAACTAATACTAGTAATATTTAAACAGATCAATTCGACCCTATGATAGAACCCTAATCGATACAACCGCTTCAATTCAGAGTGGAACTGGGGGTAATAGCAATGAAGAGGTGGGTACTTCACACTCATCAGATTTGCGGAACAGCAGTTTCACTATCAGATGAAGTGGAGTGTCATACTCAGAATATATCGTTTTTGAGGAGGAGTCTCAACTTTCTTCAAAGGAAGCATTCAATCTATTTTAAACTGATTGAGCCGATGATATTGATTAGCAATTAACACGATAATATATTTTTCAAAAACACAATCAGTTTCGTTATTAGAAGAAACAGAAATAAAAAACGTAATAATTGTTTCTTTTTTAGTGCAAAATTTATGTGTGCGTTTCGGGAGATGTTAATCATTTTTTTTCTGATGTCAAAGATCAGACACTTGTATTACTTTATTATCACAAAAATAAGATATTTTCTATTTATTATGTTTCTGCGGTACAACAAATTTGTTAGTGATTGTCTGACTATTATCTTATTTTAATAACAAATTGATTTGCCCATGAAGATATCTTTATTAACAAAAATGAATAAAAAAGATATCTTTATTAACAAAAATGAATAAAACAATATCTTATATTCTTATAAATACCAACATATTATTTTTATACGTACATATTATTTTTATACGTACATATTATTTTTATACCTACATATTATTTTTATACCTACATATTATTTTTATACCTACATATGTTTTTATACCTACATATTATTTTCATACCCACATATTATTTTTATACCTACATATTATTTTTATACTTAACTAACCTCTGACCCGTAGCCTTGTATTTAGCCTTGGAAAATAATATGAGTTCCCTTATGACTCCCAGCCATATGTTTAATTGTATCTCTTGTTCTTGGGATTCAATAATTAACAAAGTTTGATTTGCCATCAAACAAAGAAACTGAGTTGAAACCAAACCGACGTCTTCAAGGGCCTCGTATATATATATATATATATATACAAAATTAACTTAAATCGCGAGTCGGAATTCTCCTACTAAGATTTCACCTCAACGGATCATCAGGGAGCGAGACTCCCTGATGATCCATTGAGGTGACACTTTAGTCGGAGAATTTTGACTCGCGATTTAAGTTAATTTTGTAATTGGCTCCACTCGTGTTGAGCACTCTTGTAATTGTAGCATAGCAGCGTTTTACTGTGGGTTTTATTTTTCTTTTGACCAACTGACTGCATATCTCTTGATTTTTTTCAACTGGTGTGGCGGAGTTGGTCTTTTTTTTTTGTCCTATGATATTTATTGGTGATTCGAGATATTTTTATCTCTTGTTCCTGGCGTCTTTTTTCTTTTTTCCTGGTAACCGTGAATGCTGGTAGATAGTAGGTTAGTAAATATATATATATATATATATATATATATATATATACAGAAGGTACTCGTAGTGTAACGGCTATTGTCATAGGCATGTTGACTCGAAGTTGTTTGCATTTCACAGATCACTAATACCCTTAGGAAAGGTAAGCATCCAACTATTCTTTTTTTCAGCTATGGTTAAACTTTAGGGTGGACTGGACTCTTTGACGTTGCTAGGGCAACAGGGGTAGTAAATGGGAAAGTCTGCATCCCGAAGTATAAAACTACACTTAAAAATTACCTAAATTTACATTCGTGGTGGAGAGGTTGGTAATATATATATATATATATATATTGATAACATAGTTCGATATATTTATGAAAAGTGTCCTATATATATATATATATGTAAAATAATTCTGTTTTTTGGTCCAAATAGAGAGAAAATTAAAAACAATGCCTGTATATCAAACCCAAGACAACACATTGGTTCAAATAAACGAAAAAAAAATTCATAGAAAAATTCAAAGCCACGTTGAATAAATCTTAAACTATACCCATACACACAAACAGAAGCCAATATATATATATATATATATATATATATATATATATATATAATATTTTGCGTATATATATATATATATATACGCAAAAAATTAATAGTAAAAAAATCGTCAGTCAAATTTTAAACCATATTATTCCTAAAGAAAAAAAGCTTCATAGAAATATTCAAGCTCACACTGAATAAAATATAAACTTCACAGACAGACAGATATAAACAAATACACACACAAGAAAAAGTAAAAAAAAAGTAGCAGTTATTTGAATTCTAAACCACTTTAACAAAACAAATTGACCAATAAACTCAATAGGAATATCAACAATGCACTCAATGACCCAGAGTAAAAGAATAAAAGGTTTTTATAGCAAAAATATCAAAGACTAATTTGGGAAATAAAACATGTATCTACAAAAGAGAACAGTTGACAGAGAAAGAAAGAGAGGTGGAAGATGAGTGGTGAAAGAAAGAAAGGTGAAAGAAAGAGAGGTGGAAGAAAGAGAGGTGAAGGAAAGAGAGGTGGAAAAAAGAGAGGTGGAAGAAAGAGAGGTGAAAGAATGAGAGGTGAAAGAAAGAGAGGTGAAAGAAAGAGAGGTGAAAGAATGAGAGGTG
Source organism: Sepioteuthis lessoniana (assembly GCA_963585895.1). Classification (NCBI taxonomy): domain Eukaryota; kingdom Metazoa; phylum Mollusca; class Cephalopoda; order Myopsida; family Loliginidae; genus Sepioteuthis; species Sepioteuthis lessoniana. Next base: position 3,371,116 of record OY757932.1, read on the forward strand.
AAAGAAAGAGAGGTGGAAGAAAGAGAGGTGAAGGAAAGAGAGGTGAAAGAATGAGAGGTGAAAGAAAGAGAGGTGGAAGAAAGAGAGGTGAAAGAAAGAGAGGTGGAAGAAAGAGAGGTGAAAGAAAGAGAGGTGGAAGAAAGAGAGGTGAAGGAAAGAGAGGTGAAAGAATGAGAGGTGAAAGAAAGAGAGGTGAAAGAAAGAGAGGTGGAAGAAAGAGAGGTGAAAGAATGAAAGGTGAAAGAAATAGAGGTGGAAGAAAGAGAGGTGGAAGAAAGAGAGTTAAAAGAAAGAGAGGTGAAAGAAAGAGAGGTGGAAGAAGAGAAGGAAAGAACCAACCCCTACAAGGAATCTTACACGAAAAAGTGACCTCTATATAAACCGATACCACACCCGAAAAAAAAACATTAAATGTTCTCTGAAGAAAGGAACAAACTGGAAACATACTATATGTAAGAACGGAATTATTCTTAAAACGATATCAATCTCTTTGTGGACAAATTCATTTTGAAATATACATATATATATATGCATATATATTTACGCATACACACACATGTATACACACACACACACATATATATATATATATGCATATATATACAAATATATGTATACATATATATATGCATATACATATATACATACATATATATGCATACATATATACATATATGTATATACATATACATGTATATATATACATATACATATACTTATATATATATATATATATATATATATATATATGTATATTGAAGCAAGTTATTATTCTAGATAATTTTCTTAAAGACGATGGAACACTGTTTATTATTTTCAATTTTATTTTTTCAAGACGCCTTTTTATTTTTTTTGTGTCAGGATCTGGATGGTAAAGGAATTGTCCCATATATTCTGTCCAAGTGCTTTCGACCATACTTTTGGTCGTCATCAGGAGTAGTGTTGTCTTGAGATGAATGCTGAGTTTTTACTGTTTTAATAATTTGTAGCGTTTTTTTTAAGTTGTCGGTTGGGACGTTTTCAACGTTTTGTTTTAAAATGTTTACTAATAGAGTTTATCAAAAATATTTAAATCCTATTTTATTTATGCAGTTTTTTAGAATTTTTATGCATATTGCTTTTAGGATTTATAATCGTTTCTTACAATTGTTTATATATATAATTATTGTATTATCTGTGAGAATCTTCCTTACATCGGAAAATTTAAGTTGGTTTGTGCTATTGTTGTGTTTTATAATTAAATGTTATTTTATGGCGCTATTTTCAGAAAGATGATCATAAGACGACGAGATAAGGTTGTATTGCCAATGTGAGAATTATTTTTGTTTTTCGGGAGGCACTCTTGAAATGGACATATAGATTTATAAAACTACATTGGTTTGGTTTAGGTGTATTTTAGCGGAATTGGTGTTATTTTAAACGGAAAGGTTTGATGTTATAAATTTAGTGTAGTAGATGATAGGTTTTATTTGTTTTTGCTTTCCAATAGGTTTAATGTATCTTTTGATGATGTTGGTTATTGCTTGTTGGTCTAATTTGTTGTTATTGTGCATTTGATTTCTGTATTATAGATTAATTCTGTAAGTGTTGTTATTGTTGGTAGTGTTTTTATTTTTGTGAATGTTTTGAAGGTATAGTTTTATTTGTTGATATACATATATATATTTGTTGATACACACGCACACGCACACAAATATATATATATATATATACACACACACACAGAGAGAGAGAGAGAGAGAGAGAGAGAGAGAGAGAGCAAGATAAAAATGTAGTACTTGATGCCTCCTTGCTTAACACTCTATACTATAAGGTTTTCATCAAGGGTAAAGTGGAGCAGGCTAGAGAAAAGAGTGGCGTCCTCCCTAACAACTTGATGTAGTAGCTATTGAAAAAAGGAGCCTTAGAGTCGCCACGACTACGGTCGCCAACTTTACTTTATATATATATATATATATATATACACGACCCTCATATATATATATATATAAGTTCCTTTTAAAAATTTCTAAGCATCAACCAGAAAAAAGCACTAGCTTGACGTTTTTGTTGTGGTAACATATTTCCACTTCTTATAAATCTAGAAAAACTAATTCAGATTTTCCGTTTTAATTTCTGTGCAGCTGAAATGTGAGAGATGTGAGACAAATCTAATACCAGTTTGAGGCTTAGAACTCTTCGAACAACCCTCGTAAATTAAAATAGCCAGGACTCAAAGTCAACGATGCTTGGTAACAGTCAGTTTCTCGCCTATATGACCATCAGAAAAATATGCTGGTATAATTTATTGAACATGACAGACACGAATTTGGTACTGAGTTTTCTTTATTGGTCGTTTCATATTGGTGAGTGAAATGTCATAACTGTGGATGAAGGCTGTGTAGTAATTGTCCGAAATCTCTAGTGTTATAACGTGAGTACATGTACTTTCGATCATTGTTGATTGTTGTCGAAGATTTCAAACCAGCACGAACTGGCCATGCGTTCAAGCATGACGTTAACCGCATGTGATGAGCGCTTAATTGAAAACTTATTCGTACACACCTCCACCATCCACGTGGATTTTATTTGCTCTGTGAACGAATCAGATCTTTCTGAACAATTTTTAGGCCTATGTTCCAGGCACTCCAAAGATCGAAGCTACCTAATCCCTACAATTCCTTAAAAACACACTTTGAGGCCAAGAGAGTTCATAGGCCAAGTTTGCTCCATTAGCCCAAGCGTCTATAGGTTACAAGCAAGCAAAAAACAAAGACAAAAACCAAAACAAAAAAACAAAAACCCCAACACAAACGGAGTGAATTATGTATTTGATATATATTTCTAAACATCAGTGTATTTCTGTCTCGATATCTGTTCATATCTATTTATCTATATATCTTTCTATCTAACTTTCTATCAGAAGAAAAAATGTTAAAGAAGAAAAAAAAAAAGAAAGAAAAGATTATTATGCTCGCCATTTCAAGTTAATGAGGTAATGTTATTGAGCAAAGAAAAAAATTATTTTAAGATTTAGTATTCGTCTTATCTCCTCAAGTCAATTCTACTTTTAAAAAAAACTGCTATATTTTCATCAGAGATTTATTTTCACTTGAAGTTTACTGGTTGGCCAAGGTTAACGGTTTTCGTTCACCTTGGGAAACTTTCCCTTTTCGAGCGTTTGCAAAGAAAACATTTCTTTATCAGTCAAGTGGACACTTAGTTCATTCTGTTTATTTGTGAAATTAACTTAAGTTTGTGAAGTCTCGACCATCACGTGACCCAATAAAAGTCGACGTTCACGTTTAATTAACTGTTGGGAAATTTTAAAAAATGAATCTAATCCTCTTCTAGTTACCTAAAAACAAAACAAACAAACAAACAAAAAACAACAACAACAACAACAAAAAACAAAAATCAAAAACAAAATTCGTTTCAGAATTTTATAATAGCGCCAATTTGTCTCGCTCCTGAAGATTCTTTGCTTCTGTTTTAGTTGTTAGGTTGGTTGGTTGACTTTTATGGCACATCAACCTTGATGGGTTAGGGCGCCTCTGGTGGTGTAATGGTTAGCAAGCTCGACTAGCAAACCTACATGAGTGAGTTCGAGTCTCATTGGGTGCCCCTTTCATATGGCCTTGTGCCACATCTAAGCAAGAAGCTTAGTAAATTTCCAACCTTGATGGGTTGATTAATGCCAAATCCTGTTCACACACACACACACACATACATATGGACTGGATTTGCCATTTATTGCGTTGTGCTTATATATATATATATATATATATAATTTATATGCATGTTTGATTAAATAATAAAGACATTTTGTTTATATAATTTTATTGGTGGATGAATTTAGCAATTCCAACCTGAAACCGAGAAACTTATCAGGAAACTTGAAAGGATCTTAATTAATTCATATCGATAAAATGTCTTTATTATCTAATCGAACATGCTTAAATGAAAGACTGCTGCCCAACTACACACACACACACACACATACACACACACATATACACACACACATAAACACACACACACACACACACATATATATATATATATATATATATATATATATATGCTCCCCTGTTCTGTGGGGTGAGCACTCGAGCACGGGATTACCAGTTGCCTCTTACGCGCAAATGCAATTTTTTTTCTCATTGAAGCGCATACATAAAAATTCCTTCGCTTACGTTGAGGATCGCGCTGGCTCTGCTGTAAGATAGCGTAAAGTTAGTCCGCTTTCGATCCTAACTTGCAGCATCTGACGTGTCTTGCCAAGAGATAGGATGCAACACAGTAGTCTGTCTGTGGATGACAATATGAATATATATTTTTCATAAGAATAGACTTATAAGGAACAATCCATACAGAATATATATTATCAATATATTCTAAATGAGTGTTTAATGTATGGCCATTAATATGTAAGAATATTAATAAAAACTCCCATACACAGCAATTATTTCATTAATATCAACTAAAACTCGAAAGATGTAATCAATTATAAATTTATTTCAACAATCTATTTACACACACTGTATCCTCAGATGGCAAACAATGAAATATTGTATGTCATTTTGTTTTATATATCTTGCCTTTCGGTTTAGTTAGGCTGAGAACCTTTCGCTTAGCGCATGGGTTAGTTAGGTGCAACATGAGCGCAGGTGTTCACGTGCGTGCGGGGAGGATGTGTCATTCAGAGATGTCAAAATAAAAATCTCAGATGGAAAATGAGACCAGGGGGATGTGAATGACGTCATGCACCGGAAGCGTGTGCGGAGTATTTTGGGGATTTGAGAAAAGTCAGTGAGTTGAGTTTTAGCGTCCGAAGAAGACGGTTGACTTTCGGGGCTCGCCGATACCAGACCAGTAGTTTGGGGCGGGGGCTGCGTGTAGTGGTGGTGGTGGTGGGGGGCAGATGGAAAAGTCAGCATAGAAAGATTGTTTAACTCTCCCCTTATGTCGAAAAACCTTTTAACTCAAAGGTAATAAAAAGTTTCGTACCTGAACTAAGAAGTCGTCAAGTGTTTTTCCTGTTTCGGGATTCCTATGTTATCTATATATGAGTTATGAACATTCTATGTACATTTCACACATATCCGTATCATGGGTATGTAACATGTGGATTCAGAGTGTGTAAACAGTAATAATTATTAAAATGGGTTCGAATGATTTGTTATTGGAATTAATCATTAGTTTTCAATAATGACATATTATGTAATAGTATATTCTAATGTCTGCTATTGTTTTTGTTGGCATTGATATTATTGATATTTATAATAATAATAATAAATTGGTGATTAGTTTAAGAATATTAATAGGTTTGATGATTAATAGTAATAATTGTAATAATAATATAAATGTTGATGATACGTAATTCTTAATATGGTATTATCTATAATACTTGATATGATTTTATTTATAAGAATAATAAAAATTTTGTTTTAATAGTTATATTATGAACTGTAATTTGTAGTATTTTATTGTAATTGATTTTATACAATTATTATGATATTAAGGATATTGAGATTGAGTAATAATATAAATAATATTATGATCATTTATAAGATATAATTATAACTTTGAAGATATATAATATTATGTTGTATTTGTTTATGATTTTAGATAATAGTCTTAACAGAAACTGGTATAATTTTGATTTTTACTTTTAATGTGACCAATTACGTTGAATTGTATAACAAATTCGGTATGACAATTTTCTTATTTTTTTTATTAAATAGTATTGATACACATAATAATATTTTATAATATAATTTAATTTTGTTAAGAGGTTATTAATACCCATGTAAGTTGTTTATGGTTGATAATTTTCTCTCCCGAAATTCATTTATTTCATTTCGGTTTAAAAGTTTGTTTGTCATATAAATTATATAAAATGAGGAGAAAAGGAAAAAGGAGTCAATAATTTGATTCATCTTGATACAGAAATTGTATGACACTTATCAACCAGAAAGGAAAAACAATTGGTTTGGTTTTTAAATTAAAAAAACAAATTGGGTTAAGGAGATAGGTTGTCTGGATTTTTGTGGACTTTTTCTAAATTTTCATTAGAAATTTCTCCCCACTTCTTTGTCTGAAGAAGCAAACCTGATATTATAAAAAAGGTCTGCAGAAATAAATATCAGCATAAACAAATATGAGAGATTTTTAAAGGTTTTTCTTTTATATAGTATTATTTGTTTTGTATTTTAATTGATTATTAGTTTACATTGAGCCCTCAGATTTTGAATTAAATGGATATTGAAAAAAGAAAATCCTAAAATAGAATCATTTCCAGAATCGGCTGTTTTGGCTTTGGATAATAAATATATACGAGGATCATTAAATAAGTTCCCAGACTTTTTTCGTATTGGCACTTTTATTGATAGTACACACATGAAACTTTAGTCCCCTTCAAAGTGATCTCCCCCGACTGCAATGCACTTGTTGTACCGTTCCAACAACTTTTCAAAGGCCCCATGGAAGTTCTCTTGTGTGAGCGAGTCAATGACCTTCGTCACAACCTCTTTCATCTCCTCAATTGTCTCATAACGACAGCCTCTGAGCTTAGGGAATAAGCAAAAGTCACAGGGAGCAAGGTCTGGACTATAAGGAGGCTGAGGAACTGTCTTGATGCCTATCTTGGTCAAATAGATGGAGTTGTGGACTGGTACATTGTCCTGGTGGAAATGCCACTAAGCCGATTTGAAGAGCGCTGGCCTCTTCCGACGGGATCTCTTCCTGAAATCCCTTAAAACCTCAACATAGTAACCCTAACCCTAAGACTTTAGCCAATCAACTCTGGTGTATTGACTTCCTTACTCCTTCCACACCTCTCATCATCCCTCACAGACTCCCTGCCTTTCTTGAATCTCTTATGCCACTCAAAAACTGATGCTCGATTCATGCAAGATGGTCGAAAAGCAGTCCGAAGCATTCCATACGTTTCTGTGGCATCATTTTTTCCAAGTTTAAAACAGAATTCTATTGCATATCATTCTTGTAAGGTGTCCTGACGTCCAGATTGCATTTTTGAAATTCACCAGCTGTGAAAATCAGGCTTTAGTAGGGTGTATTCCAATTGCTTTTGTAGTTGTTTATTTGAACCTGAAATCATAAAAATTTATATAGTATATGTATAGCAATAACATACTGAATTTTCAAGAGTCTACGACAATTTTAAATGCCTGTACAAAAAAGTCTGGAAACTTATTGAATGTACCTCGTATCTATCAATCTGTATATATATATATATATATATATATATATATATATATATATATATTATTTTATTATACATATACATACGTACACACACCCACACACTCACGCACACACACAAACCTATATATATATATATATATATATATATATATATATATATATATATATATATATATATACGGAGTGTGTTTGAGTGTTTGAGAAAGAGAGTGAGAGAAAAAAAGAGTGAGAGAGAGAGAGAAGGAAAGAATTGAGAGAGGGAGAGAGAGAAAGAAAGCGAAAAACATTCTTGTTATTTGAGTGTCGATGCCATCTTTTATCAAATACGTTTTATTGATACTTAAATGTTTATCCTTCCATTAATTTAAATAATCCAATCTGAAAGTCAGAATGCTCAGCTATTGCATAAACATTTTTGTTGCGTCTTATCATTTTTTAATTTACTTATAACGAAATTAAAAAGAAATAATAAGCAACTCCCCATATGAATTCCTCTATTTGTACTCATTCCAAAACATTTTGTCAAGATTAGTATATATGAGAAATGATACGCGTTATAGAAAAATAAAATATCAGTTGATTTCTATTGCTTGAATAAACAACCGTTTTTGATGGAGGAAGAGGGTTAAGAGTTTCTTTTTAGCTTAGGGCTTCCAGTGGCAATTTAAGAAGAAACAGCATTTCAGTCCAATTTGCTAAGAGAACCAGGGTTTAAAGGCCACGTAAGGACGCTAATCAAAGAGGGTTGATTTTTATTTTTGGCTTGACAAAGAGCTGCTCGCTGGCGATCGAAACGAAAACAAATTTAAAATAAAAATGTTCTTTGTACTAAGTTTTTATCTGACAGAGACAGATACTGGATATACAAATTTTAATATATAAACCTCCTTTGAAGTTAACAAATTTTGGTCGTGGGATTTTAGAAGCTGACTTCAAAAGCAATTGACTGTTTGATTTGATTTGGTTTGGTTTTATGGCATAGCAACCAATGCAGGTTATTTAATGCCAAATACTCTTTACACATGTATGTTAAATATGTACGATTTTTAAACATATTTTATTGATGACGTTTTTAACCGAGCCTAAGTTCATTCTTTTGCACTAAATTAAATTGATCCAACAGTTCTATTTGACCTATAGATAGGACCTTATCAGGTGCTACCACTCCGGGTCAGAGTGAACCTGGGTACAATGAGTACTCTGCATTTATCAAACCTCCGCTGTTACTGGAGCCTCATCATCAAATTGTTTAGTATCATATTTAGGACACTCGTTTGAGGGAGTCTTACTCCTCTGCAGAGATGCAGTCGGTGTAATCTACTGCCCCAGTTGACTTGGCAGACAATTGTCAGTGAATTTAATCCACATTGGTCGACATAAAACTGTGGTTACATAACAAGATAAGTTTTGTAACTACACTGTCAGTGAGGCTTAATATATACCGATTGAATCCTTTTGGTATGACGCTAAGATAATGGCCTCCATTTATTTAAACGAAATATACAAAGAGAACAGTATCACTATTGGTTAGAGCAAGTTTTCAATAAGAAAACTATATTTCCACATTGGTACCATCAATGGGTACATGTTTCAAATGATGAACAAAGATCTAAAACCCGTTTTCAAGAGAAAACTACTCTAAAAGTAATGCCCACGGAAACAGTAGCAAATACAAAAAGCACAATATCACCGTTTCATAGAGAAAGTTTTCACCCACAAAAAGGCTATCTTTCTACATAGGCACCACCATGGTCAACACATGGGCAGCGATCTACAAAGGTCTATGATCCGCTCTCATGAGAGAACCGATCCAAAATCAATGTCTTTAATTTATTTTTACGGAAACTACAAAGAAAGGAAAATATCATCGTTGGATAGAGCACATTTCCAGCTACAAAATGTTATTTTTCATCTTAAACAACCCCCATCGGTCAGAGATGAACAAAATGCTGTGATCGGCTCTCTTAAGAGGAGGCCGCTGCATAAGCACTTCACATGGTGTAATAGTTAGAAATATAGATTCAAAAAACCCACTGATAGTCAGTTCAAATATCACTGGATGCCGCATACTTTTGGCCTTATTACACAACTAAACTAAGCTAAGTAATGAGCTATGGGGAGTTGCTCCAAATGTCATAATTACCATATCTATTTCTAAGGAAATTATAACTTGTAGCGGAAGCCCAATTTGAGTGATTGAATTCAATGGCATGTCAAATGGGTTATTTTATACCTAGAAGTTAGCCCATAGATGGTACCTTAACAGGTACGACAACTCCGGGTCAGAGTAAACCTGGGAGTTATAGCAATGAAAGGGTGTTGCATACTGCTAATTTCTAAAGAACTGTAGCATCATCGATCGATATAGTTCCGTGTCATACACTGGACAAGTAAGCGCAATAACACCTTTCAATAGAGCAAGTTTTCTGATACAAAATACTATTTCCATAAACAACACCAATAGTTCCATGTGGCCAGCGAAGAGCAAAAGCCAATGGACCACTCTTATCAGAGGACCATTCGATAGAGCCTGTTTTCAGCTAGAATAATTTTCTACTTACTGGGCCCCCCCCTAAAAATTTGATCAACCCTCATAAGAGGACCATTAGATAGAGCCTGTTTTTAGCAAGAACGATTTTGTACTTATTCCTCATGAAAAAAGAATCTGATCCACTTCCATAAGAAGACCATTGAATAGAACACCTTTTCAGCTAGAAGGTTTTTTTGCTTCAGTTTCACCACCTAAGCATTTCACTACTCTTGACAGGCATCTTCTTTTTTTTCTCTATCAGCCTTCTATAGAAATATCATAAATCTTTTTTCTTTTGTCCAGTTGTGGTGGTTTTATCACCACCGTCTAGGCGGAATACTCTCCAGCCATTCAAACAAGTAGTGTGGAGTAGGAATAAAGCGTTATCCTGAGCACTCGTTGCCCACACAAGTCGTCTCAACTAACGACTAGCCGGCACGCAAATCAATGGTTTCATTTAGTGGTTTAACCAGCATACAATAATTCCGTCGCTAGTCAGACATAAAGACCATGAATACCTCAGCGGGAAATTTTTGCAGCTTGAGGGTTTCTTGAACATCAACAACTAAAGAATAATGATAAAACTCACACACAACAATTTAAGATTATTGTCCGTGTGCATATGTCTTCACATACGGAATATTATCAAGTAATTTATTTTTTTGCTTTTTTTTTTTCGTATTCTGAAGAAATCCAAATGAAAAAGAAAAAAAAAAGCGTGACCAGTGTGTGTGGGTACGAATACGCGTTTCTACTTTAGATAAAATAAGCTTTATTTATCTTCCTCCATTTTGAATATAATTACCAATTCTTCCCCTCACGTTGAACCCCAGGTCAGTGAACAAGTAGCTTCGATTTTAACATCTGCGCATGGCAGTTAATACTGGGTATCAAAAGTATTATTCACTTGTTTCAGTCCTTTCACTCAATATTCAATACACGGTTTGTCAATAAACATACTTAACCAGTCCGTGTGGCTCGGAATACTCTAACTGTACCTCTTTCAAAAAGGTATGCCCCCCACAACAGACAGAAACGAACAGTCGGTGTTCTGAGAATGACATGAAATTGCATTTAATGATGTCTTGTAAAGTTCTTGTTAATCTGCCGTCACTCACTCATTGCCATTACTCCCAGCTCCACTCTGATATGGAATGATGGTCCCTGTTAGGGTCACAGTTGCGGGTCAAATTTTGTTTATATATTATTTCTCTTAGGAACATTAGATACTTTACTACGATATTTTGATATATATTGCAAAAATATTTTTTTTTTTCCTTTCTTACCTTCCAGTTTGTATATCCACTCCTATCCGATGCAGCTATTTTTTTTTGCATTGGGCATGTTTTATTGGTAGATTGTAATTTTTTTTTCTAGTATGTGAAACTTTTAGTAATGAAACTGATATGAGGAGGTAAGATAATCTATTTTAGTTTTTATCATGCTCAGCTGGCCTGCATTTGAGCTCTGTGGTGTAATGGTTATCGTCGTAGGAAATGGACACGGCCACACGAGTTCAAATCCTGGACGAGATTGATTGCATTTCGCATTGGGAAAGGTATGAATCCAATTAGTCTCCCTCCAGCTATGGGTCAATTGTAGGACAAACTAAGTTCTTCAGCCTTGGTGAGGCAATTAGTCTAGGAAAAAGAAAACTCTGAATTCAAACCTGTTAAACTCCCCTTAAAAACTGACCTTGTGTCATATCCTGCTCGTGCGGAGGGGTTGGTAAATATGGTCAAAGAAAAAGAATTTCATACCGATTTGTTCACACGCACATACATACATACACACACATAGACACACATATATATATTTCTTTTTTGCAGCCGGGCAACATATAGACATTATATGAGTGCAAGGATAAAGATATTACCATATTGAACTAGACTTAAAATACTATGATACAAGTAATGGGTGGACATTTGTCTCGGCATCTCCGCGGAAAAACTCCGTTCATGCCGCTGTAGGAGGTGTAGGGATGCTTCTCAGTTTTCGTGCCTTATAAACACTAAATAACATACCAGCGATGAAACGGACATCGCCACTTTCTAGAACAGGCTCTCTTATCTTGCTAGACACATTCCTAAACACAACTTTCTTATCATCGGTAGAGACATGAACACTCAAATAAGCAAAGATGAACCAATAAATTAGGCTTACACAAAAGCCAAATAGAAATATTTAGTTTTTTTGCTCGACAACGGTCTTTCATGCAGAGAGAGAGAGAGAGAGAGAGAGAGAGAGACAGAGAGAGAGAGAGAGAGAGAGAGAGAGAGAGAGAGAGAGCCTATGAACGCTCGTTCACCACTAGATTATATACCCATAAACACAAAAGTGAATAAATTGTACTCTGAACTGTAAGGCATCCTCCTCTTTTAAAAGAGTATCTTTCTATCACAGAATCGTCACGCCAAAATTAGGTAAAAATAAAAAGCAAACAGTCAACATCAAACATTATGACTAGTCCTCGCTTGCCAATAGGGATATAAGCAATAAATATTCGGTAACTGTAAGAAAGAAATTCGATACTCTTCAGGAGATATCTGAGGAACATCCTTCGAATGACGAATATGAAAACTTCAGCACCATTCACATAGAAGCAGTTGCAGAGTGCACACAAACCAAACCAAGAGTCAAATGTAGACTTCCATGGGAATCATTAGTCATTTGGAAAAGCGAAAAAACTTAAAAAAAAAGCATCCTTACTCAAAGAAACTCAACAAATGCCAACGAGCAGAAATTTACAACAAGGGTAGAACTAACACATACCAAAAAGAACAATTAGAACGCATTCAAGGTCACCCGCCTAGAAAAAAGACTTCTGACTTGGAAAGAACATTTCAAGAATCTGTTTGGAAACCCTCCTAAAATCTTGCTCAGTCGGATGGGACAATAGTATACACTGACTGCATCTTTGCAGAGGGGTAAGACCCTTAACGAGTGTCCTGATATGACACTAAACAACCTGATAGTTAGGCTCCAATAATAATAGAGCTTGGGGGGATGCAGAGTACCCTTTCATTGCCATCGCTCCCAGGTCTACTATTGCTTGGAGTGGTAGCACGTGACAGGGTCCTATCTATGGGTCTAATATAACTAAACTGTGTACTTATGCAAAACTGAATTCTTTGAAATAGAACTGTTTTTGCGTGCTAAACTTGATTATTTGAAGTAGAACTGTTTTTGCATGCTAAACTAGATTGTTTGAAATAGAACTGTTTTTGCATGCTAAACTAGATTGTTTGAAATAGAACTGTTTTTGCATGCTAAACTAGATTGTTTGGAATAGAACTGTTTTTGACATTTAACTCTGTGTTAACAAAAACTATCCTAAACGGAATTGTTTTAATTAGAACTGTTTGACTAAGAGCTTGAAATAGAAATGTTTTTGACAAACTGTGTACTCACGCTAAACTGAATTGCTTCAAATAGAACTGTTTCGTTGTATAAAAATGAATTTGACATTAAATAACCTACAAAAGTTGATACCCCATCAAACCCAAACAAATCAAACCCAAACAAATCAAACCTCCTGAAATCACTAACAAACCTATCCAAAAACATTAATGGTCAATTAGACGTCAAACTAGAAGGGGTTATGGATGAAGAACTTGATACAGTATTGAAAAAAAAAATGAAAAACAGAAAGACTGTAGGTCTTGACCCACTAAAGTTTGGAAGAAACGAAAATTTAACAACATACTTCAATTATGAAAGACAATTTATAAACAAAACGCAATAAAGAAATGGACGAAAGGCTTCATCTTTCCCTTTCCAAAGAAAGGCGATTTCGGAATCACTGAGAACTATAGAGGCATAACCCTTACTGCTGTAGCAGTTTAGGTTTATAATGCCCTACTTCTGTATTTAACTTGAAATCGAGAAAATTCTTGAAAAAATCAGCCTTTGAATAAATCACTCCACAACCTCATATTCTGACTATTGGTCGAATCATTGAAGAATTTCGAGTAAACATTCTCAAGGCAACACTTCTGTTCGTAGATTTCTCCTCGGCATTCGATAGCATAAACAGGAAATACAGAACAAATACTACTTGTGTCTGGTCTTTCCAAAGACACTGTTACCGTCCTAATGACGCTTTACAAAAACATAAAATCAATGGTTCGCTCACCTGATGGAGACACAGATTTCTTCGACATTGTTGCTGGAGTCTTGCAAGGAAATGCATTTGCACCATATTTGTTTATATTCTGGCTAGACTACGTACTCCGAATATTCGTCGATCTATTAAAAGAAAATGGTTCCACATTAAAAAAGGCAAAAAACAGACGATATCCCACAGAAACTTTGATGAACACAGACTACGTAGATGACCTAGTGCTTTTCGCAAATATACAAGACCAAGCGGAATCCCTACTGCATAGCCAAGAGCAAGCAACGGGAAACACTGAACAAATATAAAACAGAGTATATGTGTTTTATATAAAATGGAGCCATCTCCAGTCTAAGCGCAAACCTCTAAAATTCGTGGACCTGCTCAAATACCTCGACAACAATATCTCATCGACTGAAAGTGATAACATTCTTCTAGCGAAATCTGATCTATCCGATAACATAAGACAAGATTTCTTTCAAGCTATAGCTGTGCCCAAACTAATATATGGATGCACTACATAGATGCTAACGAAACATAGAGAAAAAGCTAAATAAGATCTACATAAAATTACTGCGCACTGTCTTAAAAAAGTCCTGGAAGCAATACCCAACAAAACAACAGATATGCGGCCACTCACCTCCCATTTTACAAGCTTTCCGAGTAAACCGCTGAAGAATCAAGGAAGAACTCATTAGCAACGTCTCTTTATGGCTTCCTGTGTATGGATGTACCTGTGCTGGACCTGCCAAGAGCAATGTATTAGAGGGATGGATGGTGTGAGAGAGTCTAGGAATTCTGTCCTGATGACTTGATGATAATATAAAAAAAAATGACCAATTCAGGAAAAAAGAAACGAGAAGAAATCCGAATTAGTCACTGAAAAATCATGTACTTTTAAAAGTGTTCAATATTTGCGTAGAGCAGATTTTTAGCAGGTTTTTAGAAACGAATAAAATAGCTGAAGTCTTTTATCTGAGTTTCACTGACCCAGAAGTCAGAAAAAACTTCGAGGAAATCAGCATGTTACTAGCGAATCAATTTATACCAATATATATATATATATATATATATAGGTATTATTCGGTCCAGTTAAACAAGAGTTGGGAGTAATTCCTTCAGGACAAGAAAATCATTCAAGAGCTGAATATTTAAATTTTCCTGGTAGAGAGCTCAATGTAATTAATTTTACAGAGCAATACTTTCTTTAAAGAAAAAACCGGTCTTTGGTTTTTTCTTTAAAGATAATATATATATATATATATATATATATATATATATATATATATATATATATATATATATATATATATCAGTCTGTTAATGAGGTTTAAAATATGTTTAGTATTCTTTGCGGCGGAGTAAATCCTTTTACTTAAAGGGGTGTCCTGGGAATGATACTAAACATCATCTGGTGATGAGGTTTCAGTTCTGGAGTTCTCTGTATTTTGGAGTCATTCGTTTATTGTCATCACTCCCAGGTAAATACAAATTGAGTCTCGATAATTTTTGAGCTCACCACACATTTTGAAAAGAAATTGGTCTTTCATTCATTGTTAATTTTTCTAAGTAAATATAGCTTCAATCTCGATACCTTTGATAATAAACCTCGTATTTTGAAGACAATTAATGTTCCATTTATTGTTCTTTTCTGTCTTGGTAAATATTGCTTCAATTTCAGCCGAGGAGACTGTTTTGTAGAAAGCGAAGATTTCATTTATTGTTCATTTTTGTCTTGATAAATACAGCTTCAATCTCCATACTCACCTCGAATTATGGAAATTTTGGCCTCTGCCTACTGTGTTTGAAGTATTTTCTGTCATTGTGTGTGCGTATATATATATATATATATATATAATTAGAATGAATGAATGTTTTTGATGTGTTTGTTGAATAAACATTACTCGTAATAGTACAAACTATACGAAGCTGCCAACACGAAACTTAAACGTGACAACAACACCCTTTCTTTGAACAGAATTCAAGGATGAATAAATGAAGTGTTTTCCTTTGCTAAACGAATCTCAAACACGATAGAGAAGAGAAGAGAAGAGAAGAGAAAGAAAGAAAGAAAGATATAGAAAAAAAACCTGGTCTTCATCTTAAACCGTTTATACGAATGACAACTGACTTAGTTGAATGCCAGTAACGGATTGGCTGACTTGGTTTTAGTTCGGATAATCGCAATCATTTGACAAGAAAAATCTCGGCTCAACTTCACTGAAATAAAAAGCGGGAATATAAAAGATAAAATAAAATAAAATGAATTAAAAAGAAGAAAAGAGACGCCTCATTCACAGCTCAACAGAAGCCATCAACTTGAGATCAATTGCTCCAATATTCGGCTCAAATCAGATGATGTTTACTTTTTCATTTGCCTTTCTCCAGACTGGGGGCGACCAGACGATAGATTATACTTTTAAATAACATCATTAAAAATTGTGAACAATTACTTTTAACGCAGTTAGTCTTCCCATCTTCTTCTACTGACGCTTCGTTGGCTTTCTAAGCCAACCAGAATTGACGGCCAATGCTGTGTAACGCGTGTCTTGAATCATTAACACAGAGTAATATTTCATATATTCATAGCCTTTTGAAACCACCAATCCAATTATGATTAGATGGATAAAAATCGTCTACGTTGCAACGTTTCACAAACATTTAACAAAGTGGATGAATGCGGTTGCAATGTGCCCCTGTTAATAATCACGTTATTTCATTGTTGGCTTAGATTGAGTGATTGATTTTAACGGCAGTTGAACCCGTCTGCGATTATTTTATATCAAGAGGTTAGGAAATTGGTACATTGTAGGTTTATGTTCTCATCTTTTGTGTTGTTTTTCCTGAGGTTTTACACACAGTGATATATCAAACATTCCTATCAAACACAAATGATTTGAATACGGCTGCATATTTTTCCTATTTAATATTGATATTTTATATGCTATTTCATTCAATGGTTTCAAGTAACGAGACTATCTAATTATAAACATTGGATTGTATAGAGTGATATGTATTTATGAACACCTCGGAACGAGCAGAGTGTGACACAAGGCCAATTCTTAAGCAGATTTTAACAGGTTTCGATTCTGAGTTTTCCTTCTCCCAGACCGGTTATCATTCAAAGTCTGCCCTATTACTTACTCATCGCTGGAGAGAGAATAGTTAGATGTATATCATTCCAAAGTATATTCGGGCTATGCAAAAATAATTCTTTGTATGCAATTATAGTTTCAAGTAATTATTCTTAATAGAAATAATTGACATACAGTTATGTGGTTTCAAGTATTCCAATCCAATACAGATAATTTTAAAGAGATATATTTGACCTCTGTACTATTACTTCAGGTCAGAATGGTGCCGGGAGTTATGCTAATGAAAAGGCACTCCACATTTCGCACATATCCAAAACTGGAGCTTCACCACCGGACGTTGTTTAGTGTCATATTCTGGATCACTCTTTTTAGTAGGGTCTTATTTCTCTGAAGAGGGTGGGAAGACAGCATGTTCTAAGCCTCACCGAGCTGGATTTGTTCGAAGACCTGAAATGGTATATTGTCATTAATCAATTAATTATTTAAACTAGTATCTCTATATTTGTTGTTTTGATTAATGTCATCCGACTGTTTTATTTGTTGCATAGCCTTGTCTATGTCATGTAATTATATCAGCCTTACTCTACAATTTGGCTGCTCCTATAGTCTCACTTTACTTCCTTTCCGTTTCACTTCGTGTCATTCCCTTTCGTGTCGTCATTTCACTTTGTGTCGTTCCCTTTCGTGTCGTCATTTCAATTCGTGTCGTTCCTTTTCGTGTCATCATTTCACTCCGTGTCATTCCCTTTCGTGCTGTCATTTCACTTCGTGTCGTTCCCTTTCGTGTCGTCATTTTACTTTGTGTCATTTCCTTTCGTGTCGTCATTTCACTTCGTGTCGTTCCCTTTCGTGTCGTCATTTCACTTCGTGTCATTCCCTTTCGTTTCGTCATATCACTTTGTGTCATTCCCTTTCGTGTCGTCATTTCACTCCGTGTCGTTCCCTTTCGTGTCGTCATTTCACTTTGTGTCATTCCCTTTCGTGTCGTCATTTCACTTTGTGTCATTCCCTTTCGTGTCGTCATTTCACTTTGTGTCGTTCCCTTTCGTGTCGTCATTTCACTTTGTGTCATTCCCTTTCGTGTCGTCATTTCACTCCGTGTCGTTCCCTTTCGTGTCGTCGTTTCATTTTGTGTCATTCCCTTTCGTGTCGTCATTTCACTTTGTGTCGTTCCCTTTCGTGTCGTCATTTCACTTTGTGTCATTCCCTTTCGTGTCGTCATTTCACTCCGTGTCCTTCCCTTTCGTGTCGTCATTTCAATTTATGTCATTCCCTTTCGTGTCGTCATTTCACTCCGTGTCGTTCCCTTTCGTGTCGTCATTTCACTTTGTGTCATTCCCTTTCATGTCGTCATTTCACTCCGTGTCGTTCCGTGTCGTTCCCTTTCGTGTCGTCATTTCACTTTGTGTCATTCCCTTTCATGTCGTCATTTCACTCCGTGTCGTTACCTTTCGTGTCGTCATTTCACTTTGTGTCATTCCCTTTCGTGTCGTCATTTCAATTTATGTCATTCCCTTTCATGTCGTCATTTCACTCCGTGTCGTTACCTTTCGTGTCGTCATTTAACTTTGTGTCATTCCCTTTCGTGTCGTCATTTCACTCCGTGTCGTTCCCTTTCGTGTCGTCATTTCACTTTGTGTCATTCCCTTTCGTGTCGTCATTTCACTTTGTGTCGTTCCCTTTCGTGTCGTCATTTCACTTTGTGTCATTCCCTTTCGTGTCATCATTTCACTCCGTGTCGTTCCCTTTCGTGTCGTCATTTCACTTTGTGTCATTCCCTTTCATGTCGTCATTTCACTCCGTGTCGTTCCGTGTCGTTCCCTTTCGTGTCGTCATTTCACTTTGTGTCATTCCCTTTCATGTCGTCATTTCACTCCGTGTCGTTCCCTGAGATGAACAATGACATCCTAATCCCAAATTAATATTGAAAATTTTCTTAATTATTTCTTAGCAACTTTTTTTTTTAATTGCCCCGAATCAGAGAATGCAAGATGGAGTATTTCAAACTTTCTATTTGTAAGTTTCGCACTAACTGGTCTATTTCTTTTTAACTCTAGAGCCGTTTTAGTCACCTGGCAGAAACAATCCAATTTGAATCGTGGTCAGGTTGACCTCAAGATCATATTGGTTAGCCGTTGTATTATTCCACGCATTTTACAAATCAGGAATAAATTGACTGGTGTATTAAATCTCCCCGATCGACTATGTAACTTTCTGTCAATAGGTTCTTAATTTACTTTGAAGTTCAATCTGTTCTTTCTTCCGTTACCAATCGAGTATCCACATTTTTGTTGTTTTGATCACTGATGAAGAATAAAACTTAGGTGGAGCAAATCAGTAATATATATAAGAGTCATCTGACGAGATGGAGAATATACCAACAATATTCTCCGCCGAAATAAATTTATTATGACGGCTTAACCGAGTTTGAGTCTCCATTTAATTGTACTATATATATATATATATATATGTGTGTGTGTGTGTGTGTGTGTGTGTATACTTATTTCAAATGCCTTTCGTTAATGTCTGTTGAAAAAATAAACCACTTGCAGGTATACTATATATATATATATATATATATATATATATATATAAAATATTAAATGTTTTTGTATCTACAAAAGAGTTTATATTGTCTTTCCTTCCGTTGCGTTCAGTGTTAGTATATTACGGATATACTAATGCTAGCATTGCTTCTTGGAGAATGAAAATTTGACTTGAATATCTTTCCCACCAGAAAGCTTCTAGGTGTATATCAAGAATGACATTCGTATTGAATAATTAAACGAGATTTGACAAGATAAAACCAACCAACCAACCGACCAACTAACCAACCACAGTTTAAGTTATAAAGCTATCAACAGATTGGGGAGATGACACGTTTTAATCTTTGGTAGGGGAGCTTTTAACAGGGTCATTAATGGGTCATAAGAGGTGAAATGTATTAAACTTTGGAATAAGGGTCTTTAAAATAGCGACATCGTACCCGGTAGGTTTGATATAAAGTTCCGTAATATCCGATGAATAGCTTAGTTGGTAAAACGGCTGGTACGGATTATCAGGCTCTTCAAAGGCAAAAAGATTAGGAATTAGTTCTTGCCTATATATTATCCTTATTGTTTCTGATACTTGGTGTTTCACGCAAGAGTTGAAAACACATCTTCGATAAATCAAAGATACAGTATTGGTGTAACATCTTCTGTGATAATAATTCCTCTCTTGATTACTCGGTTTTACGACATGGGACTATTTAAGTTAGTCGCTTTTTGCTTGTGATTTTTCATAGTTTCATTTACGTTTTCAAGTAACAAATGATTTCTAATAAATTTCTAAATATTTCATTTGCCCAGTCAGCAGGGACTGTTGAATATACCGATTGAATCTCCGCAGTGAGTTACCCGCCCTCAACGAATGTCCTGGATATGATACTAAACAATTTGACAGTGAGGTTCCAGTTCTGAAGCTCTGGGGAATATGGAATACTCCTTAATAACCATTACTCCCAGGTCCATTTTGACCTGGAGTGGTAACACCTGATAAGATCCGATCAAAGGGTCAAATAGAACTGTTTGACTTTTAAACTGAGTGCAAATAAATGACTTATGCTAAATAGAACTGTTTGATTATTCAACTGTGTGTAAACAAAAGACTGATGTTTAATTGAATCGTTAGTAGCAATACTTGGAACTATTTAACCTTTTGACTTATGCTAAACTGAATTGTAAGAAATTGAACTGTTTGATCATTTAACTGTGAGTAAACAAAAGACTGATGTTTAATTGAATTGTTAGTGATACGTAGCAATACTTGGAACTATTTAACCTTTAGACTTATGCTAAACTGAATTGTAAGAAATTGAACTGTTTGATCATTTAACTGTGAGTAAACAAAAGACTGATGTTTAATTGAATCGTTATGTAAAATAGATTAGCAACAATGGTTAATATGCCATAAAACCTTACCAAACCAAAGCAAAGTAAATTTAATATTTAATATCTTTTACAAGTAACTGCGTAAAGATAATAAATAATTCTAAACAGTTATAACTTCAAGTAACAATGATTTCAAGTATTCTTCTCAAATAGAAGTACCTAATATACAATTCGCGTATATGGTGTAACGGTTATCTTAGGTAGACCGATTTCAAATCCGGGACGAATTTATTAGCATTTCTTATAGAGCTAATACTCTAGGAAAAATATGTTAATAGTAGGGCGGACTAGGTTATTTAACCTTGATATGGCAACCAGTCTAGGAGAAGGAAAGCTCAAACCAGTCAAACTTTGCAAAAAAATCACCCTTGCGTCCTAACCTGCTCGTACGGAGAGGTCGGGTTTATACATATATACAATCAAATGGTTTCGTTAACAAATCCTATTCTGTAATGATAAGGATTTGCTTGCACACAGTTAAATGGTTTCAAACTGTACCTACCTAATAATAATAATAATAATAATAATAATAATAATAATAATAATAATAATAATGTATACACAGTTACGTGATTACAAGAATTTCCTTCTAAAACTCATAAATTCTAACACCAAATAATTTTTGGTTTGGTCGGGTTTTATGGCATATCAACCATTGTAGGTTATTTAATGCCAGACCCTCTTTATACATATATATTATGTATATTGAATTTGGTTTGGTCGGGTTTTATGGCATATCAACCATTGTAGGTTATTTAATGCTAGATCCTCTTTTTTCATGTATATTATGTATATTGGATTAGGTTGGGTTTGTTTTTATGGCATATCAACCATTGAAGGTTATTTAATGCTAGATCCTCTTTATACATATATATTATGTATATTGGATTAGGTTTGGTCGGGTTTTATGGCATATCAACCATTGTAGGTTATTTAATGCCAGACCCTCTTTATACATATATATTATGTATATTGAATTTGGTTTGGTCGGGTTTTATGGCATATCAACCATTGTAGGTTATTTAATGCTAGATCCTCTTTTTTCATGTATATTATGTATATTGGATTAGGTTGGGTTTGTTTTTATGGCATATCAACCATTGAAGGTTATTTAATGCTAGATCCTCTTTATACATATTTATTGAATATATATGATTTGGTTCGGTTGAATTGTGGCTTATTCAATGCCAAATCCTCTTTATACATATATATTAAAGATATATGATTTGGTTTGATTTGTTTTTATGGCACATCAACCATTGTAGCTTATTTAATGCCAAACCCTCTTTATACATATATATTAAATATATATAATTTTAACACATTTTCTTGATAACGTTTTCAAACGAGCTTGAGCTCATGTTTTTGCTCACAGTTAAATAATTTCAAGTATTTCTATGTAATACGAATAATTCTATTTTCTATTTATCAGTTTGTAAGTTTGGTTTCGTTTCGTGTCGTTTTATGGCATATCAACCATTGTTAGTTATTTAATGTCAAAAACTATATTAAATATATGGTTTGTAAACACATTTTGTCGGTATTCAAAATGACAAACAGTTCTATTTCTAATAATTCAATTTAGCATTAGTAATTAATTTATATTCAGTTTAAATGTCAAACAATTCTATTTGGCCTATAAATAGGACCCTTATCAGGTGCTACCACTCCGAGCCAGAATGGATATGGGAGCGATGACAATGAGGGGGGTACTCTGCATTCCCCAAAGCTCCAGCATTACTGGAGCCTCACCATAAGATTATTAAGTGTTATATCAAGGACACTCGTTGGGGGAGTCTTATTTCTCAGCAGAGAAGTTGTCGGTGTATTCTACCCACCAGTCGACTGCGCTGCTAATAATTTTGAAATATTTTGATCCATAAATGGGACCATTATTGGTACAAACTCTACAGGTTAGAGTGGACCTGAGAGTAATATCAACGGAGTGGTGATTTAATGCTACCCAGACCTCCGGAAGAGGAGCCTCACCAACAGTTGCAATTTAGTATTATGCGCAAGATATTAGTAATTTTCTACAAAAGGCTGTGATTTTTTTGTCATTCAACAATATTAATGTTATTTAGATTGAAACAATGTTTTTTTTTCGGTATTTCATCCAAATCCAAATAGATTGTTTATAATAAAAGGAGAGGACTTTATATAAAGATTCAGTTTTTAAAATATTTCAAAAGTCTTTCATAATACGTTAATTGCTTTTTGTTGTTTTCGTGTTCAAGCAGATAAAGAATCTTTAGGAGATAAAAAAAATATAAATCTTTAAAATGACATCTGCTTGTATCATAATTTTTGTATAAATTATTAAACACATTATCGTTTTTCATTCTTTTTTGTTCCCTTGATAAATAAGCAAATAAATTAGGAGTAATTTGATCAGCTTGGGTGTAGTGTTCAGCTTATTTTCATCTGTTTGACTTGGTTTCTTTATTTAAAGAGATATCAACCTTTGTGGGTTAGTTCATGCCAAATTGACCTCCACTTCATTGTTATATTCACAACGTTTTGGCCGATATGTCCTTCGGCCTTCTTTAGTTTTTCATGTCGAACTAAGGAATTTACACAGAATCTCGAACTGAACCCTTTATTTAAACCACAGGCGTGAACTGTTCCAATTCTGTTAACCATTACGGGTACAAGTGTTAAGTTATAGTAAGTATTCCTTGTGAGTCTTACCTGTTGTTGGGATTGAAACTGCAACCGCCAGATGATTTCATTCAGAATTACCTTCCAACCCGACACTGCGACATGTGTCCTTGTTCTTGTCCCGAGTCCAATATTAAACTTCTTTCTTTCTTTCTTTCTGTCTTTCTTTCTTTCTTTGACGTGTAGTATATTATTTTTCTTCCTTTTCTTTCTTTATAATCGAAACGAAATTATCGATTATTTATTTGAGGTGTTGTGAAAACATACCTTATTTTCCTCTTTTTCCATCTTCTTCCTTTCTTTGATTTCACTAAAGCAGATGATACGCATCTGATATAAAGCGCTATTACTCCTTTTCAATCTTCTCTTCCTTTTTACATTGGCATAATATCTTTCTTTGGCATAATATCTAATGCTTCCCTTTCCTTCCTCAAAATCATCAGGGAATTTTTGATTATTTCAGGTGATGATTTCAGGTGTAAAATTCAACCTCATTCAATATTGTTGTATCTAATCAATATACTGAAATACTTATTTTTTTAAGTATGAGAATACATTTTAATACTCAGAATGATTACATCTTTCAAGTATTTTTCTGAATAACACAATTATTTCCTCTCTCTCTCTCTCTCTCTCTCTCTCTCTTTCTATCTATCTATCTATCTATCTATCTTGCCCTTTCTATCTCTTAGCAGAGTCTTGGGATTTTGAAGATACTTGAGGAACTGGAGATCAGAGGAAGAATCAAGACCATCCAGAACACAACACTTAAGATCAGGTACTATACTTAGCAGAGTCCTGGAATCTTGAAGATACTTGGGAAACTGGAGAATAGAGGATTTCTGGAGACCTGAAGTGCCTAAGGAAACGGAAGATCAGAGAAAGATTCAAGACTATCCAGAACACATCACTGCTAAGATCAACAAGAATACTAAGTAGAGTCCTACAGACGTGAAGAGACTCGGGGAATTAGAAATCAGAGGAAGAAAGAAACCATTCAGAACACAATACTGTTAAGATCAGCGAGAGTACTTAGATGAGTCCTGGAGACCCGAAGAGATTTGCTATCATTCAGACTCCCGTGAAAGACGCCCAATTAAACCAGGTTCGGAAAATTCTTGCAAGTAGTCATATAAAAATAACCATAATAATGATAATGTCATAAGAACGAATTATATCAAAGTAAAACTTGATAATACCCAACAGAATAGCAAGTCTACCTTTTGTGAGGATAGAGATGAAATGGTAATACATAAAATAAGCAAAGTGACACAAAAGGAGTACAAGACTAGGCATGACTGGGTGGGAAAAGGGATCCACTGGGAATTGTGCAAGAGATTAATATTTGACCCAAATAACAAATGTTATATGCACAGACAAGTGTTGTGTATTGACCTTCGACCCGTTCCATTCCAAAGTGATGCACCGGAAAGAAGTGACACATTCCAATGGCCAGTAATCGAAAGAAATCGCGTAGGTGGATTTGGCTGACGAAATGGGACAAGGTAAAACCCCATGATACACTCATAGACTGATGCCCCGGAAAAGAGTGACCTCTGAACAGCATGACAGTTATTTCCGCTTGATGACGATTAAACATGCCATTCCAAAGATTGAGTGGGTGATTGAGTGGGCGATTGAACTATTATATAAATCGGTCAAGACAGCAAGTCAGAGAGTTGGAGATCTGACGAGTTGGAGACAAGATGTGGTAGGGAAAGCCACCACCCAGCAGAAGGGGCCCTCGGGACCCCCGTTGGAGTTTGGGGACCAGAGAAGTTAGAGACAATATGTGGTAGAGAAAGCCAGCACTCAGCAGAAAACTGGGCCCCCGGGCCCCCGGACCTCCGGTTGAGCATCAGGAGAACGAGAACGACACACGGCTATGTCCGGAGGGGCTGGTGAGGTCAATATGTTGCAGTCTTTGTTCAGTCTCCAACTCCCTCTCACACGCGAACCTTGCAATAAAGTGAGAGGTATATTTTTTCAAAGAAGTCTTCGCTTGTCTCTCTTCATTGTTCTGTTGTTATGTATATATGCATGAATCTGCTTATGAGTATACAACACAATAATCTGTCCCAGAACAGTAGATGCACAAAATAATCTGGGATTAAGAGATACAAACGGATGATCCAATTTTAACGAAAAAACTTGACCTAGAGTTAATGAATAATAATAAAAAAAATTTCATTTGATGGATTTTGCTATTCCAGCGTAACATACAGTGAAGAAAGAAAGCGAAAAGATTAACAAAAGATCGAACCTTGCCAAAAATCTGTAGAAAATGGTGACGGTGATACGGATTGCATTTGGTGTGCATGGAACGGTCAGTAAAGGTCAGGAAAAAAAAGATCGCAGGAATTGGAAATCAGAAGAAGAATCGAGACCGTACAGACCGCAGCAGTGGTTAGATGGGCTAGAATACTCGGAAGTGACCTGAGGAACCTTTCTGCTCCTCAGAACCAAGTGAAAGAGCAACAGTTAATGCCGGTGTGAAAAATTCGCTATGAGGGGAATGATAATAACTTGGGGAAAGACCCGGTGAAAAATTGTAAAAAAACGAAAGTAAAACTGAAAATTTAATAATAATAATAATAATAATGACTCATGCTGGACGATTAGAGAGATTTGATCTTTACTCAAATCTGGCAAGTTTAACGTGTACAAAACATAAAAAATATATCCAGAGCCGGCGCCATCTTTTCTTTCTAAAGAAAAAGAAAATTGTCACGAGCTTTCAACTTATAGTCTGAATACTGAAAAAGTGAAAAAACAACAACAAAAAAAAAAAAAAAAAAAAAAAAAAAAAAGAAAGAAAAAGAAAGAAAAAGAAAAGAGTTATTTTTCTTTCAAACTTCAAAAAATCCATTACCGCCTGCAGGGGGCGCCATTAATCATTTATTTTCTTAAATTTTTTTTTGTATGTTTTTCTTTTCTTTTCTTTTTCTCGTTCATAATTTGTCTGACTTTTTAAAACGAGGTGTTTTTACCTTGGCACACAATCACCCATAAATAAGTACACCTCTTACAATTTTTTTTCTGAAAAAGTTCATTTTCTTCCCTACAAAATATCATCATCATCATCATCATCATGTGCTGATAGCATGGATTTCCTTGACTCGGTCTCTCACTCTCCATCCACCTCGTTCAGCCATTATTCTTTGCAAGTTCTCTAAACAGCATCTAATGACCACACAGAGCAAATGAATGTAAGTTTTTGTTGGTCGGATAACACTGGTGAATCCATGCGTGGGAATTCATTGGAGAACGTCGCTTATGAGTTTGTCCTTTCTTCCTTAGCAATGCCCATCATGACTGGCTCGTCTTACTTGGATGTTTTGTGAGATGGGAGTTAAGTGGCCTAACAGCTAGTTTTATAGAGTACTACTTCCAGGATGTTTTTCAAAACAGCACGTAGCATCTATGCATTATAACCATCAAGCTTTTTTTCTCCGTTAAACTCCGAGTCGTGTATTTATACAATTCAAAGTTTGTAGGAAGAATTGCCAGTTTGTTTTATCAGTGAGATCAGATTTTCATATGGTCGTTTAACAGTCATAACTTATCAATTCTTATTTTGACATCGTTTTTAGTAGATGAGATATTGCAACCGCAGTATATGAAATGGTCAACGAATTTGAAAGGCTTGCCATTTAATGAGATGGTACCATTTTGATTATAACAAAATATTATCATCATTATCATCATCGTCTAGTCGTGCTGACAAGATAGATTCCCTTGACTCTCTGTCTCTCTCACTATCCGTCCCTATTGGCCATTGCTCTAGTTTTATTTGAATTCACACAAGGACCAATTTCTCTTGGTGCCATCTCCTATCTCAGCAGAAAGAGAATCGGCTGGGGCAGGTGCTTTTGCCAGAAGTATTAGATCCTCTGCGTAGTCTGCATGGGTTTTATTTATCATTTCTAATCGAACTATGCACAGTTACAGAGTAACGGTAAATGAAATAGGAAATTGGATAAAGTGATTTGCCAAAACAAAGGCAACTTTGATGAAAGTCTATGGGGAGATGTATATAGATCCAATAGACTCTTATCTTTGTTTATAAATGTAAAAATCCAATTTCATTACTTTATCTCTTCTCCGCCCTGCAAATTATGGTAAGTAGTAGGATAGACTATTTACCCGTAGTAGGGCAACCAGTATAGGAGAAGGAAAACTCTGAATTCCAAATAGCTTCTCTCCACATATATACAATAATGACTACAACAATTTCTACATGATTTCGGAGATTACATTTCATATTCTTTTTGCAGGAATTTTGATTGGTGTGTTCTATAAAAGTAAAGTTGGCGACCATAGTCGAGGGTGACCCGAAGGCTCCCTTTTCGATAGCTTACTACACCAATGCGTAGGGGAGGGCGCTACTCCTTTCCCTGGGAGTTCTATACTTTGATTATTTGTGTATAAACGCTCTCGTTTATAAAACGCACTCCCAGGAAATTGTGAAAAAGACCCCTTCCACAAAAAAAAAAAAATAAAAACGCAAAAAAAAAGAACAAAGCATGACTTGTATATGATACGCATTGACTTTGTAGAATTTGTAGCAACTCTATTCAACATATTTAAAACTATTTTTGTCAAGTTAACATTTTAAAAACTTTTTGTCAGGCAAAAAATAAAAAGTAAAATGGAAAAAACACATAATCTAATCGCTACAAAAGTAACATCGAAGATGTTATATATGGGTTCTAGCCGGCCGTCCTGCCTTTGCTCGTCCATGTGAAGGGGCCCACATGAGTAGGTCGCTCATGAGTTCGTGACGCCATAAATACATATAATAAAGGGTTTTATAAAAAAATGCCATAAATATTTGTATCAGTCTAATATGAATACGCAGTTGATACTCTCCCCGCCCCCATCTCGAGTTCTCTTTACCTAACCCCTTCAACCTCTCTCTTGACTTATCGAGGTATTTCACTGGAACTAGAGAGAAACAAAAAAATGATAAGAAGAAGAAGAAGCACACACACAACAAACATATTCACACATATATGTATGGAAGAAGAAGAAGAAGAAGAAGAAGAAGAAGAAGAAGATATTGAAACCAAACGAATATTTCTCGCTTTTGAAATTGCATCATCAGAATAAATTTATTACAACAACAGCAACAACAAAAATGACCCCTTTAAAAAAAGATAAAACAAAATTTTGATTTTAATAGGGAAAGAAGCGTGTTTTTAAAAATATCTTTTATTATATGCTGTGTCGATCAGATTTAATCAGGTTTTTTTATTAAATATTTTTTATTTTTCTCAACTGAAAATTCTATACCGTAATTATCTATGTATAATATGTAATATTTTCGAAGATTTTTCATCTCCAAGTTTAGGAGCGCGCGTTATACATGAGAACTTTATAATTAACTTTTTTTTCCATCACAAGCTTCACCATATTTCGAAAGGTATGGCTGAGAGTAAGTTATATTCATGGTTTAGATTAATGTTTTATGCTATTACACAGAAATATCCTCTGGAATAAGTGTTTATAATTTTATTTCTCCTAATGTCAGCTTATTTTCTCCGTAAGCTTGTGGCACTTTTGTGTAAACATGTTAGCGTGTTTGTTCTAAATGCTGTGTAATTTTATGTTTGAAGACACAATATAAAACTATAAGTTCTTATTTTTTGTCATTATGAACCGATAAAAGTTGAACAAATTCTAAATTTAGGTTGAATTTAGTTGCTACAAATTCTAAAAATCAATGCTTATTATTTTTTTTGCTCCAAAATTTTGCTGTCCTCATTAATGGATGTATAATAGACACAAGTGCGTATTCTTTACAAATGATTATGTTATAAGTGAACTTAATATTTGATTGTCCTTTTATACTTCCATTTAAGGTTCGTTAGACATTTGTAAAAAGTCTACAATATGTTTGATTTCATTTCAATAAGAACTTCAAATGGAAGTATTAAACCTAAAAAAAAAAAAAAAAAGGAATTCAAAATAAAAACAAATATCAACGTATGAGAAAATAATTAAATCAAGAAAACAATTTTTATTTTTACAATCGGCTGGTTTTCCTGATTTTGATAGTTTTTTTTTTCTTTATTCATGTGTCTTAAGAAGATTCTTCAACTTTTTCTTTTTAAAGTTTTTAGAATATTGATTAAGCCATTATCTATATTAGTAATTGAGAAGATAGGGTGATTGCGTGGTGTTTTATGGCATATCAACCCTTGTGGGTTATTTAATGCCATATCCTGTTATATATATATATATATGATTTATTAACGAATAATATTTTGATAACTATTTTGAAAGAGTTCTTAGCAATCATTTGTTTGCCAACATATAAATGGTTTCAAGTATTTCTACCTAACACTAACAGTTCTATATATCAAGTATTTCTACGTAACATAAATAATTTGCACACGTCTCTAATAAGGATAATACTTAGAAAATGATTGAGCAGTTCTATTTAGACACATAGAAGGGACCCTAATAAGTACTACCACAGCATGTCAGAGTGAACATGGGAGTAATGGCTATGAAGAGGTAATCTACATTCCCCGAAACTGTAGTGCTGAAGCCTCACCACCAGATGCAGTTTAGTGTTATACCCCGGGCACTTGCTAGGGAGTGATCTTATTCTTTTGCAGAAATACAGTCAGCGTATTCTCCAGCCCCTGCCCACCAACCGATAGGGTGGTGAAGAGTTTGTTTGGTTTTCTTCTTTAGTCTGCCAAAGGGAATGATGTAGAACTACTAAAATTCGGCATTTGTCTTCATTGAATCCTGAAGATGTATTTAGCAATCAAAAATATTCCTCGTTGGGAAAGAGTATTCATTTATTTCTTTATTTTCAAACAATAATCAGATAAAAACCATGCTGCTTCAAGACAAGTAATTGTACAATCTTATTTATTTCACTGTTTTCTATGAAAATTTAATATTCTTATAAGTTTTTCAGTCATGCGAAATTGAAAAAAAAAGTTTATCAGAGGCGCTATTTGTATAACGGTTATCGTTGTGGGAAATGAAATCGGACACCAGAGTTCGACTCCTTAGTGAAGTTGTTTCCGTTTTACTTCATCCTCATCCTGTTGAGAAAGGCTTTATCATCTCTTCACTTATTATAGATAAGTGATTTGATTTGGTTTGGTTGGATTTTATGGCATATCAACCATTGTAGGTTATTGTTGTGATCTTGAAGGGCCAGAAATGAATAACACAAAGAGATGTAAGATTTACAGTAGTATATATTTATGGAAATACAGACAGTAACGGCTACCAGTAACTGACTAGACTCACTTCACCCGTTTATCGAGTCAGTCACTTTTTATAGTGTCGGGGAGGGCCCATGCAGTGACGTCATGGGGTAAATCTTAACACCCCCCTTTTTAGCCTTCCTCCGTATGGTGAAAATATTTCTTATTTGGGGTTTATATCAAGTCTGTTATTTCTCGTTTGCTTTTGGATCTTTTGTTCTGGAACCGTTTGTGCTATCGGAACCTCGAACGTGTCGAACATGACATCCATTAGGTCTTCCTCTTGAGGGTTGTTCTTGACGGTATTCGAATACCGCTTCCTTATTTGGTTCAGGTGCCTTTTATGGGTGAACCTGGGCTCCTTGATTATGTATATGATGCTTCCAATCTGTTTGTCCACTGAACCTGTCTCCCAATGGGACTTGTTGCTTTGAAACATGCGGAAGAAGAAACTTTTCCCCCAATTTTGAATCGTTTCCTAGTCACTTTGTTTGTATGTGCAGGTTTTGATTGGTTTGGTAAGAGTTTGTCAAACATTGTCTTGATCTTCCTTGCAAACATTACGTCTGCTGGTGTCAAGGCAGATAGAGCATTCTTCTAAGGAGTCACTGTAAACCTACAGAAATTGCTGTGTGGCTTCATCGCTAGGAGTATCTCTTGCTTTCCTAAGAGCTCTCTTAAACTATCGTCGAAACGTTCCGCCTGACCATTACTTCTTGGATGATGCGAAGCGATCGTGATATGTTCCACTGAGAATGTTTGACAGAATTTTTTGAATTTACTGAACATGAATTGACTTCAATTATCTGAGATAATGCAGTCTACGACCTCAAACCGGGCGAAAAACTCGTCGAAGAAGCTGATTAGTTAGTCCGTGGTTGCCTTTTTGCAACTAAAAATTTCTGGCCATTTTGAAAAGCTGTCTACTACAATCAGGTCGTAGAAACCATCCAGGGACCAGGAAAATCGACGTGGATCCTAGACGGTCGTTTTTTGGCCTGAGCTGAGTTTTATGTGAGGTGCTTTTGTTGCCAAAACACAACCTTTGCAGGCTTTTACTGTATTCTCGATGTCCCAGTCCATATTTGTCCAGTAGACATTGCTTCTCACAAAGCTTTTCATCCTCGATAATTCGGGATGGCCGACGGGAAATTCTTTTAGTTTTCTCTTCTGCAATGCAGCAAGTATAACAACTCGATCATTGTACGTAAGTAGAGTGTTCGCCAATGGTCCGGGAGACCAGGGTTCAATCCTTGGTTGAGTCATACCAAAGACTCAAAAAACGGTACTTGATGCTACCTTGCTTATCACTCAGCATTATAAGGTAAGGATCAAGGGTAAAGTGGAGCAATCCAGGGAATGGAGTGACACCCTCCCCTACACCTCTGTGTAGTAGCTATTGAAAAAGGAGCCTTCGGGTCACCCTCGACTAAGGGGAGACAACTTACTTCATTACAGATTCAGTAAGAGTCCGAAATTTGTCGGTTTTTATCTTTTATTTTTTTAATTTCTTTTATAAAGTCATCATCGAACATCTTTTCTTTAGTATCACCAAGTGTTACAGGAAGCTCTCTAATAGTGTTACATTATGTATTTTTTACGTCTGCTTCTGTCCGTAGGGAGGTCGTCACAGTGTCTTTAAGGGGTTCAGTATATTTTCGGATAAGTCTCTACAATCCGTCGGAATGATTAAATTTTGGGGATGGGATAAACTCCATTTTAACGAGAATGGTTCCCCATCTTTACAGCCTGTTTCCAGTATGAGTTGGTTAGGCCTTTTTTTGAACCATAGATCGTAAGTAGCGCTTTATGGTCTTCTGCAAAATAAAATGTGTTCTAAAGATAAATCTAAGGAATTTGGTAACTGCTAAAATAATTCCCAGTGAATCTCCTCGATCTGAGAGTAATTTTTTGCGGATAACAGCGTCTTTGATACGTGGGCCATTGGTTTTAGTGATCCCTCGTCGATTTTGTGTAATATGCAGGTTCCAATACCGTACAAACTAGCATTACTGGCCATAATGATTTCGGGGTCTAGATTATGTGTAATGAATCAATCCGA
Organism: Sepioteuthis lessoniana; assembly: GCA_963585895.1. Taxonomy (NCBI): domain Eukaryota; kingdom Metazoa; phylum Mollusca; class Cephalopoda; order Myopsida; family Loliginidae; genus Sepioteuthis; species Sepioteuthis lessoniana. The sequence continues at coordinate 3,403,957 of OY757932.1, forward strand.
TGTAAGGACTTTTATTTTTTTCGAATGCTTCCTGGCATTCAGTTGTCCAGACCCAATCTTTTTTTTTGTAATTCATTAAGAGGAACTGTATGTTAGGCACAAACACGTTGTAGTAATTTGCTTGACCAAGAAAACTTTGAAGTGAAGACACGTTTTCAGACACCGGCGTGTTTTTTTTTATCGCACTAGCTCTCCCTGGTCAGGTATTTCACTGTCTTTGTCGATAATTTGGCCCAGATATGTTATTTTTTCCATTAAGAAAAAAAATCGTAATTTCCCTCTTAGTTTGAATCCATAGTCTTGGATTTTCTTGAAGACTTCGTATACGTGTGCTTTGTGTTGCTGGGCGCTTTGATTATTCATGAGAATGTCATCTAGGTACACTATCGCAAATTCCAGTCCACTAAGCTGTTATCCATGATTTGTTGGAAGATGGATGGCGCGACCTTTATCTCGAATGGTAATCAATTAAACTTGAACAAACTATAATGGATGTTTATACCTAGCAGCTTCGAGCACTCCTCATCCACGGGTATCTGGAGATAGGGATCACTCAAATCGATTTTTGAAAAAAAAAATTTCCGCTGCTGAGTTTTGCAAAGATTTCTTCTGGACTCGGGAGAGGATAGTGGTAATCTTTTAATGCATTGTTCCATCCTATGGAAAGTCTGCACAAACGGATTGCTTTACTTTTCTTCTTAACAGACTAGAGGAGAAGCCCACTCACTGTACCCCTTCTTTAAGTAGAACGCCTATTTGTTCGAGTCTATTTAATTCTTCGTCGATCTGATTTAACGATGCGAATGGCACATTTCTTTTTAAAAACTGGTTAGGTATTTGTTTCAACTCAAATTTGGCGGAGATCTTACGTCTGCCAAGTTCACCGGAGAAGACTTCAGTGAACGTTCCTTTTAATTCTTTTAACTTGTCGGCTTCGGTGGTTAAATTTTGTATTTTTTGGTAGAAAGAATTTATGGGCATATCCCATGATTGGAATTATTCCATCCAGTCAATACCGAAAAGATTGTGTTTCTCATCACAAACAATTTTAATTTCAAGGTTTTTTTCTTTGAATGTGATGTTTGTGATTAATTCGCCCATAAATTTTATTTTCCCCCCAGTCATACTTCTCGCGGTTTTGTTAGTTTTTATCGTAGTCGATTTGCCCAATTTCCTCCATTTATGCAAATTTATTATCGACACATCGGAGTCCGAGTCGAGTTGAAACTTAACTTTTACTTAATAGTTGAACCCGTACAAATTTCCTAATGTTTCGGCCTTCTGATTCGTCCGTCTTAACGATTTTTACAAAACTATTTTGCTTTTTAGCTCTGCAGTAGGTGCTTTTGTGCTCGAATCGGTCACAAGTCAGACACTTTTTAAGTCTGTATGGGTTATCCTTAAACCAATGCAACTGCCCACAGTCAAACCACTGTTTAGGGGGCAAAATACTTTGCTTTTTCTTCGGTTTACCCGATTTAGTTGGTGACTGGTTTCGGTTTTGGTTACGTATTTTTTAAATGAGATACGCTGCTTTTTTCGATATCTTTCGAGTCTTGATGCACACGAACAAAACGTTGGCAGTCTTCGGCGATTTGTGGCAGCGTTAAATTAGGTTCGAGTTTATGAAGAACTTCCTCTGATTCTTGCATCCTTGTTGGATAATAAACCCTGCACGAAGATTAGGAATTTGAAGTTTTTAGCGTTCAATTTCGATGAAAATACATCGCAATGTTCGTTTACTACGCTAGCGAAGGTTGTGTAACATTTGCCGTCTTTCCTTGTGAGATTCATGCATTTCTATCTTTTATGGAAAAGATACGTTTTGGGGCTGAATAATTTAGTCAACGATTGTACCGCTTCAGTGAGGCGCTGCTTTTTGCGGGGTAATATATAATTGACGAATTGGTATGTTCAATTTTACCTAATTTTCATAGAAGCAAACGAAGCTTCTTGAAATCGGCCCAGATTGCGCAGTCAGTGTTGTAGAGACCTTCGTATCTTCTAAGTACGAAGCAAATGTAATTTCGTCTTCAGGAGCGTAAGTGAAATTATTGATAGCGCTCTAAATAGCGTTTTGAGAAAATATGTTTTCATTTCAACATTCTGATCCCAATTGGATAGCTTGAAAAAATTTTCCTTTTCTTGTTGGATACGAAGAAAGATTCCCTTGAATTTTTATTGCCTGATCTCAGCAGATTTATCTAACTCAATTTTTTGTCTTTGAATTGCAATACGTAATTCTTCTGATTTTCCATTTGCTGTTTTTATAATGAAAACTCTTGTTCTTGTTGATACTTAACTTAGTCCAACATAGCGCTTTTAAATTCCTCCGTTTGTATCTTTTTAATATACGAAAGGCTTGCGTGCTTTTTTTTAGTTCGTGGTCGTACGTATATTTTTCGACTGGACGTTAAACTTTTGCAAAAAACAATCTTGTTCAACTTATTCAAATGTTTTTTAATGTTGTCTTCGAGGGTAAAATGAAGAATAAAGTCGACCTTTTTTTTATACACGTGTTTGGAGAATGATTGGTTTGTTTAATGGCATATCAACCTTTGTAGGTTATTTAATGCCAAAGCTATTCTCCTAGAAACAGTAGTGGTACTATTTAACCCATAGCTGGGAGGATAAGGGGGTTCATACCTTTCCCAAGGGTATTTGCCCGAAAGTGAACGTAATAGCACGACTGGAGTACGAACTGGCTTACTACGATTCCGCAGTCCATCGCTTTAACCATTACCCCACGAGGACGCCCCCTGTTTGGGGAATGACTTGAAATTTTTTTTATTCCTTCAAAACGGACATATTTTTGTATAAATCCTATTTTCTGTTTTATGGCAGACTTTCTTTTCGTTATTTAGTGAAGCCTTGTGTGTGGTATAAGATCCTCGTAAGTCCTTTAGTTTCCTTGTTGCCAGTGTTGTGGTCTTAAAGGACCAGAAATGAATAATATAAAAAGATGTTAGGTTTACAGCAGAATATATTTTACGGAAATAACAGACAGTAACTGTTACCAGTAATTAACGAAACTCACTTCACTCGTTTATAGTTTCGGGGAGGGTCCATGATGTGACGTCATGGGATATATCACCATAACAGTTATTCAAAGTCGAATTCTCTTTATATATATATATTAATACACATGATTTGGTTTAGTTAGCTTCTATGGCATATTAACCATTGTAGGTTATTTAATAGCAAATTCTTTTTATACAAATATCTTAAATATGTATGATTTTGTATGGTTGAGTTTTATTGCATACCCACCATTATAGGTTATTTAATATCAAATCCTTTTTCTACATGTACATCAAATATATATGATTTTGTTTGATTTGGTTTTATGGCATATCAACAATTATAGGTTATTTAATGCCAAATCCTCTTTATACATATATATTAAATACATGTATGATTCGTAAACACATTTTGTTGATAACATTCTTAAACGGGCCTGAGCTCTTTTTTGCACACAATTAAATGGTTTAAAGTATTGCTATATAACAGTCACAATTTAACATCAGTTATTTGTTTGCACAATTAATTTGTTTTATTTGATGCATAGATATGACCCTATCAGGTGTTATCACTGCCGGTCTGAATAAGCCAGGAAGAAATGGCAATGAAGGGGTACTCCATATTCCCAAGGCTTAATATCATATTCAGGACACTCGTTGGGTGGGGCCTTACCCCTCTACAGAGATGTAGTCAGTGTGGGGTCTTACCCCTCTGCAGAGATGTAGTCGGTGCCCCAGCCGACTGGGCTGTATAGGTAAGTAGAAGGGTAGATTTAGTTATTTAACCTTGGTAGGCAACCAGTCTGTGAGAATGAAAACTCTAAATTCAAACCAGATGTACTCCGTTCTAAAATTGACTTTGTGTCACACCCTGCTTGTGACAGAGGAGTTGGGTGAGTACATACTATAGATGGTTAAAGTTAAGTTTTCGGAAAACCAGTCGAGAAGAAGGAAAACGGAAGGGTTGGGTAAATACATACAGATGGTAGTGCCAAAAGTTGCTTAGTTCCATCAGCATTCAGCCCTATGGGATGGGGGCGCTTCAAGTTACAAGCAATGAACCAGCTCCTGTCCCTTAGAGATGGAGAAGTACATGCAACCAGACAGTGACGACTCCCTAAATTTAATCTCATTTAATTACCTAACTTTACCTTTGTCCGACATAGAGCCACAATTTCTCTCTCTCTCTTTTTCTCTCTCCACTTAAAACTTGTCCTTGTGTCAAATCATTCCTGCGGCGGAGGTGTTAGTAAATACAAACATATTTTCTTTTATTATTCAGATGTTCATTTCAGCATTAATGGCTGCATCGATGAAATACAAAATACCAATGCCGTGAGAGTTGAATAAATGGACTAAAATGTTTCTAATCCGAGTCGGAGGGGCCGTTGAATACGCCGACTCTTGATTTGCAAAGGGTTAAGTCCTTCTCTAACGAGTATGCTGGATATGACTCTACACTGATGATGAGATTCTTGTCTTAGAGTTTGATTGGTTTGGTTTCTTCGTTTAATGGCATATCAAGCTTTGTAGGTTATTTAATGCCAAAGCTATTCTCCTAGAAGAACAGCAGTGGTACTATTTAACCCATAGCTGGGAGGATAAGGGGGTTCATACCTTTCCCAAGGGTATTTGCCCGAAAGTGAACGTAATAGCGCGACTGGAGTACGAACTAGCATACTACGATTCCACAGTCCATCGCTTTAACCATTATACCACGAGGACACCCCTTAGAGTTTGAGGAATATTGAATAACCATTCATTGCCATTACTCCCAGATTCACTCTGACTCTCACTGGTATTATCTGTCAGGGTCCCATCTATGGGTAAAAAAACTATTTAATCATTTACTCTACATGAAACTATATTACTATGTGCAAACAAATGATTGATATTAAATCGAATTATTGTATTAGAGGTCCAAGCTTGAAGCCTTTTATTGTGAGCAAATAGAATTATTAGTGTTTGATAGCAATATTTGAAACTATTTTACTGTGAGCAAGTAGAATTATTAGTGTTAGCATTACTTGAAACCAGTTAACTGTGCGCAAACAAATGAGCTCTGGCTTGTTTAAAAGTGTTTCCGATAAAGTATTAACTTACAAATTATATATATATATATATATATATATATATATATATATATATATATATATATATATATATATATATATATATATATACATGTTATCACAGTTATCATTGCCCTGACAGCAAGGATTTCCCTGATTCTCTATCTCTCTCTCTTTCCATACATCCCTATCATCCATCGCTCCCGGCAGGTCTTTCAAACTACATCCAGTGTCCGCACAGAGCTGATGTGAATAAGCTCTTTCTGGTCGACCAACACTAGGACGTCCATATGTAGGGGTCCATAGAAAAACATCACTTATGAGTTCGTCCTTGTTTCTCCAGTTGTGTCCCATATGTCTTGTTCGTCTTGCTGGATGGTTTTTGAAATGGGAGGTAAGTGGCCGTGCTGCTGTTGTTTCGTGCAGTGTCACATTCTTTATATATATAAACTGGATTTTGCTTTAAATAACCCGCAGATAACCCATTTATATGATAATGATTTATTACCGAGGCAAGAAACTCAAAAACAGATAGCATGTCCTGGAAGCTCATATAAAAACAATTTTTAGAAATATTAATTTGATGTCTCTTGCTCAAAGGATGCCTTTTTTATAGGACGTATTCCAAATGATTCCCATTTTGTTTGTCTCAGTAATAAATCATTATCACATTAATGGGTTGCATCTATTTTGAGACACCCTGTATGCAATATTCTACCAGAAAATTTCGGGTACTCTTTCTGTCTTGACTGTATCCTTTCCAAAGGGGGTTAACTTTGGTATGATATTAAAGTGCATCCAATGTTCTGGAACCTAGGGAATTGTAGAGTACCCTTTCATTGCCATTACTCCCAGACCCACTCTAACCCCAAGAGGTAGAAACTTTTATTATCCCATTTATGAGTCAAATCTTTTTGAAAGTTATTGGTAATTCCTAGAAATACTTGATATCTTCAAACTGTGCAAAACACTTAAACCACATTAAAAATGTAAATACAGACGTACAATGTACACAATTCCCTAACCTCTTGGCATGAAATAACTCTAAATGAGTTGACATACCGTTAAAATCAATCAATTAATTAATCAATCGGTACCTCTTTCGATCTCTTGGCCGCAGTCAGACGCACTGCTTGCATCTCTCCTGATAGAATTAAAAAAAAAAAAAAAACAATTATCCACCGCTGGTTTGCTCAACCTGTCATTGCTGATTTTGTATTTAAAATTTTCATTCTCTGAATTTGGTTACAACTTTCCAAGTATTTTACCTATTACTCGGGAGAGGAGATGAATTCTGGCCTTTTTCCCATGATTCTCCAGGAGGAGCCAAATTGTCATTGGTTAACAATTAGTTTATCTTTTAAAACTTATTTTAATTTATTTATAAGGGAGACTTCGTTACGTAATGGCTGACTTATTGGACAGCGACATGTTAGTAAGCGATTTCGAAGGGTTGACATGCCGTTAAAACTGATCGTTCATTTATTTATTCCAGTCGTCCGTTTCGTTTAGTTGGTTGGTCGGGTTTTATGGCATATCAACCCTTGAATTTGATATACATGATTTGTAAACGAATAGTTTGTAGGAGAGATTTTAAATGAGTAAGAGCCCATTTCTCAGGAACACTAACAATTTGACATCAAACATTTGTTGGCACACAGTTAGATGGTTAAACAGTTCTATTTTACCCATAGATGGAACCCTATTGGTGCTACCGGGTCAGAGTGGAGTTAGGAGTAATGGCAATGAAGGAGTACTCAACATTCCCCAAAGCTCCAGGACTGAAGCCTCACCATCAAATGCAGTTTAGTGTCCTACCTAGGACACTCATTTGAGGAGGGGGTCTTACCCCTCTGTAGAGATGCAGTCAGCTTATTCTATAACCTCAGTCGACCGGGCTTTGTGCTATTACTTTAATTTTCAGACTTCTACTCTTGAGAAAGATGTGAACTCTTTTATCCCCCTTTCGGACTAATACATACCAAAATCTTTTGTAAACAATTTTAGCTTCAAGTGACTATTTTATAAAAATATTTTACAGTCCTAAGGTATCAAGTAGCTCTCTTTTGAATAAGAATAATTTAAAAACAAGGGCACTCTAAGCCTGGGAGGAATGGTACCCTACTCTCTCCAAAACTTCAAAACTAGAGTCTTACCATCAGATTCCTTTTTTGGGGAGGTGTATTTTAAGCCCTCCCCGACAGGGTGTACTATTTTTAGACAGGTTATAGTATTTTTATCATATTTACTAACCCCTCCGCTCGGACAGGATATGACATAAGGTCAATTTTTAAGCGGATTTTAACAGGTTTGAATTCAGATTTGTCCTCCTAGACTAGTTGCCTCACAAAGGCTGAAGAACCGAGTCTGTCCAACTATTTACCCATAGCTGGAGGGAAAATAATTGATTCATACCAAGGGTATTAGTGCTATGTGAAATGCAATCAGTCTCGTCCAGGATTTGAACTCGTGTTGCCGTGTCCATTTCCTACGACGATAACCATTACACCACGGGTATTTTTATGAGATATTATTCTGGTGTAAGATCACATCGATTACTTTCATTTGAGGTGACTTTAAGATGAAATCAGCTTGTGAGATGGAAATTATTCACCAAAAAAAGCTAATATTATTTAGAGGTCCATTTAATTTTGCCCATATTAACTGCTAGAGATTAATATGAGATATTGGACAATGTTTAAATATGGTGGCGGATTTCAGAGCAAGAGCCGACAAGATACAACACTTCCTATTACAAGAAGTGATGCACAGAAGTGATAATCAATCTGTGGTCAATTGAAAGCGAAACTAAAATAAAGGCGATGCGGGCGACGTAATGGTTACAGGCCTAGAAAAAAAAAACCCGGTAAGCCGAGACTGTTAGCCTTTACTTTACACGGAAACCCCTTAAGGAAAAAGGGAAAAAATTCATCTTTTTTCTACTCGCCTAATTTGCCTCTATGACTTGGAGCACAGCCTTGGAATTCCAGGCCTTTAGACGTTGCTCATTTTGCTTGATCATAGCGAAATGTCTTGAACAAAATCTAGTTTGTATTCTGAGATCAACTGCCTTCACTTTTCGTATAACAGTTGTTTTTGGTTCATTCAGCAACGTTATGGCCCACAACAAACTCGTAAAACATAAGTTCCAGAATTTGACTATTGTAACATTTAGCATGCTTATCTTTAGAGCTTTCAAATCATACACCTATTAGCGCACCGACTGCCATATAATCAAGTACCAAAGGTACTAACCACGACTTGGACTTCTTCGGTCACGTGATATATGTGATACAAGCAAGCACATAACACAATACAATAAAATTCTTACACACACATAGCTATATATATATATATATAAGTTGTAAAGTAAGTAAAGTTGCCAACCATAGTTGAGGGCGATTCGAAGGCTCCCTTATCAATAGCTACAACACCAAAATGTAGGGTATAGCGTTACCACTTTCCCTGGATTGCCCCACTTTACCCTTGATCCATACCTTATAATGCTGAGTGCTAAGCAAGGAAGTATCAGTTACTATTTTTGAGTCTTTGAAATGACTCGTCGACTTGGGATTGAACCCCGGTTTCCCGGACCATTAGCGAACACTCGACCCAGTAGGGTTTGGGTTGGTGTTGACGTACACAACTAAGTAAAAAAAATTTTAATATCTATTCATAGATAGATTGATATATTATCCTTGCTAGCGGCACGACATGATGATGATGGTGATGATATATATATACATGACCCATGAATAAGTGCCCCGTTGGAATTTTTTCATCAATGGTTCTTTTCGTTCCAAACCAAAGATACTATGATTTAATTTTTTTTACTGGAATTTTTTATAATCAAAATGGATATAAGTAGATATTATTAATTACCAAATTCTAAAGTATTGAAATTCTGTTGCCAAAAGATTCGTATATTCTGTTGTAATAATAATATTAACGAACTAACCAACAACCATACATTCATACATACATATATACATGCATTATCCCTAGTCTACAGCGCCTGTGAAAATTATTTGGATTAGCTTTAGAGGGTCATCCTCCCAGTCAGCCACAACTCATACCAATAAATAGTGGTAGAGTAACAGAAATCCCTCATGTATGAGGCTCTTCATAAAGGGTATTGCTGATAGAACTAAGCTTTTTTAGTATCACAAACTAATACCAGGGAAAGTCCTACTTAATTGATTGAAAATAAAAGTAAGCTAGCACGCAAGCAAACAAGCAAGTAACAAATAAAGATATAATGATGGTTAAAAAGAATTTGTCTATAACTTGTACAAGCTATAAACACACACGTATGCCCAAACAGATTAGGAAAACAATTGATGCTAAACTATTATTAACACCGTTTTCAGTCTGACCTTGTGTCATATCTTCGTCTTATAATATATTTATCGAATACATTCTGTCACTTTGAAAAAGGTTCTTGGACTATAAATAATCTATTAACCAGACCCAGTCAAATGAGAGTGACCTCGAGCAACAGGTTTGATAGACCAGTTTGCTGTAAAGTCAACCCTGAATACGATATGATGGAACCTGCAGTCGCTGCCTATGCAAATTGTTAGAGGTGGAAATAATGTGTAAGATAACCAATTAAACGGGTAATAATTTTCTTATTACTGCACAAATTCCTCTGAAAATTTGTGTGTGGTACCTAGATCCGATGGGTAGAAGTATACATATTCGATTTTATAATAACTTCCCCCCCAAAAAAAAGTTAACAAAACTTTGTTTTCGAGGACGGAAATAATCATAAGTTTTGAAAATTTGCATGTCTGGTTTACTTCAGAATGTCAAAGGAAGAATAAATGAATGCGATAGTTATAAAAAGACTCTTATCATGATTTTATGCCATGTGAGTGCGATTTAAACATGGAGTGTTTTGGTGTCTTGACGGGTGTTACAGACTCGGTATTGGGTTACAGCCTGTGTTTTTGAAAGATTTTTAAGCGCAATTTTCTTTTTCTTTTTATGGTTCAGAATTGGGTTATTGTCACTTTTTTTTTGTCTGACAGCTGGACGCTAGTCACTCCCCACTTCCCTTACACTAGGTCTCAGTTGCCAAACTTCATCAGCAACTGACGGCCGCGAATTTGTATTAATTTCTAAAAAGAAATAAATAACTTCGTGGCTTGCTCATTAGTCCTCCTCATTAGCCTTTTTTTCAAAAATTGACCTTGTGTCATATCCTGCCCGAGCGGAGGGTTTGGGTAAATAGGATTAGCCTTTTTTTCATAATCCCGTTTTTGTTAGTCTTTTTTTCTTTTTTCACTTAGTTATTTTCACCTGAGCATACCAAACTACGCTACCTGGTTGCCTCCTGCAACCATGGAAGAATCTTCCCAAATGGGTTCCACAAAGGGTTCCTGAGAACCTTTTGGACTCTCTCCAGGACTTCTTGAGAGTCGACGAAAGGAAGCAGATGCAACAGCTTCCCGATCAATTTTGAAAGCCTTCCCAACCAAGCCGGAAGAACGAGCGGCAAACGCTGAGTGGCTAACTCTCCCAGTCTCTTCGCCCAAAGTAACCAATGAAACTGCTTCAGGCCAATTCAACCCGGACAAAGGCCGATAGAAACTCCAAGCCTCACGATAACGCCAACTTCCTGGAAAGTCATCCAAAAAACTCCAGAGGATTACGAAAGGGACAGGGTGGGCAAGTATGGTCTTTATTTTCAGGGCAATGTCATCTTGCCTATCCCTAAGGTCGCTAATGTACTGAAACCTTGAATTGTCTCGCTGGTAGTCGTTGACATCAAAAACAGGAGATTTGCGGGGCTTAAGAAAGACACTTTTGAGGAGCTCCTTCGCACACCATGCATTCCAGGACAGTATTTTTGCAGGAGTTTTGCAACGTGGGATGTGCTGCTACCAACGAAGGAACAAGCTGCAAATCTGATAGAGATCTGTATCTCTACAAAGTTCTTCCGGTTACAACCGGAATACTTTGGAACGCGTAGGATCCGTGTGACTAATGTCCCAGCAATCATTACAGGAGAAATTGTGGCTTCTTTCCTCAGTGCATACGGCTGAGTCGAGAACATAACACAATTGCGAGCCGCCGCTGGGACGACTCATGGAGACTACGTGTTCCGGGTCTACCTTGACAGAGAAGGCTTTCAAGCCATCCTTGATACTATCTATAAAAAAGATAAACAAATGATGGTAGTGGTAGAGGGCAGGCGGCCACACTGCTGGAATTGTAAGCAGGTCGGCCACATTGCAAAAGTCTGCCTTCAGAAAACTTCAAAAGTGGCAGAGACTACACAGCCGCCAAAACCAACAGAAGACGACGCCAGAGACAGAAAATTCGCCAAGTACGGAAGACGGATGGAATTATGGGACTCGGAGGAGAAGAAAAAACGACACTCTCAAAAAAGCCGAAGACGCACTGAGAGATCCGAATCCAAGCAAACCGTTACCTAAAGAACCTGCACCGGGGACCAAAAATAGTCACACCATTTTCAACAGTGGTCCAAAAAGCTCCTTCATTACCACTTCCACAAGCAACACAAAAGACTCCCACACCAACACCCAAGAGTATCGTCTCCCCAATAACTAAAAAGACCTAGACCAGCAAAGTCATCACTATGGATGTAACTCAAAATTTAAAAAGAAAAAGGGACAGTGGAAAAGGCAATGCTAAAAAACTCTGCCTCTTCAGAACAAAAACCACTCCTATCCCCTGCCTCAACAAACCCAGCAAGAAGAATCTCAACACCCCCACCCCACTCAAGAAGAATCCCCTCCCACTCAAGAAACCCCCCCTCAAGAACAATCCGAACAACTCAGCATCCACCAAAAAACTCATTCACAAGTCCCTTAAATCAGCCATCCTCACACTTCACGTGCACCCTTCTCCCCACTCACTCTCCTTTCTCTCTCTCCATCAGAATTGTTCTATCACTCTCAGACAGTAACGCAGACACAGAACCAAATCGGTCACGCCAGTTGAAAACAAAGACTCCATTCAGGCAGCAGTGGCCCTGTGTTCTACGTTCCTGGAGTCCATCTCAGATTTTCTGCCAGGTGGCATCAAAACAACCCCTCTCCAAATTACTTTGGAAAGGTCAAAGCTCGATGGCCCGTAGACAGGTCTTCCACCAAGGTCCTTGAAATGGCGGTCTCGGAATGCCGGATCTGAAGAGCAACTGGCTCGATGAAAAACTGGCTTACCTGGGCTGATCCTTGTCGAGGGAAACAGAGTGGGGACAAAAAGTGAGAGTTGTCTTTCCTCGCCTGAAGTTCAATCCCAAAGCCGAAGGTCGTATTAGGCCTAGGGATGAAGCACTGTTCCCCGCGAGTGCTGTATCGCTCCCCGTAAACTTCCTGAGTCAAGTGACCTTTCTCGGCCTCGAAAGGAACTGTATCGGGAGTTAGCTTGGACTGCATAACATTCGTACGAAAGAGGGCAACGTTGGAGTAATCCTTCTCTCCTCTTCCTGCGACGATGGTTCGGGTCCTTCGGAACCCCACCCCCGGCAAGTAGGAATTCTAGTACCCCTTTACCTCCTAGTTAACAGTTTAAGGTATGTCATTGGCCCATCACTTAGTTGTTAGTCTCTGAGATCCTCCCCATCTCCCATTCTTTTATCATCTTAACCTTCCTCCTGCCCCATCTTTTTGAGAATCATGGACCCACATTATTGTAATCCATGCTATCTATTCCTCACCGTGGCCTCCCCTGCGTTTCTTTTATCCCATTAGTTTAGATCCACTCCCCCATAGGGATAGTTTGACTTGTTTTCGGTCCGCTCTGATACTGGAAAACAGTCAGCTCTCCACATCATAGACAGGGGGCAGGAGGGTAACCAAACGAGATTTTCCTTATTTTTGCCAATTATTTCTTTGTTTTTTCTCCCCTTCCCCATAATTGCTCAATTGTATATATGCCTTCATTGTAAATAAATCATTCATTTCACCAGGTTTTAAGTAGTTATCATAGAGCGAATGTTGTATTTCGGTGATTGTTTATGCATAGGTGTCTTTTATCGTATTGTACGTCTGGGCCAGTGAATGTGGCTAGCTAGGGCTCCCCAGATATCATAGTCTCCATCTCTCTTCCTCCCCCTCAAAACTTTTGGGGCTTCATGATTCTTTAAAAATTGTTTAAATGTAATTCTTTAAACTTTGAGGAAATAAAGAGTCCTATTTAAACATTTTATAATTGAATACAGTTACTTCAAAATGCCTAGGAACTCTCCCCTTAATGAAAAAGGGCAAGTTTCTGCTAAAACCGGAAGGGATATTTATAAGTTTCATTTCAAGAGAACTGTCGATGTCTCGAACAGTTATGAGAAATTATCTAAAAGATCCTGAATCTTATGGCACCAGAAAATGTCCAGGTCATCAACCTAAAATTACAAATGCGGCCAGACGTTGACTTTTCGAGAAGTTTCTTAAAGACAATCAAGCTCAAGAGATCTGCAAAAATCTCCGAATTTATCCATCACTCCAAGAAGAGTTCGTCAACTTCTCCATGAATCGCCAAAATCTCGTATATCGAAATAGAAGGTCAGCCTCTGTTTTAACTGCTAAACACAGGAAGAAGTGTGTAGATTGGATAAAGAAAAAAGTAACGCGGATAAAGGAGAAATGGAAAGCCGTGGTGTTTTCTGACGAGAAAAAGTTGGCCCGATGGCTCCCAGTGTTATTGGCATGATTTAAAAAAAAAGAAGCAGCTGTTTTCAAAAAGTCTATTTGGAGGAGGAAATGTTATGGTTTGGGGAGCTTTTTCTGCGTCTGGAAAGGCTGATTTATTTGTGATGGAAGGGAAACAAAACGCTGCTCGATATATCAATGTGTTTGAAAAAAAGGCTTCTCATTTATGAATCGTCTAGACACCAATAATGTCATTTTTCAACAGGACAACACAGCTATACACACGTCTAAGCTCATGAAGGACTGGTTTCAAATAAAAAAACATTGATGTTTTGGACTGGTCCACTGTCTCCAGAATTAAACCCAATGGAAAATGTGTGGGGAATTTTGTCAAGAAGAGTATATAAAAATAAACGTCAGTTAGAAGATAGGGAAAGTTTAAAATCTTGCATTAGATAGTATTGGAATGGAATTCCATCTGAAACTCTCGGAAAACTTATTGATTCAATCCAAAACAAATGTGTTGAAGTTTTACAATTGTAAGGGAATAACTGTAAATATTGAATTTTGTACAATTTTGTTGTTAAATACAAATTTTTAAAACTGTCTTATACTTATTTCCACCACTGTAGTCAGGTCATTGAGACTTTCTGTTTGTTCTGAATATTAAGAAACACCCCCCCACACATTTTAGTATAGTTGGGTAGAATTACCAAACTTTATTTAGGACAATATTGATGGAAGCTTAGTGAATGACAAATTCACAAATAGATATTTATTAGAGCTTAGTATGATTCAACGCCAAATGGTTTAAAACTGGATTAGGAAGCTTGTTTTGCGCCAATCTATTAAAGATGAGGCATCCTCGTGGTGTAATGGCTATTGTCGTGGACTGTAGCCTCGAAATCAACGAGTTTGAACTTTACTTACGCTACTACATTCACTTTTGGACTAATGCCTCTTGGGAAAAGTATGAACCCCCGTTATCCACCTATAAATAGTATGACAGCTTCTACAAAGATGGATTTAGCATTAAATAACTTAAAAAGGTTGATATGACATTAAACAAAGAAACCAAACCATCCTCATAAAGATCAGTAAGTTCTTAATATATATATATATATATATATATATATATATATTAACTATATGATAAAACATGTTAACATCACCAATGATTCTGAGTTTCACGTACCAGAATCTAACTTTCAGATAAGTAAATAAAAGCGTCATATCCAACTTTAAGCCATCATCGTACCGTTCACGTGGCTGAAAGACTGGAGATGTATACATATAAAAAAAACTTTATCCTAAAGATATGTATCGAGTGTGTTCGCTCACTTTGAAAAGTCAAATTTTAAATGGTTTTATTAAACAGTCGATGGTTTATGTTTCTTGAAGTTTTAAGGCTTTCATTCATTTGCAAATGTTTTGTTTTATGAATTTCTGCTATTCAAGAAAAAAAGAAAGAAAAATAATCTTGCCTGAAGATCGTGCACGTGAAACCAAGAGTAGAAAGTGATTTTTCTTTGTTTTGTTTCATAATAATGTACAGGCTGCCATGGGTAAAATGTCGCCATTTTTGTGTAATAATTTCGCGCATGCGCTTTATTTGTTTCAGATTTTGTCTTCTGTGTAGCAAACGAGAGTCGGTTAGGCACTGCCTGTTTTGAAAGCAACACTGCAACACAATTCACTCTTCCAGAAATTTGGAAACGGCAAGCTGTACTCCTTGGCATTTACGGGAAAAAACATCAATACGAAGACCAGAGTTCTTGAGTGTTAGTTTATGGGACAGATTCATATTGAAGAAAACGAAACATTCAGTCCAGATAATAGTGTTTGGAGTGCTCATTAGCGATTGAAACCTTATGCTTCCATTTATCTTCACACATGGCTACAGACTCAACATAGATGCCTGGAGGACGTAGTGTTATCTTGAATCGAGAGGGAAGTTATTGAAAGACCCTATGTCTAGCAACAGGACTCTTTCCCATGCCACACAAGCAGTAAAAAAACAATCTCAGCTTTGAGAAAATATCTGCAATCACATTACCTTTAACATCTGGTCAGTTTATTCCACTGATTGCAATCCGCTTGATTAATATGTGGGGCACGGTGGAGCAACACAAAAGATGAACTGAAGGCAAGGATAACGGCAACATTTACTAATTTAAACAAGGAGACCATCGGAAAGGCTAGCTGAATATTCCGAAGTCATCTGGAGGCCAATGACGATTTCTTTAAAAAGATTTTATCTATAATATTTCCAGATATTTTCATCCAATTTTGGTAACTATATTTGATAAAATAAGATTATTTTTTATTTTTGCATAATTTAGATGACAATTTGTCGAGTCCATGTAATATTTATATTTTACTTTTGAAATATCGTGCATTTTTGTGTAAAGAGTTCTATATTTCCTGGTTCAGAATGTTTTCAATAACTGTCAAATAGGAAAGATATGTTAAATAATAATAACAATAATAATAATAAATCAAATGCCAGGCCATGATGGAATACATGGTTTCTGGTTCCAAAAATTCACTTCCATTCATGACAGACAAGCACTAGAAATGAAAAGATGCTTACAAGGAACACAAGTACCTGACCAGATAACCAAAGGTAAGATCAAATTGATCCAAAAGGATCCAAGTAAAGGAACCGCTCCAAACAATTACAGACCGATAACTTGCCTACCGATGATGTGGCAAATATTAACAGCACAAATGAGGGAAGTGACTCACTACTTGCTAACAACTGCGGATTGTTCCCTAAGGAACAGAAAGGATGGTGCAAAGGATCCAGAGGCACAGCAGAGTTACTTTACATTGGTCAGCACATCCTAAATGAGAGCTAGACCAGACGGAACAATCTAGCTATGGCGTCGATTGACTACAAAAAGGCATATGATATGGTTCCGCAAAGTTGGATAATAAGCTGCCTCAAAATGTACAAAATATCAGATGAAGTCATAAACTTCATCGAGAAAACCATGAAAACTTTGAGAGTGGAATTGACAGCAGAAGGAAGAAGCTTAGCTGAAGCAAAGATCCAAAGAGGTATTTTTCAAGGAGATGCACAATCACCGTTACTATTCATAATTGCCATGATGCCACTTAACTACATATTCAGAAAATGCACTGTCGGATACAAACTTAGTTGATCGCAAGAAAAGATCAATCACCTAATGTACATGGATGACATCAAACTATTTGCAAAAAAGGAAAAAGGACTGGAAACTCTAATACACGCAGTTAGAATATACAGCGAGGACATAGGAATGGAATTTGGCATAGAAAAATGTGACATGCTAGTAATGAAAAGTGGCAAACGATATCTAACTGACGGAATAGAACTACCAAATCCAGACAAGAATAGAACATTCGGAGAAAACGAAACCTACAAATACTTCGGCATCTTGGAGGCTGACACCATCAAACAAGTGGAAATGAAAGACAAAATTCTAAAAGAATATTGCAGGAGTACTAGAAAACTACACGAGACAAAACTCTCTCGCAGAAACCTTATCAAAGGAATGAATACCTGGACTGTACCCCTCGTTAGATATTCCGAAGTGGACGAGAGATGAACTTAAAAAAATGGACCAAAGAACAAGAAAAATAATAACAATGCATAAGGCATTACACCCCGGAGACAACGTTGACAGACTATATGTATCAAGACAGGAGGGAGGAAGAGGACTTGCCAGCATCGAAGACAGCGTTGACGCATCGATACAACGACTCGAAGACCACACAGGAAAACACGAAGGAGGACCGTTTACAGCCATCAGAAACAATACTGACAATATGATGGACAACGGAAAGACAATAACTAGGAAACAAAAATTGGGAAGAAAAACAACTCTATGTGCGTTTTAAACGATTAATAAACAACATCTCACACGACAAAAACTGGACCTGGCTAAGAAAAGGAAACTTTAAGAGAGAAACAGAATCTCTCCTAATAGCAGCACAAAACAACGCCATAAAAACCAATCATATCAAAACGAGAATAGATAAGACGCAACAAAATAGCAAATGTAGGTTATGCGGTGACAGAGACGAAACGATCAATCACATAATAAGCGAATGCAGCAAATTAGCGCCGAAAGAGTACAAGACAAGACATATCTGGGTGGGCAAGGTGATCCACAGGGAGATGTGCAAGAAATTTAAATTTGACCACGCTAACAAATGGTATATGCACAACCCTGCACCTGTCCTAGAAAATGACACGCATAAACTCATATGGGACTTTGACGTACAGACGGATCACCTAATCTCGGCCAGAAGACCAGACTGTATTATAATCAACAACAAAAAAAGAGAATTTGAAAAATTGTCGACTTTGCTGTTCCGGCTGACCACATTATAAAACTGAAAGAATGTGAAAAGAAGGATAAGTACCTCGACCTTGCTAGGGAATTGAAAAAACTATGGAACACGAAGGTGACATAGCAATCGTGATTGGTGCTTTTGGTACAGTAACTAAAGGATTACTAAAGGGACTAGAGGACTTGTTAGTCGGAGGACGAGTGGAGACCACCCAAACTACAGCATTATTGAGAACGGCCAGAATACTGAGAAGAGTCCTGGAGACTTGAGGAGACTTGCTATCACTCAAACTCAATAATGATGATAATAATAATAATAATAATTGGTGCCCACTGAATTAAACTAGAAAAATAGATAGAAAAACCGTAAACTCAGTTTTAACAACAGAAAATATTCCAACCATACAACATTGTCAATTAAAAAACTTATTATGTTTGTATTTATTAACCCCTCCCCTATAAGCAGGATGTGACACGAGGTCAATTTTTTAAGCGGAGTTTAACAGGTTTTGTCTCATGGTCTCCCACTGAGAGAAGAGAAATAAGGAATTTCTACTACCCTCCGTGTTTGAATTAGCAGGCGGCCAAAGAATGACCGTTAAAAGAGGAATGTATGTCAACTTCGGCCGGCCTGTCGAAAGAAGAAAAAAATATGGGTCAGGCTATCTGTACTCTGTAACCTCACTCGGGTGAAAAGAGATAGTAGTCCTAAGGAATCGCCTGACAGGGGAGAAGAAGATAGAAGCCAAATAATTGGCTAGAATCCCAAAGCGGAAATAGCCCCCCCTTCTTCCGTCAGTGGAAATAGAAAATAAGAAAATCAGTTTTGAAGATGAGGTCACCGTGAGAGGACGCGAGTCTCATGCCAAGACTCCGGGTGAAGAAAGCGGAAAGAATCTTGGACAAGAAGAAGAACTTATGCCTTCAAGCCAGAGCATAATAGATATATAAAATTTCGCCAGCCCGTAAAAGAGAAAATACTCTCCGAAGGAACCCGTCAAAAGATAAGTAAACATTAAGACTGTTTTTCTCTACACCCAATTATATACTCTCTCTCTCTCAATTTAAAGAAAGACTAAAGAAAAGAAGAAAAGGAAGAAAGACAGTTATAGTTATGTATTATCTGCTGATGATATAGCCGACACGTTGAATATGTGTGCCTGCGTGTATATTAAAAAGATTGTTATATTTTAATGTCCCCCACGTGTTGAAGTTTGTTCATTGTACCGTTTACTGTCAAGTTGCTTATTTCATGTTTCTTTTTCAGCTTCTTTCGCCTAATGTTATTCTCGCCTAAATTGTCCTATTCTTTCCTTTAAAAATATTATACGGGAAACCGGAGTTGTCGATTACTATATTTAATATTATCATATCAAAACCTAGAGGTCCGTACCTTCCATAAATCTAGGGGTAGGAAGTGCTAGTGGCCTGGTGTGTGTGTGTGTAATGTGAAATTTGGAAACCCCTTGCCAGCGGTGGTCAGTATAGCCCCAAATTAACCCCACATAATATGCCAGTTCCTATATGCCCGAGAAAGGACTCTGAACAAGGACTTATTCTACGAGGGATCAAGTGCCAGACCACCCCGTCTTCACACGCGCGAAAAAAATAAACTCCTCGTTTGGTGTTGACAATATTTAAATGCACCAGTTCCCATACGCTTTTAAATGGTTGCTCATCCGGGGATCTTTTTATTTTATTTTATTTTGCCGTCACAGGTTTCAATTAAGTTTTCCTTTTTCTTGGCCAGTTGCCATACCACGCTTAAAGAGCCCAGTCTGTCCAATTATTTTATTCCTAGCTGGAGGGAGAATAATTGGATTTATGCCTTTCCTAAGGGTACTAGCGAACAGACTTGGCTAAGATTTGAACTCGGGCCACCGTATCCAACGACGGTAATCATTACACTACGTGTGCCTCAAAAAATCTATGGGAAATATAAAAATGGAAACGGGGACTCCATCAAAACTAAAATACAATACTGTGGCCCAAAAAAACTCAAAAAAATAAACCCCCAAAAAATAAACCCCCAAAAAGACACAAGCTTACAGTAGCTGATTGTCTTGAGAGGAAAAATTATACATCTAAGAACATGCTTAAAACGAATTACTAAACAAAAAAAAAAGATAAGAAAGAAAAAGCGAATTGATATCAAAGATTTGGCACATAGATAAATGTGTCATTTATCACCTTATTCTCCTCTATTTTGACAGACCTTTTGATATATATATATATATATATATATTTAAACCTGTGCATATGTGCGAGTGTTGTTTTATTTGTCTGAGTGTCACGTATACTTTCATCTTAACATGTGATTTTATACCACTCTATGATTACAATTGATTGGCTACTTTTCTCACTTTTCTGTCTGATGATTGGGCACACTACTTCGAGTAGTCATAATTTGAGGTTTTTCTGGATTAAATATTTGCTTTGCTATAGTAGCGTAGAGCACTTTTTTCTTGAAAAATTTTCTCATTATGCATTTATCTTTTTAAATTATATAAATATAAATATATGATTTTAAAATCATGTTTAATTCATATATACGTGGTGCATTTAATAAGTTTACAGACGTTTTTTGTACAGGCATTTAAAATAGTCGTAGACTCTCGAAAATTCAATATGTTATTGCTATACATCTTATGAGATGACCGACCAATTTTTATGATTTCATGTTCAAGTGACCAGCTACAGCAACAATTGGAATACACCCGACTAAAGACTCATTGTCACAGATGGTGAATTTCAAAAATGCAATCTGGACCTGAGGACACTTCTGAAGAACGATATGCAATAAAATTCTGTTTTAAACTTGGAAATAATGCCACAGAAACGTATGGAATGCTTCAGACTACTTTTTGACCATCTTGCATGAATCGAGCATCAGTTTTTTCAAGGAAGGCAGGGAGTCTGTGAGGGATGATGAGAAGTGTGG
The DNA here is from genome assembly GCA_963585895.1 of Sepioteuthis lessoniana. Lineage (NCBI taxonomy): Eukaryota > Metazoa > Mollusca > Cephalopoda > Myopsida > Loliginidae > Sepioteuthis > Sepioteuthis lessoniana. Next base: position 3,424,948 of record OY757932.1, read on the forward strand.
GAGGAGTAAGGAAGTAAATACACCAGAGTTGTTTGGCCAAACGGTTAGGGTTAGGGTTACTATGTTGAGGTTTAAGGGAGTTCAGGAAGAGATTCCTAGGGAAGAGGCCAGCACTCTTCAAATCGGCTCAGTGGCATTTCCAGCAGGACAATGCACCAGTCCACAACTCCATCCTTGTCACAGACTATTTCACCAAGATGGGCATCAAGACAGTTCCTCACCATCCCTATAGTCCAGACCTTGCTCCCTGTAACTTTTAGTTATTCCCTAAGGTCAGAGGCTGTCGTTTTGAGACAATTGAGGAGATGGAAGAGGTTGTGACGAAGGTCACTGACACCCTCATACTAGAGGACTTCCATAGGGCCTTGCAGAAGTTGCTGGAACGGTACAACAAGTGCATATCAGCCGGAGGAGATTACGTCGAAGGGGACTAGAGTTTCATGTGTGTACTATCAATAAAAGTGCCCATACGTCTGGAAACTGATTTAATGATCCTCTTATATATATATATAAGGTACATATATCATTTAATATATATATATAGAGAGAGAGAAAGAGGGAGAGGGAGAGAGAGAAAGACTGGGCTCTATAACCGTAGTATGGCAACTGGTCTTGGAGAAGGAAAACTCTTAATTGAAACCTGTTAAACTCCGCTTAAAAATTGACCTTGTGTCCCATCTTACTTATTGGGGAAGGGTTGGTAAATACAAACATCATAACCCTTTTTTAAAATTTGATTGTATCTTGTAGTGAAAGAGAGAGAGAGGGGGAGGGGGAGGAGAGGTGTTCTTTGTGTAATGGTCACCGTCTTAGGAAATAGGTACGTTGACTCAAGTTCAAATCCTGTACGAGGCTGTTTGCATTTCACTTAGCGCTAATACACTTGGGAAAACTATGCTTCCAACTATCAAGCAATGGGTAAATAGTAGGACAGACTAGGATCGTTAACCTTAGTATGGCAACCGATCTATCTATCAATGAGAAGGAAAATTCCGAATTCAAACCTGTTAAATTCCGCTCCAAAAATGGATCTTGTGTCACATCCAGCTCTTGCAGAGGCGTTGGAATATATATATATATATATCAAGTCGTGCTGATAACATGGAGTTCCCTGACTCTCAATCATCATCCATTTTTATAATCCATCGTTTCTGGTTGGTCGTTCTAGACTGCATCCAGTGACCGCAAATTGCTGATAAAAAGCTTTGCTGGTCGACTAACACTGGTGCTTATGTAATATATTCTATTAAGGGAGAACATTTGTTGACGACCATTTTTGAGGGCACTGTGTATATTCAGGTTTTCTTCTCAGAGTTTTATTGTTTCCCTGTAATTTGAAAAGGCCATTTTTGAGGGCACTGTGTATATTCAGGTTTTCTTCTCAGAGTTTTATTGTTTCCCTGTAATTTGAAAAGACCATTTTTGAGGGCACTGTGTATATTCAGGTTTTCTTCTCAGAGTTTTATTGTTTCCCTGTAATTTGAAAAGGCCATTTTTGAGGGCACTGTGTATATTCAGGTTTTCTTCTAAGCGTTTTATAGTTTCCCTGTTATTTGAAAAGGCCATTTTTGAGGGCACTGTGTATATTCAGGTTTTCTTCTAAGCGGTTTATAGTTTCCCTGTTATTTGAAAAGGCCATTTTTGAGGGCACTGTGTATATTCAGGTTTTCTTCTAAGCGTTTTATAGTTTCCCTGTTATTTGAAAAGGCATATGTTATGGATTTCTGCTCTCCTCAACTCGCTATTGGCACCACTCCATTATTCCAAAAGTCAAGATATTTATTGCCAATGATATATTACTTTCTGAATTTTGCACGCCTATTCTTCTTAGTACTTAATATCCTTTATCCACTTTATCGGTACGTCTCATCATCGGCCGGTTTGAGCTAGGGAGACGGTGCAAAAGGAGGTGATTGTCGGAATATAGTTTCACTGGTTCAAAAGAACAGCTTCACTGTTGTTAACTGGAAATGAGGATTTTAAGGAAAGCCGGGCCAGATTTCGAAAGCCAAGGCGTTCGTTTATTTTACAGTCACACGTCAGAGTCGGACAGTCAGCGTTTAATTCGGCGTTAATGCGATGTTGCTTCCTGTCTGGTGTGGGGGAGGAAGAGAGATTAGGAAAACAGGTGCGACTTTTGAATGATGTCGAGGGGTGTTAGTGACATAATGAAGCATAAACGAGAAAGGACAAAAGTAACAAGGAGAATGAACGGGGAAAATACTAGAAGAAGAAGAAGAAGATAAAGAAGAAGAAGATCATTAATAATAATAATAATAATAACAAAAACAACAACAAATTAAGAGAGATTAAATGAATAAAGAAAAGAAGGAATACGATGAAAAAAATAAGGCAGCGATAAAGAAGAGAAAAGAAAGAAAGAAATAAAGAAAGTGAGAACGAAAGAAGAAGAAGAAGAGCAACAACAACAACGTGATAGAGGTAAAATAAAAGAAAAAAGAAAGAAAGTGTCAGGTGGAGATAAGATTAAAAAAGAGAAGAAACAAACAAACAAACAAACAAATAAAGAAAAAAAAAGAAATAAAGAAAAAAGGAAAAAGAGAAGAAAAATAGAAAAAGATTAAAAAACAAAAAAAAATCCTTACAAGAGAAAGAAAGCAGAAAAGAAAGAAAGAAAAAAAAAAGAAAGAAGAAAAATAAAAGCGGCCAAAAAAAGCAAATAAAAAGACCGAATGAAAACAGAGAATAAAAAAAAGAAATAAAAACAGGAAAAAATAAAAATAAAAAGAAAGAATACAAAATCAATTAGGTCAAGAGAAAAGAAAAGAAAGAAAAGAAAGAAAAGGAAGAAAGAAAAAGAAACATAGAAAAAGAGAAAAAGGATTAAGAAAACCTTACAAAAGAAAGAAAGAAAGAAAGAAAGAAAGAAGGTGTTGAGTCAAAAGAAAAAAAGAAAGAAATAAAGAAGAAAAGAAAGTGTAGATTCAAAAGAAAAAAAGAAAGAAGAAAAGAAAGTGTAGAGTCAAAAGAAAGAAAGAAAGAAAGAAAGAAAGAAAGAAGAAAAGAATGTGTTGAGCCAAAAGAAAGAAAGAAAGAAACAAACAAACAAACAAACAAAAAGTACAGAGGAGTTGGAGTAAAAGTAGAAAGAAAAAGGAAAGAAAAGGTAAGAAAAAGGAAAGAAAAGGAAAGAAATGTAAAGTAAAAAGAAAGAAAGAAAGAAGTTGCAGAGTCAAAAGAAAAAAGAAAGAAAGAAAGAAGAAAAGGTGTAGAGTAGAAAGAAAGAAAGAAAGAAAGAAAGAAAGAAAGAATGTGTTGAGTCAAAAGAAAGAAAGAAAGAAAGAAAGTGTAGAGTCAAAAGAAAGAAAGAAAGAAAGAAAGAAAGAAAGAAAGAATGTGTTGAGTCAAAAGAAAGAAAGAAAGAAAGAAAGAACAGAACAGAACAGAACTGTGCAAAAAGAAAGAAAAATAGTTATTGAAAAGAATGTATGCTTCAAGCACTTCATCCGTATCAAGTTGTTCGTTTCACTCTCCAAATTGATCTCAAACTTGGTAATCATGTGTTAAAAAGCCATCAGGAATTGAACGCCTGGGCCCAAGACGCTGACTTCACACTTTTCTAACCCAGAGGTAATTGCAGGGCTGATCTCAACCCGGAGGAAACATTTCGCGGGCCAACAGACATGTCTCTGGTGTTGTTCGATTCGTCTTAACTCAACGGAAACAAAAGTTAATTGCTGTTTGCTTTCATGCAAGCTGTTTCCGAAATCCATTCCTGGGCAAAACGTCGAGGTTGTTGCCTGCATGGAAAAACACTCATCGGTGAATGGGGTGGAAAGGAAATCGACACCCGAGTACAGCAAGCCGGCTGCAACCAACGAGAACTTATCTGTTCTCGTTTTCTCCCGTGGAATTCTCATTTGCAACGAGAGCTGTGCAGTTTCAACAGGACGATCTCCTATTAAATTGGACACTTCGGGATAGGGAATGCATTCCTTAGTTTTCGCTAAGCTTTGCCTAGTTGGGTATAGTTTCGAATGAAGGGGCATGTATTTAAACAACCCTTCCGCTTTTCTCTTTGATTGGTTGCCTAAATAAGGCTATTGACTTCAGTCTGCCCAACTATTTGCCGAAAACTGGGTTTTGGTTTAGTTTTGTTTGGTTTGGTTTTATATCATATCAGCCATTGTAGGTTATTTAATGTCAAATCCATTTTTATTATCTAGACAGTTCTATTTCAAACGTTTCAGCTTAGCCTAAGTATGCTTTTTAGTTGTATTTAATCCATTGATAGGGCCCTATCAGGTGCTACTACTCCGGGTTAGAGTGGATCTGGGAGCAATGGTACTGAAAGAGTACTCTGCCTTCCACAAAGCCCCAGCATTACTGTAGCCTCACCATCAGATTGTTTAGTGTCTTATTCAGGACACTCGTTACCCTTCTGCAGTGGTGCAGTTGGTGTATTCTACAGCCCCAGCTGACTGGGCCAGAAAGCTTTTAGAGGGTAGAATAGATGGATTCGTGCTTTTTTCAAAGACATTAGCATCTAGTAAAATTCACGTGACACTAAATAGATTTATCAATTAAAATATTCTTATTTTTTGAGTTAAGTTTAAATCCTAACTAATTGGTTTAGTTTGGTTGGGTTTTATGGCAGAACAACCGTTCTGGGTTATTCATATTTACCAAACCCTCCGCTCGGGCAGGATATGATACAAGGTCAATTTTTAAGCGAAGTTTAACAGGTTTGAATTCAGAGTTTTCCTTCTCCTAGACTAGTTGCCTCACCAAGGCTGAAGAACACACCCACATATATGATTTGTAAACACATTTTGTTGATAAAATTTTTAAAGGGACCTGAGCTATTTTTTTTTTTTGCTCACAGTTAAATGGTTTAAATTATTTCTATCAAACACAAATAATTCTATTTACTATCAATCATTTATTAGGACAGAGTTAAATGGTTTCAAGTACTGCTATTCAACAGCAACAATTCAAAATCAGTCATTTGTTTGCACACATTTGAATGAATATTCATATATAATTTGTTAGTGAAGAGTTTGTGGGTAATTTTATTTCTAAATGAGTTACAATTAATTTGTTTGCGCATAATTAAGTATTGCTATTGTTTCTACACTCTTAAATGGTTTCAATTATTGTTATCAAACACCAATAATTCTATTCAATATTACTCATTCGTTTGCACCCAGTGAAGTGGTTACAAGTATTGCTATTTAACCCTAATTATTCAATTCAACTCTCTTTGTTCATTTGCACTCGGTCAAATGTTTTCAAGTATTGCTATGAAAAACTAATAGTTCTATTTAATATTAATCATTTGTTTGCACACAGTTAAATGATTTGGTTTATTTTGGTTTTATGGCATATCAACCATTGTTGGTCATTTAATGCCAAATTCCGTTTTTACATATATATTATATATATGATTTCTAAACGCATTTTGTAGATACACACAGTTTAATGATCAAACTGTTCCATTTCTAAAAATTCAATTTAGCATCAGTCAAAGTTAAATGGTTCCAATTATTACAATGTATCACCAACAATTCAAGTATACATACATTTATTCATTTACACACAGTTAAATGAACAAGCAGTTCTATTTCAAACAATCCAATTTATCATATGTTATTTGTTTTCACAGTTTAAATGTCAAACAGTTCTATTTGAACGATCGATATAGCTCCATGGAAAGGGCTAAACCCTCTTATCCCCACAACTATGGCTTCCTGTTCTTCTACAAGGATGACTTTGGCATGAAATAACTCAGGAAGGTTGATATGCCATTAAACTGAGAAACCAAACTAAAGTATCCCACCCTACTATTTAACCATTGTTAGGGAGAGAACAAATGGATTCATGCCTTTACCAAGTGCATGGCATGAAGTAAAGTGCAAACTGCTTCGAACAGGATTTGAACTCGGGTCATTTTTTCCAAAACTCTTCACCTTGTATGTAGAGGCAAGTGTGTAGAATTGTCATGCTACAACCCCCTCCCTTATTGAAGGTTGACAAAATCTTAGAAATCCTGAAATTTACAAATATATAAACAGCCCAGTAGGCTGGGACTGTAGAATACCCTGATTGCATTTCTAGAAAAGAGTGAGACCCCCCTCACCCCCCAAAAAACAAGCGTCATTGATTGGACACTAAACTACATCTGATGGTGAGGATCCAGTCCTGAAGCTTTGAAGAACGTGGAGTTCTTTATTTCCAATACTCCCGGTTTTACTCTGATGTGGAGTGGTAGAACCTGTTAGAGTCCCATCCGTGGGTCAAATAAAACTTCGTAATCATTTACTCCACTTTAAACAGAATTTTGTAATCATTTACTCGACTTAAAACTATTTTACTGTGTGCAAATAATAAATAGCTAAAAGTGAAACCATTTTAACACATGATTAATTATTGATTTAATTATTAGTATGAGGTTGTAATGTTTGTAACCATTTAGCAGTTGGGGGTGTCCTCGTGTAATGGTTAAAGCGATGAACAGCGGAATCGTAGTAACTCCAGTCGCGCTATTATGTTCACTTTCGGGCAAATACCCTTGGGAACGGTATGAACCCAGCTATGGGTTAAATAGTATCACCACAGTTCTTGTAGGAGATTGGCTTTGGCATTAAATAACCTGCTAAGGTTGATATGCCATTAAACAAAGAAAACAAACCAAACCATTTAGCAGTGACAGATAGAAACTATTGGTAATAGATAGCAATGCTTGAAACCATTTAACTATGTGCAAACAAATGAGCTCTGAGGCATTTAAAAACAATATTACTAACAAATTATTCGCTTAAGAATCATATAATATGTGTATAAACAGAATTTGGTATCAAATAACCATTAAGGTTTAATATGCCATTAAACCAAATAAATTAACCTGGTTTACAATATTAAGAAATAAAGTTTGGTTTTTCTCTTGCATTCCTAATGTTGGATCACATCGTATTGAATGACTTAAAACGATGTCTAAAAATTGTAAACAGGTTTTGTTTTGTTGATTATCGTCTACGAACAGGTTATCTATCTATTAAGAATAAATCTAATTTTGACATAAACTAATTTACGAGTAGATATGCCATTCAACAATAAGTAACCCAATACAAATCTATCAACATCAAAACAAAAAACAAGGAGGTGAGTTAGGAATTCGTTAAACCACTTTCCCACATCTAACTTATCTCGCAGATAGTGGTAAATGTAAAAAGATTTTAAACACGTCAAGTATTTGTCGCTGCCTCCCACCAGACACGACTTGACACAAGGTCAAAAGCCCGAAGGCCGATTAAAGTGGGGATAAAGGGGAGGGGAAGGTTGGGAAGGAGCCGAGACTCGAACCCTGCTTGTCCGTGCTGCTCATCGGCTCACTTAGTGCAATGTGAGCCTGAAACACGTCAGCAATATAAAATCTTCCCATTTCATTTTCACTTTCCCGCCTTTTCTCTCTCTCTCTCTCTCTCTCTCTCTCTCTCTCTCTCTCTCTCTCTCTAATGTATCTATAATTTTTCTTATTTTTGTATTTGTTCACATCTATCTATCTGTTCAGATCAATAAATCTCTTAAGTGTTTCTCGTTTAAATTTAAAAAAAAAAAAAAAGTATTTGTCTGCAACACACCGTAAATTTTATTACAGAACCGTATTAACAGCATACAATAATGTCATCGGAAAATCCCTTCTTCCTTTTGAGGATTTATGTCATATAAGAAGAATAATCATTCGTAAATATTTGGTGTTAACTTTCAATTGACTTATTCTCAAAAATTGAAGAAAAAAAAAAACCCCATGGTTTAGAAAAATGAAATATGCCTGTCCTCAGTGCGAAAACGCTGTAGCTAAATCACACGTTGGCACGCGCACGCACACGCACACACACACTAATCTATATCAATAATTGGGAAGATTTCATTTGTCAGCCCTCTGCAGCCAGCCAGGAAATATGATATAGAGGCACTAAATTTATATGTTAACTACCAGTTTCTTGCCTATGCGATTATCCGACGAGTTACGATATCATAACTTATATCTACATATGTTCTATCACCAATATAGAGCTCTCTATATTTATAAATATATAAAACCACATTATATATATATATATATATATATATATATAAAACCACATTATATATATATATAAAACCACATTATATATATATATATATATATATATATATATATATATAAAACCACATTATATATATATATATATATATATATATATATATATATATATATATATATATATATTTTTATATATATATATATTTTTATATATATATATATATTTTTTTTTATATATATATACATATATTTTTATATATATATATATTTTTATATATTATTTTTATATATTAGTTTTTTATTTTTATGTTTTTTATTTTTGTTTTATTCTTATCTCTATCCTTGTTTTTTGATTTTTAATTTATTTTTTAATTTCTTTAATTTTCCTATTTATCTTCTGAATACGAACTGTAACTCCTCATTCGCATCATATCTCTGGGACAATACAGAGCATGTAAAGAGTCATCCGACGAGACGGAGAATATACCAACAATATTCTCCGCCGAAATAAATTTATTATGACGGCTTAACCGAGTTTGAGTCTCCATTTAATTGCACTATATATATATATATATATATATAATTTGGATGGTTTTAGAAATGAATTTAATTTTCAAAATTTCAAAATAATAAAATTAAAAAAAAAAATTTGTTTTAATTAATATATCTTATATAATCTTGTATTTTGCGACTTTCGGAAATTTAGATTTTGACTTTTTGCAGGAGGACATTTTTAACATACCACTTGGCCTAGGCCTAAGGCTAACTTTCGACAACTACTCATATACACAAGGTTTGTATCTCGCATATATGTGACTCTCTAATATTTGGTTAAAATTCAAGTTTCAGAAAGTTTCATGATTTGCGATTATATGCAATGATCATTAAGTTAAAATATAATGATTTGATCATTAAGTTAAAATATAATGATTTGATCATTAAGTTAAAATATAATGATTTGATTTTTAAGTTAAAATATAATGATTTGATTTTTAAGTTAAAATATAATGATTTGATTTTTAAGTTAAAATATAATGATTTGATTTTTAAGTTAAAATATAATGATTTGATCATTAAGTTAAAATATAATGATTTGATTTTTAAGTTAAAATATAATGATTTGATTTTTAAGTTAAAATATAATGATTTGATCATTAAGTTAAAATATAATGATTTGATTTTTAAGTTAAAATATAATGATTTGATTTTTAAGTTAAAATATAATGATTTGATTTTTAAGTTAAAATATAATGATTTGATCATTAAGTTAAAATATAATGATTTGATTTTTAAGTTAAAATATAATGATTTGATTTTTAAGTTAAAATATAATGATTTGATCATTAAGTTAAAATATAATGATTTGATCATTAAGTTAAAATATAATGATTTGATCATTAAGTTAAAATATAATGATTTGATCATTAAGTTAAAATATAATGATTTGATCATTAAGTTAAAATATAATGATTTGATTTTTAAGTTAAAATATAATGATTTGATCATTAAGTTAAAATATAATGATTTGATCATTAAGTTAAAATATAATGATTTGATCATTAAGTTAAAATATAATGATTTGATCATTAAGTTAAAATATAATGATTTGATCATTAAGTTAAAATATAATGATTTGATTTAAAAAAAAAATTTCTTAAGAATAATGAATATTTTCACAAAATAACATACAATAAAGATATCAGTGGAAGATATTTTTACATTACATAGATTTACACTTTGTACAAACAATTAGCATTCAAGGTGCGTCCTCTAGCAAGCTCTGTTTGAATAAACTGAATAGTTTGAAATAGAAATGTTTTTGACCATTAAACTACGTACTCATGCTAAACTGAATTGTTTGAAATAGAACTGGCAATTTGCATAAAAATGGATTTGGTGTTAAATAACCTACAAAGGTTGATATGCCATAAAACCCAACCAACCAACCATCTTGCAAACTCTATCACTCCGGATCAGAGTGGACCTAGGAGTAATAGCAATGAAAGGTACTTCATATTTCCCTAAACCCCAGGAATAAATCAGATGCAGTTTAGTATCATACCCTGGGTACTAGTTGAGGGGTGGGTTCTAAACCCCCCCCCCCTAGAGGTGCAGTCGGTGTATTCTTCTGCCTCGATTGATGGAGCAAATAAAAATCTGGTTGAAATATACTTCGATATAAAATATATTGTAGGAGGTGCCCGTGGTGTAATGGTTATCCTCGTAGGAAATGGACACGGCGACACGAGTTCAAATCTTGGACGAGACCGATTGCATTTCACATAGCACTAATACCCTTGGGAAAGGTATGAATCCAATTATTCTCCCTCCAGCTATGGGTAAATAGTAGGGCAGACTAGGTTCTTCAGCCTTGGTGAGACAACTAGTCTAGGAAAAAGAAAACTCTGAATTCAAATCTGTTAAACTTCGCTTAAAAAATTGACTTTGTGTCATATTCTGCCCGAGCGGAGGGGTTGGGTAAATGTGATATAAAATATATTGTGAATGTCATGCAATGTTCATTAATGATGAAAAACTGTTATGGTAACTTAGTATAAAAAGTGTTGAAGGAAAGCAGTTAAAAGTAAAAAATTGAAAAAGAAAAAATCTTAAAATGTTATTTGTATCCGGAATTTAGCATTTCGAAGAAATCGCCAAACGATGTTGTTCCTTTTAAAGTGAGAAGTAAATTACGCCAACAGCAATTTTCTCTTGAAATTGTTCTGTGGCGGAAACTAGATAATGTTAGACGAAGTAGATTCTGTCGTTTGTTCATCGGAAGCAATTCTTCGTAGCGTAGTGACCTAAGTGCTGCAGTACAATATAGTAGTATTCGAGTTCATGCCTTACTGCATTCATTTTTGAACTAATGCCTTTAGGAAAGGTATGAACTCCCTCATACCCACAGCGATGGTTTAAATAGTACGATAACTGTTTTCTAAAAGGGTGGCCTTAGCATTAAATAACCTATGAAGATTGATAAGTCATAACAAGAAAAAACAAAACAAGTCAAAATTAGGTTTAAATCTTCGACAACAAAGATTGTAATTAGTTGTGTGAATTTCTGGCTTGGTTTGGTTTGGTTTTATGGCATATCAACCTTTGTAGGTTATTTAATGCCAAATCCATTTTTATGTAAATAATCAGTTCTATTTCAAATAATTCAGTTTAGCATGAGTACACAGATCAATTGTCAAAGACATTTCTATTTCAAACTATCCAGTTCATTCAAGCAGTTATATATAACAATTCAGTTTAGTGTAAGTACAGTTTCATTGTCAAAAACAGTTCAATTTCAAATTATTCAGTTTAGCATAAGCACGCAATTTAAATGTAAGTACAGTTTAAATGTCAAAAACATTTCTATTTCAAGCAATTCAGTTTAATCAAACACTTCGGTTTAGCATAAGTATGCCGTTAGTTCTACTTAACCCATAGATAGGGTCCTATCAGGTGCTACCACTCTGGGCCAGAGTGGACCTGGGAGCAATGGCAATGAAGGGGTGCTCCGTATTCCCCAAGGCCCTAGCATTACTCGGACCTCACCATCAGATTGTTTAGTGTCACCTCCATGACACTCGTGTGGGGGGGTCTTACCCCTCTGTAGAGAAGCAGTCGGTGTATTCTACAGCCCCAGCCAACTGGGCAAGTGAATTTCTGAGACAAAGCTTGATGATTTTATCAATCAGTGTTTTCAGATTATTGTCTTTATCTTTATTGTTATATTCACAACGTTTCGGTCGATATGTCCTCCTACCATCTTCAGGCGTTTCTTGTCGAACTCGAGAGCCTACACGGAACTTCGAACCACGTCCTTTATTCAATCCATGCGGGTCGCTTGCTCTGATTCCGTTAACCATAACCGGATACAAGTGTTTATTATTCATGTGTTGTTACTCGCCTGCAGTCAAGGTTGGTTGGTTGTTTGGGTATTATGGCATATCAACCTTTCCTGCAGTCAAAATTAAACCTGAAACCTCCAGATGATTGTCAATTAGAAGCTTAAGAAAGCAACACCAACGTTGTGAATATAACAATAAAGATAAAGACAATAGTCTAAAAACACTGAACGATAAAAAGATTGTAATGTTGTAAAAAATATCAATAATCGGTCTTTAGAAGACGCCATCTGGGTATCTGTATCTCGAAAGCTATGAATATTACAACTTAAAACCCCTTACCTAAAATGGACATAACAACCCCCAAAACATTATATCCTAACCTTCAAATACCTACGACCACAAGCAGTCTATCATATCTGATTTTGATGTCCTGCTGATTTTTCCGCCACTTTATTTTTTTTTTGGTGGGGGTGGTATTGCAGATTGTCTCAAGGTATGACCTCCCTACTTTTCTTTTAATGATGTCCTTTTGCCTGAGTTTTGGTCTATCTGTTTTACATGACCCTTCTCTAAGTTGAGAGTACAGGTTTCTGTTTTTTGTTGTCCTCATGTCTGTTCAACTGACCAGCCTATCTTAGATTGTATTGGGCGAGTACACGTCAGGGAGTTAAAAAATTTTCAGTATGAATTAATTTGGGATATGCTGCCACCATTTGACATCTAGTATTTTGTGCAAACGGCACATTATATAGACGTGAAGTCTTTGTATGCAATCCATGTTTTTACACCGTACAGGAAGGTTAAGAGAACTATTGTGCGCTGAATGTGGTGTGTACCGTGCCAAATACAAACTACAATTTTTTAAAAAATTCATTATTTCAAGGTAACTAACTTTTCCCACTGATCTCCGTCTTTAACAAAATCTTTGAGAAAAAAAAAGAACGAATAAAAAAAAGAATACTGAAAACTTTATAAACACTTATGTGATTAATTTATTCAGTCGTTAAATTTTAAAGTTCAAGATTCCTCCCTGGAGCCAGTTGTGTGACATTCATAAAACTTCCCCTGTTGAAATAAATAACCTTTGATGAAGGCCGAAGGCTTAAACCGGCCTTTATTGAAAAAATTATATATATAATTTTGTCGACCGACCTGTATGTTCTAATGCGACAGAAAAAAAATGGAATTAGTACTTTTAAAGGATGTCACTACGATTTTTTAAAATTTAGCAGTAAATAATTTTTATTTAGCAGTAAATAAACTAATAACAGATAAGATACAACATATTTTAAATTTAATAGCTTCATTTTCGTTTCATAAAATATTCCTATTCAAAGTATATTAACTAATTTAAATAAATGGCATTATTTTTTCCAAGATACACAGAGGGAAGGAGCGTAAAACTATGAAAAACTGATAGTCCAAATGCAAATCTAACTAAAAATTCCTGATGGAAATTCAGAGAAAAATAAAAAGTTCATGAAAAGATTCCATCGTACAAAGAAGATCAATTAACTGTTCTTCGGAAAAGTTGTAATAAATTTGATAAAGAAAATTGCTTTAAATATTACTGAGGTTCATGCCTGCGAGAATTAATACAGTCAGAAAAACTCAAGAAAAGACGACAAAGTATCTGTTTTTGTTTCTGTCTATGAATTCAATAATTCTTTCATCCAAATTAGGATATTCTATGATATTTTGCCTACCATGGCTGCTTTCGATTCATTTCGCGCTTTGGTAAGACATGAACTCGTCTGCTCTCTTCTCAGCCAGGGATAAATAATCGGGCAGACGGGTTCATTAGGTTTGATTAGGCAACAACTTTAAGAGAAGAAAATCTCAAACAGGTTTAATTCCGTAAAAAAATCACTTTGTGTTACATCTTGCCTATGGGGGGGAGTGTTGAGACAATATCTATTCCTCTTAAAAATTGACCTTGTGTCACATTCTAACTATATTGGAAGGGGACTGAGTAAATACCTTTTCCCCATAGAATTTTTCCTTGTATCACATCTTGCCTATTTTGTAGTTGAGTAAACATCTATTCCTCTAAAAAAATTGACCTTGTATCACATCCAGCCAATGATGGAGAGATTGGGTACATATATGATCCCCTTAAAAATTGACCTTGTGTCACATACTGTTCATAATAGAGAGGTTGGGTAAATACACATGCTGATACTCGTCCATAACGACATCGAGCAAGAAAAAAAAAAGAAAACATTTTGGAAACGCATTATAAGGCCGTGCAAAGTCAAATGCTTAAATTGTTGGCCTTCCAACTTCAAATTTCTTTCTCCCGCAAAGACAATTTTGTTAAATTCATAAGAACACCAAATCCAAGGCCTTGTACCTGACTTTATAAGCCATAATAAATTTACATGCTATATTGAGATTCAATATGACTAGTAAAACTAAAATGTTGCAAAGATTAGTTGGAGCGCGAAACGAAACAATTTAGCACTTCTCCAACTTTCTGAATTTGGCACAGGACCTTAAGTATAGACCTAATTGTAACCGCTGACCGTACAAGGGAGCCATTATGCAAATAAATGAGATTAGAAAATTAATACTTGAATAATTACGTTATTTACGTATGAAGTATGGTTGTCTTTGAACCGAATATATATATATATATATATATATATATATATATATGTGTGTGTGTGTGTGTGTGTGTGAGTAAAGTTTGGAGTGAAATCGGATAGAATGAGAACGTAAAAGACAATCTGAAATCAGATTGACATGTTTCACTTGCAGTCAAGCATCATTTGAATATATATATATATATATATATATATAGTGCATTCAATATGTTTCCAGACATTTTTTGTACAGGCATTTAGAATTGTCGTAAACTCTTGAAAATTCACTGTTATACATCTTATACATCTTATGAGATGACTGATCAATTTTTATGATTTCAGGTTCGAATGAACAGCTACAGTAGCAATTCGAATACACCCTACTAAAGCCTGATTGTCACAGCTGGTGAATTTAAAAAATGCAATATGGACATGAGGACACTTTAAAAGAACGATATACAATAAAATTCTGTTTTAAACTTGGAAAAATGGCACAGAAACGTATGGAATGCTTCACGCCGCTTTTGAAGCATCTTGCATAAATCAAGCATCAGTTTTTGAGTGGCATAAGAGATTAAAGGAAGGCAGGGAGTCTGTGAGGGATGATGAGAGGTTTCGGAGGAGTAAGGAAGTCAATACACTAGAGTTGATTGGCCAAAGGGTTAGGGTTAGGGTTACTATGTTAAAGTTTTAAGGGAGTTCAGGAAGAGATTCCTTGGGAAGAGGCCAGCACTCTTCAAATCGGGTCAGTGATATTTCCACCAGGACAATGCACCACTCCACAACTCCATCCTTGTCACAGACTATTTGACCAAGATGGGCATCAAGACAGTTTCTCACCATCCCTATAGTCCTGACCTTGCTCCCTGTGACTTTTGGTTATTCCCTAAGCTCAGAGGCTGTCGTTATGAGACAATTGAGGAGATGAAAGAGGCTGTGACGAAGGTCATTGACACGCTCACACTATAGGACTTCCATGGGGCCTTCCAGATGTTGTTGGAATGGTACAACAAGTGCATTGCAGCTGGAGGAGATTACTTCGAAGAGGACTAGAGTTTCATGTGTGTACTATCAATAAAAGTACCCATACGAAAAAAGTCTGGAAACTTATTTAATGATCCTCGTATATATGTATGTATAATTTTTTTGTTGGTCCAGAAAGAGAAAAGTAAATATTTCAAAATGAATAGGTCCACAAAGAGATTTATATCTTTTTAAAAATTACTTATTTAGTTCTTAAGTAAATTTCCTGCTGATTGCTTTCTTCAGAGAACTTTTACTGTTTTTTATAGTGTGGCTTTCGGTTTATATAGAGGTCACTGTTTCGAGGGTTGGTTGTTTCTTTCAATTTCGTGAAATATTCCTTGTAGAGGTTGGTTCTTTCTTTCTCTTCTTTTTCCTTTTTTTTTTCTCTCTTTCTCTTTCTCAGAGAGTGTTTCGTGTCCTCCTTTGTGGGTGCATTCTTTTTATTACCCCAATTTGCTTTGATATTTGATACGCCATAAAACTTTTTTTTGCTTACTATATACATATATATGTCCGCGTGCGCATGTGTGTCTGTGGTATAGACATATCTTGGTTTCTTATTTGGGTTCTGTAATTAATTGCAAATCGACCTTTGTGGATTATTTATTACCAAAATCCTCCTTGTAGAAGAACAGTAGTGGTACTATTTAATCCTTTGCATGAG
This sequence comes from Sepioteuthis lessoniana, assembly GCA_963585895.1. Classification (NCBI taxonomy): domain Eukaryota; kingdom Metazoa; phylum Mollusca; class Cephalopoda; order Myopsida; family Loliginidae; genus Sepioteuthis; species Sepioteuthis lessoniana. The sequence goes on from OY757932.1 coordinate 3,441,112, forward strand.
AGTGAAGTTAAAGGAGTTCATGCCTTCCCCAATTGTGACCAAAAGTAAACATAATAGCATGACTGTAGTTTGAACTTGTTGACGACGACAGTTCAGCACCTTAGCCACTACATCACGGATATTACCCCTATATATATATATATATATATATATATATATATATATATCTGTTCGATACAAGGTCAATTTAAAGCGGGGTTTAATAGGCTTGAATTCAGAGTTTTTCTTTCGCTAAGCGAAAGAAAAACTCGGTTGCCCGAGCAAGTATAAAACGCTAAGTCTGCCCTACTATTTACCCATAGCTGGAGTGAGAATAGTGGATTATTACTTTTCTTAAGAGTATTAGCTCGATGGGTAATGCAAACTGCCTCACCCAGGATTTGAACTTGGTTTGGTGTGTCCATTACCTAATACGGGAACCACGAACACCTCCTCTTTCACATACACACGCACACACACACCCACACACATATACACACACACATACATTCTCTCTCTCTCTCTCTCTCTATATATATATATATATATATATATATGTATGTAAGGTTTGCAATAAAATCTGACGGTATGAAAAAAGGAGACAATACGGAAAATTAAATTGACATATTTCGCTACGGGGATAGCGTCATCAGAATTGAAATTTCATCTAGCAAAATCGAAGTCTAGACATGACAAGAGAAAAACAGGTTTTTATTTCTTACTCATATTCATTGGTTTATTTTATACATATCTTGTATCGATGAAGTTTTTTTTTTTTTACCTTATTTTATTAGTTGTTTTATTTAATTTTCTTGTTTTTTTGTATTTTTTAGTATCATACATTACTTAAATATTAATTTGCTTTCGATAGTGAAAACCTGGCCATAAAAATACACCAATGAAATTTAAAGAAAAACAGCTAAAATAGAACAATACGCTTGATGCTAAGTTACACCATAGAAACAGGATTTAGTTGGTGTTTTATGGCATATCAACCATTAAAGTTTATTAAATTCCAAATTCTGTTTATATATATATATAGCAACACGTCCGGCGGGAATTATTAAGACGGCCTCAAAACGCTCCATCCGGGTCTTCTCAGTTACAAGAGTCGGCCATCGATGACCATTTGGCCGATCACTATATTATATGTAGGACTAACTATTCAGACGATTGTTTCTGTTTTGTACAAGTCTAAGTCCAAACAACATCTTGCCTTTTTAGAGGACATAGCTATTTCGCTATATTGCCTAACCTTGTGCAGGCAAAGAATACAATTTGATATCATTTGTCTGTTTGGGGAATTGGGTGGGAAACGTGAGAATTGAAGGGGTTTTTTTTAGATTGCACCCTCCCCCTTTGTGATTTAATATTCTTACCTTCTCAACGATTCCGGTGTTTTTTTTTTTTTTGAAATACGCCAGACGAAAGGGTCCCTTCAACATGTTTTTTAGTATTTTAATTTATCAATAATATGATTCCCATATTTTTCGTCATATAACTATCATCTCGGATTTCCCTGACCTCGTCCATCGCTTCCGGCAGGTCTTCCAGGCTACAACCTATATCGACACAAGGCTACTGTAGATGAGTTCGAGCTAGTCGTCAAACCTTTGCTTGTCCATGTGAAGGGTTTCCCAGGAGTACATCGCTTATGAGTTCGTCATTACTTCTCCAGCAGTGTCCCACATGTCTGGTTCGTCTAATTTGGATGGTTTTCGTGATGGGTGGTAGGTGGCCGTACAGCTGCAGTTTTGTGAAGTGATCCCTCCCGGACTTGTTCAATACAGCTCGTAGCATTCTTGTGTAATTGCCATCAACCTTTTTCTCCATATGCTTAATCAGCGTCCACGTGGTGCATCCATACAGCAGTACTGGCACGACTGCTGCTTGTAAAAAAACTGCGTTTTATTTCATCGGACAGGTCTGACCGATAGACTATCAATAGATGCCCATGCCTTTGCTAGTCACGTGTTGATGTCATTTTCGGTTGATGAGACACTGCTTTCGAAGTAGATGAACTATTCCACAAATTTCAGAGAACTACTATTTAGTGTGGAAATGTCGCCTCTTTGATTAAGGCACAAGTATTCTGTTTTGTCTGTGTTCTCATCGAGGCTTATGCCACTTGTTGCCCGTTCTGGACTACGTAGCGGGGATTCTACCTGAAGCGCTAAGCGATCAGCGTAGTCTGCGTCTGTAATAGTTTGTACGGGGTATCTTCTGCTCCTTTTCTTTGCCAGCGTAAAGCCGTTTTCTTTCAGTAAATCTACAGACGTTCGAAGCACGTAGTCTGGGCAGATAATAAACTGGTATGGGGCTAATGTATCTCCTTGCAGCATACCTGCTACAATGTCAAAATAGTCTGTGTCTTCATCTGGAGAGAGAACTTTTACTTACGTGTTTATATAACATCATTATGGGGTCAACGGTTTCTTTGGGGAGACCGTAGGCCAGAAGTATTTGCCCCATCTTCCCTCTCTGTATGGAGTCAAATGCCTTGGAGTAGTCTACAAATAACAGTGTTGCCTTGAGGTTTTTTTGCTCGAACACCTTCTAAAATTCGACAGATAGTCAAAATAGTCGATTTCTTCGAAAGCCATTTTGGTTCTTCCTCAGTATTTTCTCAATTTTAGGCTTAGTGCTGTTGCTTAGAAGAACATTGTATATCTTGGCCGCTGTGGAAGTAAGGGTTATACCTCGGCCGTTCTTGGCTATTCCGAGGTCACCCTTCTTGGTGAAAGAGAGGGTGCATCCCTATGCCCATCTGTCTATTGTGTTCTGGTTATACATGGCGTTGCAGTATCGGAGCAGTGTGTCCTCTAATTTCCTTGTCTTCCATACTTCTGGGGGTTTTTCATCAAGACCTGTAACTTTCCTGTTTTTAATTTTTCTTAGTACTAAGTCAAGTTCTTCGTGAGTAAATTGTCCTTGTTTGATATCTAGTTGATTACTAATAATTTTCGTGATAGGTTCATCCGTAACTTTCGGAGGTTTTCTAAGTAAATCCTTGAATTGTTGTTTCCACAGGTGTATTCGTTTTTCTTGGCTGGGAGCTTTCACTTTAGCTCTCACAGTACTCTTCCTTCTGCTCACTTGGTCTACCGTCTACCACGCTATCCTAGATTGTCTCTTTTCAACCGTGTCTCTAATCTTATTGATCTGATTTTGTATGTGTTATGTTTGTTCTTTCAGGTATATGTTAGTTAATTCATTTTGTGCCTTCTTAAGTTTCTGAGCGTTGATATTAGTTAGGTTCCTCCTATTGCACCGGGAGGCGGTTTTCACGTTGGCACGTTTTTTCCTAACCGCTAATGTTTCCCATGGGACTCTAAGTTTTGTTCTTTGTTTAGTTGATATGCATTCTGCTGTCGCTACCAAGTGGGCATTGACGAAGTTCTCATATTCGTCATTCGGAGTGTTTCTGATATCTCCTAAAGAGCATCGAATTTGTTTCTTAGTGTTAACGTTCATTAATGTGGTTGTGGTTGTTCGCGCAGCATTCCTGCGTAAAATCAGACGTATCTTTGCCGTGACATTTCAGTGATCTGTATTCTCACCTTCAAAAGAGGAATATGCCTCACAATTCAATGTTCTATTATTCCATTTCGTATTTATGAGGATGTAGTCTATTTGGGATTTAGCGTTTTTTTGGGTTCGTGTAGGTCTATAGTTTTCCCTTTCTTTTCTGAAATTTAATATTACGGCATGTTAATCTATTTTCTAGCGTGAAATCTTTTAGATGTTCCCCATTTCTGTTTGACAAGTTGTGTAAGCTGAATTTGTTGTTTACGTTTTTAACTATTTGATCATTCATATTTCCTCCGATGATGAGAACGCTGGGTTTCGGGATGTTACGAACAAGGGAGGATAGCTTGTTTTAGAAGGCTATGAGGTCCGTTTCTTCACTGACATTGGAAAGGCTATAGCAGGAGATGATTGTTGTGTAGGGGATGTCTTTAAACATGGCTATCATCATCCTCGGTTGTATTTTCTTGATGTTATTAAGTGATTTTAGGGCCTGTGGACCGATAAGCATACATACGCCCCCTGTTGCGGCGTTGGCAGAGTTTTCCCATGCAGATGCCGAGACAAACGCCCATCCATTACCGGTGTCGTGGTATTTTATATCTTCGCTTTGAATGTATCTGTATTTTTGTACGCGTATCTATATCTCTGTTAGGATCTCTCGCAGAAGTTGTCAGTTCTGGTAGTTGACCTATTCTATTTAAAGATCTAACGTTAAATATCGCTGTTTGTATTATACTTTTACGTTTCAGTAATTTTGTTTGAGTTTGGTGGCTGATTTTTCGAACACTGAGACCAGAGCTCCAACCTTAGCAGGACGCGCCCTTTTTTTATCCGCGCAACGGGCGATGCAGTGTGGACATGTGGTTTGAATATGAGTCATGGTAATCTTTCGATGGCTGTGTTTTAATCTCATAAATAGAGGTAAACCTAAAAGATGAGTAGCAGTAGTTCCCCGACTGAACTATTTGATTCTGGCCGATGTCCCGTGGGGTTCGTCTGCCCAGCACCTGGTTAAAAGCGCCTTTGGCCCGTCGTTGGGTTCGTCTGCCTTTACGTCCACCACCCTGCTTCCCATGGTTAACGAGGTATATCTTGTGGAAAAAAAGAAGAAAAAAAGATCGTTTTCTTTACCTTACATCTTGTCCCTCCCCACGCCGTAAATGCATTAAGTTTTAACGGAGTATAAGTCCACTGTTGAGTTATTTTATTAGAATTCACCGGAGAATCCTTATTTACAGTTTCTCAAAATCTTAAAGGCATTTCATTTTTACACAAACTTAGCTTTTCAAAGACTCCGCAATATTTTCAAAAATCAAAAAAAAAAAAAAAAAGAAATCATTTGAGCTTGTTTCTTTTTGATAGTTCACCTGGAAACAAGGACTGGAATGAATAGACTTGTATTTTCACTAAAGATTTTTCTTTTATACTCAAAATGAAATCTAAAACATGTATTCAAAATCAGTTTAGTAAAAGACAATGGCCCACTAACCCGGAAGTTGTCCATTTCAAAATACAGCGGCTAAAGATTTCTTTGTTGTTTCTTTCGGGAATGCGATTCTTGTACTTCAAAAGTAGAATGTGGTGGAGGTGTTAAATTTCGGGTCTTTTTATAGTGATATACATTATATACGTGTTCTTCAAGGGTTTTCTATTTTCCCCCCATTTTAACTCCCTCAATCGCACCCACTCATACACTAAATCCCCAAGTCATTCCATTCTTACACTAACTCAATAATATTTCCAAAAGTATAAAAATCGTTTAAGCTGGTTTCTTTGATAGTTCATGGGAAAACTAGGATTCAAATTAATATATATATATATATATATATATATATATATATATACCATCATCATCATCATCATCATCATGTCGTGCCGCCAGCACGGATATCCCTGACCATCTCTCGCCACTTCTCCCCATCATTCATCGCCTCCGGCAGGTCTTCTGGGTTACATCCCGTGTCCTCGCATAGCTGCTGTATGTAAGTTCGGGCTGGTCGTCCTGCTTTTGCTTGGCCATATGAAGGGGTCCATAGGAGTACGTCACTTACGAGCTCGTCCTTGCTTCTCCAGCAGTGTCCGGCGTGTCTGGCTCGTCTAACCTGCATAGTTTTCGTGATGGGAGGCAGGTGGCCGTACTGTTGGCGTCTCGTGGGGTGTTGTCGCCAGGACTTGTTCAATATTGCTCTCAACATTCTTGTGTAGTTGCCGTCAAGTTTCTTCTCCAGCCGTTCAGTTAGCGTCCATGTAGTGCATCCATATAGCAGTATCAATACAACCGCTGCCTGGAAGAAACTGCGCTTCATTTCATCGGTAAGGTCTGATTTCATTGAAACTTCGCTATTTATATATATATGTAAGTTTTTTGTTCGTCTAAAAAGAGAGAGTTGAATATTTCAAAGTAAATAGGTAAACTAGGATTCAAATTAATATATATATATATAAGTTTGTTGTTCGTCCAACGAGAGAGGGGTAAATATTTGAAAGTAAATAAGCAAACTAGGATTCAAATTAATATATATATATATATATATATAAGTTTGCTGTTCGTCTAACGAGAGAGAGGTAAATATTTGAAAGTAAATAGGTAAACTAGGATTCAAATTAATATATATATATATATATATATATATATAAGTTTGTTGTTCGTCTGACGAGAGAGAGTTGAATATTTGAAAGTAAATAGGTCTGTAAATGATTCTAAATTTGTTATTTAGGTTTTATTATTTCATATACTCGTTCTCTATACGAGTTTCAGACTTCACGTCTTCTCCAGATGTGTCATTACGATTTCTTCCGATATTTAGAGTAGTTGTAGAGAAGAGGAAAATCTTGTATTTTGGTTTGGCGCGCAATTTAATTCAACACTGAATTTCACCCAATCAGGATGACTTATACTATTCAGCCCGGACCTTCATTACCGGCTAGCAAAACGGGTGAGCGGCCAAACCCAGTCTCTTCGGCTTGAGACGGCGACCAGAACAGACGTTCCTCTATCGTCCCAGCTTAGCGATGCTTTTTAGCTAAACAAGCCACCCAGTGTGGACATCGCACTGTGGCTTTAACACTAGCAGCAGCAACATGGACACTCAACGAGGGAACAATCTAATTTATGGATTCTTTACGAGGAATCCCAGTTGAACATAAATTAGAAACATTCAGCATGCCTTCCACAGGCACCACTTCATGTCACCCCAAAAATTGACTATGTCGATCCGAGCGTAACTCCGCTCTCGACAACATGGAGATATCGCAGACTCTCCTCCAAAAACCAGATACAAAACTACACGGTGACTTTAAACACATCCCTCACACGTCCAACAACACGCTGCCATCTCAACATCCCGCTAAGCCATTTCGTCTCCAACACTAACAAGCCTAAACACCACGAGTCTTGCAGCACCAAAAGCAAACCATATTCAAAGCTGCAAATAAAGAACTTTCTCTGTTGCGTTGTTAAAGAAAAGTTTCGTAATTCATTTGTGTTGCCTAAAAAATATAGTGTTCGGGAAATAACAAATTCCCCTCGAACCGCTATATAGTCTTGGGTCGCTGCGTTTATAGTGAAGATTGTTTTCATAGGGATGTAATCATTTTCATTTCCAGGATTTGTGTCTGTGAATGTCCTATTGAAGTTAATAGTCCGTGAAGACCTCTGGTCTTTGAAGATGTATTTTTTGTATATATAAAAACATGAATATATATATATATATATATATACACAAATTCATGCTTTCATATATACAAAAAATACATCTTGGAGCGTTCATCGTGTCTAGCCACACTGAAGTGTTGTGATACGATGAAACAGTCTGTTTGTGGATGACACACACACACACACACACACACACACACATACACACACACACACACACACATATATATATATATATATATAATCTGTGTGCATCTGTGTATGTGTGTGTGAGTGTGCGTGAGTGTTAACGCTGTTTAAAGCTTAAAATGCGTGTGTTGTCGGGTGTGTTTGTACATAGGTGTACGTGCATGTATACAAATGTACACGCTCACACACACATACATACTTGTGTGTATATATATATATATATATGTGTATATATATATATGTATTTGCTTGGGGGAGAAGAGATGTATTCAAATCTTTCTGAGAGTTGTTTGCACGAAGAGGAATGTCTATAGCCTCATTCAGGATTTGAAAGCAGGTCACTGACCGCCCTGTCCCCCAAAAGTAATGTCCTTGGTATAACATTAAACTGCATCATTCCTTCGAAGTTCACTCTTTCCTAAAGGGGTACGATCTGTCAGGGTCCCATCTTTGGATTAAATAGATCTGTTTGAAATTTATTCGAGTTCGATAGGACAGTGCGCGGAAAACAACAACAACAACAACAACAACAACAAAATAAACCTCCTAAGAAACAACTATACAATACATATGCACTGAATGCAATTTCTTAACGTCTATGTATTAAATAACTTTTACGGGGGAGTGAGATTCCGTTAAAATTAATCAAGTCGTAATTCTATTTCCTATGAACGGTAATGTGCAGATATTTTCTAACCCAACATGTTTATTGTATATAAATAATAAAAAAATCGTCCCTATATTACATATTTGTGCGATAGACCGTTTTCTTTAAACAGAATAAATGTTAATGTAAAAAGACACTGAATTTGTATCGTTAAAATAAAGTTAGCATATTTCTATAAAATCGAAGAAAACTTTTTTGACACCTCGTCATTTCATTTGGCCTAATAGAACTTTTTTTTTATTGCCAGGGGAACAAGATCTTTTTCCAATTAAGATTAAATTGATATGGAATTCATTGAACTTATCAGTTATTCAAAAAAAATAAAAATAATAAAGCAGTGAATTGGCGATATGAGACCAACATTGAATGAATGCAGCAATTCTGTGAGGTTATATTTTGATTGAATAAATACAGTTTTTTTTTCTGTAAATCATTTTTTTCAATTTATTTGGATTAAATAAATCGGCAATTTCCTTATGAACAAAATTATCTAAAAAAGAAAACTTGAAAATCTATAAGTGTATCCATGTTGAATAGAAAGTCTCATAATTCTTTTTAAGGATAAAACTAGCCCTAAGTTGCAAAGAGGAAATTATCAAAATCAAATAATAAAAAAAAAAGTGGGGAGGGAGATTCTCCAAAATTCTTCATATTCACTCGACATTCTCAACGATGGCCACGTGTTTTTTTTTTGTTTTTTTTTATAGTCGTTAGACTCGCCTTACAGGTAAGAGCTTTTGAAATTTGGATAAAATAAGAAAAAAATTCTTCAAATGTATTCGTTATTTCAATATGAATGACGTATTCTTTAGCGACAGAACTGAGAAGTAGAACAAATATATAGACGCTCCAGGGACGTTTATATTCATTGAATGTTTATTTTCTCTGAAGTAGCCCATTGGCCTAGTGAGTAGTTTGTTCGCCAATAAACCCTGAGACCAGGGTTCAATCCTAAGTCGAGTTATACCAAAGACTCAAAATGGTACTTGATGTCACCTTGTTTAACACTCAGCATTATCAAGGGTAAAGTTGAGCAATCCGGGGAATGAAGTAGCACCCTCCCCTATACCTCGGCGTAGTAGCTATTGAAAAGATCGGCTTCGACAACACTCGCCAACTTTACTTTATATATATACACACGATATTTCGATGGGTAAAGTTCTTCATTGTGGCGTCAAAGTAACCGAGTTCGAACTCAATCAGCGCTCTTACGTTCAATTTTGGACTAATCCGTATGGGTTAGATATTACTGCCTCTGTTCTTCAACAAGGATGGATTTGGTATTAAGTAACCCAAGAAGATTGATATGCCACTATAACAAAGAAACCAGATCAAATAAAAGCACGTGATTCAGGCTTGAACATCAAAGCCTAAAGAATTTTACAAGCTTGTTGACAGATGGAATGAAGTTCTAAGGGGACACGCTAGCCCCATACCTCTTTATCATCTGTCTAGACTACGTACTTAGGACATCGATCGATAACATTTGGGAAAACGGCTTCGTGCTGACAAAGAAAAGAAGCAGAAGGTACCCCGCAAAAACAATTACCGACGCCGACTACGCCGATGACATAGCGCTACTGGCCAATACACCCAACCAAGCTGAAACACTACTGCATAGTTTGGAACGAGCCGCAGCAGGCATTGGACTCCATATTAATGCACACAAAACTGAATTTATGTGCTTTAATCAGAAAGGCGACATCTCTACACTAGACGGAACCTCTCTGAAACTGGTTGACGAATTCGCCTACCTAGGAAACAGCGTCTCATCAACCGAAAAAGACATCGACACACGGCTAACGAAGGCATGGACAGCTATTGATAGGCTTTCGATCATATGGAAATCAAACCTGACCGATAAAATGAAACACAGTTTCTTCCAGGCTGCGGTCGTGTCGATACTGCTACATGGATGCAGTACTTGGACGCTGACTGAACGTTTGGAGAAGAAGCTAGACAGCAATTATACAAGAATGTTAAGAGCAATATTGAACAAGTCCTGGCAGCAACACCCCACAAGGCGTCAACTATACGGTCACCTACCACTTATCACGAAAACTATACAAGCTAGACGAGCCAGACATGCAGGACACTGCTGGAGAAGCAAGGACGAGATCGTAAGTGATGTACTCCTGTGGACCCCCGCATATGGCCAATCAAAAGCAGGACGGCCAGCTCAAACATACATACAACAGCTATGTGATGATACGGGATGTAACCCTGAAGACCTGCCGGAGGGGATGAATGATAGGGAGATGTGGAGAGAGAGAGGGTCAGGGATATCCGTGTAAGCCGCACGACATGATGATGATGATATTCGTTCCTCTCTTATATTTAAATATATATAATGTGGTGGGTAAATTGTCATCATTTTGGTTTATTAATTTTGCGCATGCGCTTTGTTTGTTTCAGGTTTTGTCTACTGTGCAGCAAATTAGAGTCACCAGTTGGGCACCTGTCTGTGAGGAAACCAGAATCACGACGCAATTTCCTCCACCAGAAAATGGAAAACGGCAGGCTGTACTATTGGGAATTTAGAGCAGTAGTTCCAATAAGAATACTTCTGAGTGTTTGAGGACAGAGCAGAAGATTAAAAAAAGAATTGGATGAGTCCTGTGGGATTTACGAAAGTACGGTGGGTCCGAAACCTAACTCTAATCGTTCTTATCAGAAAAGAACTCCCGAATTTGTAGTTGAGGTCCTGACCATGATTGAAACGAATCCCAGTACGTCAATAAGATTCATAACCAGGGATATGGAAGTGTCTGAGCTTCTTATCAGGCAGGTAGTGCATCAAGGCATTCTCTATTTCTCTTGCAAGATGAGACAGGGTCATTCTTTATCACTGGCCATGAAGGTCAATTGGAAAGACCTCACTGCAAAGCTTCTGAACAAACTCAAGCATCTCCTCTATCCGAATAGGATTTGTTTTTCTCAGATGAGAAAAAATTTCTGCCAGGATCAGATGGGGAATTCAGAAAACAACTCTTAACTTGCTTTGTTCAGATAGCGATGAAAACCCAGTCTTAGGCAAAATAGGTCAGTCTGCCTTACTATAGGTAAAGAGAACAGCCCGATTGACAAAAGATAAAGATGACAGTCTACCTTACTATAAGGCAAAAGAGGACAGTCTACCTTACTAAGGATAAAGAGGGCAGTCTTTCTTCCTATTTACCCATTTCCTACGATTTCCGTGTCTCTGCTCCTCTTTCTCCTTCTCTCTAAATATATATATCACCAGGTACTCCTGATAGCATGGATTCCCCAAACACTCTCGCCATTCGTCCCTATCAGTCATCGCACTTGGTATCTAATATCCGGACAGAGGTGATGATTGTAAGTATTTCTTGTTCGCCCAGGATTTGTTTATAGTAACGGACAGCAATCTTGTGTACTTCTCATCTTGTTTTTTCTCCAAGTGTATTTTTTTAGAATCAAAATGGTGCAACATATACAATTGTAATATATATATATATATATATATAATTTGAAAATCAAACCATCCGTACCGAGAAGAGCGAATGAAATTGTACTTTCTTGATCATCTGGTAAAACCTATTTTTTAATAATTTGAAGATATTACTTTTGAGCATGAGGTAATATATTGCTAATAATAAGCTGGCAACCTTAGTCGAGGGTGACCCGATGGCTCCCTTTTTAATAGCTACCAAAGCGAGGTGTAGGGGGAGTGCGTAACTCCTTTCCCTGGATTGCTCAACTTTACCCTTGATCCTTACCTTAAAATGCTGAGTGTTAAGCAAGGTGGCATCAAGTACTATTTTTGAGTCTTTGCTATGACTCGACCTGGGATTGAACCCCGGTCTCCTCGACCATTGGCGAAGACTTTACTCACTAGGCCAATGGCCCTGTTAATTAAGGTTGGGGATATATTTATTCTAATCTAACCAATGTAAAAGGAAGTAATATTTTATTTTAATATCATTTTTGAATGCATACGAGGAGGCCCAATTAGTGTAACGGTTAGCGTCAGAGGAAATGGAATCGGTTACTCGGGTTCAAATCCTAGACAAGTCTGATTGCGTTTTGCTTCTCACCAATGCCCACTTCAAATCAGCTGTACTCAGATTTTAAAAAATTGAACTTGTGTCACATCCTTCAAGGCATTGGGTAAATATATACATTACCTTTTGGATTTTACTTGAGCATGTGTGTGTGCGTATGTGTATATATGTGTATGTGTTTGTGCGTGTATGTGTATGCGTGTGTATGTGTTTGTGTGTGTGTGAATATGTGTGATTTGGTTACAGATATTTGCATAGAGAAAGACGGGAAATTTAATTGATCAACACACATATACTCAAACACACACACGTAGGCACACAAACACACACACATACACACACACAAATATATATATATATATATATATATATATATATATATATATCATCATGTCGCGCTGCTAGCACGGATTTTCCGGAATCTCTCTCACCATTCGTCCCTATCATCCATCACCTCCGGCAGGTCTACTAGACTACATCCTGTATCCGTACAGAGCTGTTATAGATGAATTCTTGTTGGTCGTCCAATACTTGCACGTTCGTGTGATGGGGTCTATAGAGGAACGTCGCTTATGAGTGAGTCCTTACTTCTCCAGCAGTGTCTCGCATGTCTTTTATTTGGATGGTTTTAGTTATGGGAGGTAGGTGGCCGTACAGATATCTGGGGAAGTGGAAATGAATCCGACGATATTTAAGTGTACAAATATGAAAAACCAACGTATTTAAGTATCAATAAAATCATCTGAATACCTTTTTATATTTGCACACTCACACACATATATATATATATATAAATGTGTGTCAGTAGGTCAGTAGTTTATTTATGTTACTTAGGCCCATATTTTAACATCTAGTCCGTGGCGGAGTGGTTTGGTAAATACAAGCACATGAGGGACTGACTTCGGTATTATCTATCCAAAGAAGTTATAAAAACCAACCAACCAACACTACAAACCATAAGTTTGTTTTCATCAAACCATGCGATCTCACATACCCTCTTTTTCCTACGACCTCCCAGAAAAAGAAAATAGACATCAAGGATCCTGTTTACGAACCTCTTGTTGTTTTCTTTCTTTTCATCCTAAATAGATGTAGCCTACGTAACACAAAGCGGCCAACCTGATTGATGTCTTTCGGCTTTCAAAATCCTATTATCTCGCCTTTGGCGTCTTCATCATCAATATGTGAGAGTTCGGCAATGTCCCTTGCCACCGGAAATAGATTAGAAAAAGGAATAACGTGATACAACGAAAAGGAAATGTCAGCCACGACGAAAACGAAGCTTGAATAAGCCAGATATCATCCCGCCAGGGCCGATAACCGTGGATGTAGACATGAGAGTTCACTCAACGTGCCTTGGAGAAAAACATCAAGATAGATAACTCCTTAATTAAAAAATTGGATAACTGTAATAAATTGATGAATTCGGAGTCAAGACTCTTTATCTGTTTATATAAGATTTCGCGACTGAACCATTAGCAGCGGGAGAAATTTAACAGCAAGAATATTGGGCTGGAAAATAAAGGCTACAGTTGAAATCATATGTTATTGTAGTGATATTTACTTTTTCCATGTCAATCGTTAGATATTGGTATTTATTGTTACCAAAGAATTTGGGCTGATACATTCTGCGGCCTTCTTTTGGTGGACGATCCATATGAGAAATAACCGCTTTTGAGAAGGGTTTGGAGTTGTTTGAATAACTGCACTTGTTATTTTGATTGCTTCAAGTGTTATGAAAACATTTTGACTGATCCACTTTACGACCTTCGTTAGGTGTACAACCCATATGAAAGATACTTAAAAAATTTACTTGTGGAAGAATTCTGCTCTTTTTTCAGTGGGAATCAGACAGTTTTACGAACTAGTAAACTCTTGATGAACTAATTCTCAACTGCATAGCAGTGAGTAATTGCCTCGTTTGAATGACATCGTGTAACAAAAGAAAGTTGACCTTTATTTTGTATACGTGTTTTCAGATAGCAAATGCAGTGCTTGGTAATTAGTAAAGAAATATAGGCTCTCTTGCCTTGTAGCCTGGCAACCAATCTAAACGAAGGAAAACTTAGAATAGGGTTTTTGCTTAATGGCATATCAACTTCGGTGAGTTATTGAATGCAAAAGCAATCTTTGTAGAACAGTAATAGTACTATTTAACCCATAGCTGGGGGAATAAAGTGGGTTCATGCCTTTCCCAAAGATATTAGTCAGAAAGGAAACGTAATAGCATGAGTGGAGTTCGAACTCGCTTACTACGATGCTGCAGCTTACCACTATGCCAACGGGACAACTCCTTCTGAATGCAAACTCCTCAACCTACATTTAGCCGTGGCAGAGTAACTTTTTGCGCTGAATCAAGTCAAGGATTGGGGATTATTCTTTGCTACTGATACCACGTAACTCAGTAAAACCTGTCCTATGTCACTTGAGGAGAAAATAGGAAATAATAAGTAGCACTCTTGTTCCCCATGATGTTTTCTTTGTTCAATGGCATATCAACCTTCGTAGGTTATTTAATGCTAAAGCCATCCTTCTAGAAGAATAGTAGCGGTACTATTTAAACCATAGCTAGCAGGATAAGAAGGTTAATACCTTTCCCAAGAGTATTAGTCCGAAAGTGAATATAATGGGGCAACTTACTACGATTCCACAGTCAAAGCCCTTTAACGATTATACCACGAGGACACCCAAACTGTCAGCCATGAAGAATTGCTTGTCATGGCGAACCAGAGCTGAAAATGTCATGACATAATAATTGTAAAAAAACAATTAGCAGTGAAAATACAAAATAAGACAGCATTAGGAGGTTGGTGAACACAAGTAAAACAAGGGAAAAACTCATAGTCCCCACTCCGTACCAAGGTTGGTTGGTTGGGTTTTATGGCATATCAACCTTTGTAGGTTATTTAACGCCAAATCCAGTTTTATGAAAATAGTTCTATTTCAAACAATTCAGTTTAGCATAAGTACGCAGTTTAAATGAAAGTATAGTTTAATTGTGAAAAACATTTCTATTTCAAGCTATTCAGTTTAGTCAAGCAGTTCTAATTCAGCTAATTCAGTTTAGTATAAGTACAGATTTTGCCCACACACAGTTAAATGTCAAAACAGTTCTATATTAAACAATTCAGTTTAGTGTAAGTACAGTTTCAATGTCAAAAACAGTTCTATTTCAAATAATTCATGTTAGCATAAGCATGCAGTTTAAATGTAAGTACACAGTTTATTTTTAGTCAAACAGTTCTAATTCAGATGATTCAGTTTAGTATAAGTATAGGTTTTGCTTGCACACTGTTAAATGTCAAAACACTTCTATATTAAACAAATCAATTTAGTGTTAGTGAAGTTTCCATGTCAAAAACAGTTCCATTTCAAACAATTCAGTTTAGTATAAGCACGCAGTTTAAATGGAAGTACGGTTTACTTGTCAAAAACATTTCTATTTCAAGCTATTCAGTTTAGTCAAACAATTTAGTTTAGCATAATTATGCCGTTAGTTCTATTTAACCCATAGATAGAGCCTTATCAGGTGCTACCACTGGGAGCAATGGTAATAAAGGGGTACTCTGCATTCCCCAAAGCTCCAGCCTTAGTGGAACCTCACCATCAGATTGTTTAGTGTCATATATCAGGACACTCGTTGTGATTTTTTTTACCCCTCTGCAGAGCCGACTGGGTAACCGTACCAAGGTGTTGGCATATCAAGGTAACCAATGAGTCAGATCAGAGATCAAAAATAGTCTAGGCCAGTTCAAGAACCGTTCCTTGCTGATGGTACGATGTAACTCAGTACAACCTACCACAAGTTGGACAAGCACTTTGCGCAAGTTATTGACCAAAGAAATGGAATCATTAACCCGAGTTCAAACCCTGGGCGAGGTTGTTGCATTTTACTTCACGCTAATCCTATTTACCCCTATTTACCACCCCCTCCACTCGGGCAGGATATGACACAAGGTCAATTTTTAAGCGGAGTTTAACAGGTTTGAATTCAGAGTTTTCCTTCTCCTAGACTAGTTGCCTCACCAAATAACATTGAGAAAAGCATGAAACAATGTGTTCTTCTCTCAGTTATGGATAAATAGTAGGGCAGACTGAGCTCTTTAGTCTTGGTTAGGCAACCAGTCTAGGAGAAGGAAAACTCTACCTTCAAAACAGCTTTACTTTACTTAAGAATTGACCTTGTGTCATTTGCAGCCCGTGAAGGAGGGGTTGGATAAATACATAGAGAGGAGATGAGCACTGCTAAGTAATCTTCCCATTGCTCTGAGAGACAGCAGAAAAAGAAATTTCTGAGAATGGTGACCCGAAGATTTAACATTAGTTATGGGAGTTGAACTACAATAATGATCTTTTTTAATCCCATTATTCCTATTCTTTTAATTAATTTTAACACCATATCATCGTAACCCTTTTGTTGAGTAGCAGTCAGCTAGAGTGAATTTTAGTAAAAAAAAAAAAAAAAAGTTTTACTGGTGGGAAGTTATTTTTAGCTTGTTCGGATTAAATATAAATGATTTATGTGTAATTAATAAATACATTGGCACTATCTCTATTGATTATCTGCCGATATTACAGACTGCGGACCTCAATAAATGTCATGAAAGAAAATACTGTCTCACTAAAAAGGCAAGAAGCAGACGATATCCCGCAGAAACTATCACAGATGCAGACTACACTGATAATCGAGCGCTTCTCGCCAATACATCTGTTCAAGGCGAGTCGCTGCTGCATTTGCCTGGAGCAGGCAACAATGAGCATTGATCTTTACGTGAAAGCAGATAAAACAATATTTTTGTGTTTTAAAGAAAATGGCAAAAGCCATCGAAATTTGTGAATCAGTACATATAATTCGGTAGCAATATCTCATCTACCGAAAGTGATATCAATATACCCATAGGAAACGCATGGAATGCTTTTGAAAGGTTATCAATCATATGGAAAACTGATTAATGAAATAAAACGGGATTTCTTCTAAGCTATGGCCGTGTCGGCACTACAGTATGGTTGCACCACATGGACTTTAATGTAACGCTAAGAGAAAAAGCTAGATAGGAATAACACAAGAATACTAGATGCTGTTCAGAGCAAATACTCGAGACAGCACTCAATATAAAATTGCTGTACGACCACTTGCCTCCCATCCCATAAACATTCCCAGTAAGGCGAACATGTCATTTTGGGCATTGCTGAAAAAGCATGGTCGAACTCGTAAACGACATTCTCCTGTAAATTTCTATACACAGACACACCAGTGTTAGTCAACAAGCAAAAACTTACATACATCAGCTCTATTGGAAAACCAACTGCCAGGTTGAGAAACTGCCAAAAGGGATACACTAGAGAGAGAGAGAGAGAGAGAGAGAGAGAGAGAGAGAGAGAGAGAGAGAGAGAGAGAGAGAGTTAAGGGTATCCGTGCTATCAGCAAGACGATGTTGATGATGAAATAGTGAATATTAGATCAAATGCTTCCACATTAAGCAACAGTGAGCAATTGGCTTGTTTGAATGATAAAGTAGAACAGAAAGAATTTTTATCTTTTATTTCCTGGAGAAGAGAGCTGACTGGTGATTTTAATGCTGAGCAATGCCAGTTTTCGGTTTGCAAATGCAACATTTTAAAATATAAGTAGGTCGTAATGGGAAATTATTCCACATTCTGACACCTGCAAATTATCACCTCTTTCGCTTAATGTAAAACGCCAGTTCTTGTAAGCCGGAATAACTAAAAAAGCGTTTATCAACGCCAAAAACTGAAAAATTCCTTGAAAAATACATACACACGTACACACACACAAAAAAAAAAAAACCCAAAAGAAAACGCACTGTTTAATTTCGGTATCAATTTGTTTATATTTCGTTCATTCCTATAACTTTCCCGCAGTCAACTGGGATATTCTCCCAAATTCCGTTTATTATCAGTTAGGATATTCTTTTACATCACACAACCTGCAAGATGGTGAAATATTCCCCCACTCTCTTTACCAATCAGTTGGAATATTCTCCGACATTTCACTCCAGTCAGCCTAATGAGATCTTCTCTCACCCACATCCTCAATCAGTTGGGATATTCTACATTTCACTCCCTCAAGGCTAGCGGCATGTTCTTTCTCACAACCTCTCAAGGGCACCTCTGGTGGTGTAACGGTTAGCAAGCTAGACTAGCAAACCTACACGAGTGAGTTCGAGTCTCATAGGGCGCCCCATTCACTCGACCTTGTGCCACATCAAAGCAAAGAGCTTTGTAAATTACTTCTCACAACCTCTCAATCACGTGGGGTGATCTATTACTCTTCCTCCCAATAATTTGGAATATTATTTCACTCTCTCTTTCAATTACGTGGGATATTCTCTCCCTCTCAGTCAATTGGGATGTTCTTTCACGCTCTCTCTAAATCATTTGGGATATTTTTTTATATCGCATACCCTGCAACATAGTGAGATATGCACCCATTCTTTCTACCAAACATTTGGAATATACTCATATATTTCACTCCCGTCAGCCTAGTGAGATATTCTTTCACCTACCCTCCCAATTAGTTGGCATATTATTCTACATTTCACTCCCTGAAGACTATCGGTATATTCTTTCGCTCCCCATTTTAATCACACGTGATATTTTTTCACACTCCCTCCCAATCACGCGGGATATTCTTTCACTGTCCGTATCAATCATTTGGGATATCTTTTTCTCACTCTCTCAATCACTCCCCCCTCTTTATCATTTGTGATATTCTTTTACCATCGCTCACAATCATTTGCAATATTCTTTCACTCTCTGTGTCAATCACTTGAGATATTCTTTCACTCTCTGTGTCAATCACTTGAGATATTCTTTCACTCTCTGTGTCAATCACTTGAGATATTCTTTCACTCTCTGTGTCAATCACTTGAGATATTCTTTCACTCTCTGTGTCAATCACTTGAGATATTCTTTCACTCTCCCTCTCAAACAATTAGTATATTCTTTCTCTCTTTTTCTCATTCACTTGAGATATTTTCCCCTTTCCTTCTTACAGATATGTAGCAATTAATTTTTTTAAGTAAAAGAACAAAAATCAAGATAGACCTCTCTCCTTCTTTACTCTACTGGGTTATAGGTGGTGTGTGTTTTCGAGAATACATTTGTATAAAAATCGAATGATTAGGCTGAACCACACACACATTCACGCACACATTCATACGCATATATATAGAGAGAGAGACAAAAAATGGCACGGATGTGTACAGTCATAGAAACTCTTTAAAAAGTTTTTGAAGACTGAAAGAAT
Organism: Sepioteuthis lessoniana; assembly: GCA_963585895.1. Taxonomy (NCBI): domain Eukaryota; kingdom Metazoa; phylum Mollusca; class Cephalopoda; order Myopsida; family Loliginidae; genus Sepioteuthis; species Sepioteuthis lessoniana. The sequence continues at coordinate 3,460,428 of OY757932.1, forward strand.
AAAGTTTACATCAATAAGCCCTGTTGGATGGGGCTGTAGAAAACACCGATAGTACCTCTGTATAGAGATAAGACACCTCACCGAGAGTCTTGGAGATGACACTAAACTGTATCTGATGGTAAAGCTCCAGTCCTTGAGCCGTAGCTAATGTGGAATGCTCTTTCATTGCCTTTACTCACAGGTTCACTCTGGCCTGGAGTGGTAGTACCTATTACGATTTCCTCTCTGTGTCGAATAGAACCATTTTGTCAATTTTTATATTTGAAACGATTTAAATGTGTACCAATAAATGATTAATATCAAATATAATTATTAGTGTTTGATAGGAATTATGGAAACCGTTAAAATGTGTTAAATCAAATCAGCGTTGTCTTGTTTAAGAATAATGTTATCTACAAATTATCCACTTATGAATTATATATATATATATATATATATTCATTATTATTATTATGTAATAGGTCTATCCTACATATTGAGCACTCTCCATATCATGCACTTGGTTCGACACATACCCGCGAAGTGATTAAGGTTTGGTTTGGTTTCTTTGTTTAATGGCATATCAACTCTTTTTAGGGTATTTAATACCAAAGCCATTCTCCAAGAAGAACAGTAGTGGTACTATTTAACCCATAGCTGGGAGGATAAGGGGGTTCAAACCTTTCCCAAGGGTATTTGCCTGAAAGTGAACGTAATAGCGCGACTGGAGTACGAACTCGCGTACTACGATTCTGCAGACCATCGCTTTAACCATTATACCACGAGGACACCCCCACAAAGTGATTAAGTGACAACCAATACTCTTAGTTATATATATATATATATATATATATATATATATATATATATATATATATATATATATATATATATATATATATATATATATATATATATATATATATATATATATATATATATATATGTGTGTGTGTGTGTGTGTGAGGATTTGGCTTTAAAACCCACAAGCGTTGATATACCATAAAACACAACCAAACTCTATCAATACGTAAACCTGTTTATTTTTAATTGGTGGAAATATATATAAACCCTTTATAATGAAACAGAAAATTTAGCTTAAATATGGCCCAAGGTCACAGAAAACAAAAGATAATATTAAATAATGAAGGTATGAATTCACATGAATAAAAGACGTTGTCGAACTCATGCGGCAACTTTTTTATCAATCTAATATGAAGGATCACTCAATTGACTTGAAAGGAGGGTACAAGGTCATTGTAAACAGAAGTAAATACTTGGATGGTTGAATAATGATGATATGAATTTATTTAAATATCAAATATTCAAGGAAAGATCGCAAGAAACCTCTCTTTTAAATATTGTTGCTTATTTTATATAGCAGATTCGGAAATAGAAATGAAAACTCAAATCCCGAAATTAATTTGTTTCATTTTATTTCCCTTTATATTTTTAAAATTACTTAAAGAGCTTCTTTTAATTAAAAGTTGAAAAAAAAACGATTCTTTCAACAAAAGTGTTAAGACAAGTAGGAATATTTCTTTTATGTGACTTTTTCTGATTGTTCTCATCAGAAGAAATGTTTTTGTGGAAGAAAGTTTTTTTTGAAAGTTTTAAATAAAGTTGTTAAAAAAAGTTGATATGCTATGAAAGAAGCAACGAGAAATGCGCCTGTGACTTGACATATCCATTTGTTAAATGAAAATTAGTTTTTTTCTTTCTAAGTGCCTTCAACTGATCTTTATGTATATCAGTACTGGTGACAAGTGGCTCATGTGAGCTTCATTTAAGAAAAGCTGTGTTTCAAATTAGCCGTGGCTGCCCGATCGGCTTATTTGTTTATTTAGGTGTTTAAATGTGACCCCAAGTCTGCCAAGCCTATTTCAAGGTAAATTTCACTAGGTTCCATGTTAAATACGCTTGGGGTCAATGTTTGTATACGTTTTATTTATTTGTCTTTCTTTAATGGTGAACATTACGTACACATATATATATATATATATATATATATATATATATATATATATCATCAAGTTACTCTGACAGTACAGAGTTCTTTGAGTCTCTCTTATCATCCGTGCCTATTATTCATGGCTTCTGGCGGGTCCTCTAGATGTAACAAGTGTCCGCACAGAGCTGATTGATGTGTATCCTTTCTGGTCTACCAACTCTCACGCGTCCATGTGTATCACTCCATATGAGAACGTCATACTCGCTTCTCCAGCAGTACCCCGCATGCCTTGTTCGTCTTACTTTAATGGGTTGTGTGATGGGAGGTAAGTAGCCAAGCAACTATTGTTTTGTGGACTGTATCTTCCAGGATTTGTTCAAAACAGCAAGCAACATTCTTGTGTAGTTTCTATCTAGCTTTTTATCCATGCATTTCGTCAGAGTTCACATGGTGCATCCATACTGTCGTACTGACACAAACACTGCTTGGAAGAAATCTTGTTGTAGTATAGCCTGATGCAACTATACGTATACATATACACGCGGAAACATAGTCAACACAATAACGAAAGAAGAGAGTTCTTTAGAAAAATATACCTCTCACTTTATTCGAAAGGGTTGCGAAAGGGTAATGTGTGAGAGGTGAGTTGGAGACTGAACCAAGACTGCAACATATTGACCCCCAGTTCCTCTGTCTTTAGCAGCACTTCTTTCTTGTTCAGCTGGGCTGCTGAACCGGGGGCCCTGAGGGCTCAGCCCTCTGCTGAGAGCTGGTTCTCACTGCCTCGAACTGCAACAACTGACTCCAAACTAACTGAACTTCCTGTCGCATCGGGTTATATCATTGTTTGACATCCACCCGCTTCCAGTGAGCGTCGCATCTGCACCCAATTCAAGCTGTCACCAGTCAAGGTTATACCCTGATATCTTCGACCAGATGCACCTGTCCCTTGATCGACGGCTGGGTCGGAGGTCAATATGTTACACTGTTTTATCTTATAAGATAGATCAGGTTTTCATATGATCGAAAACGTGTTAATAGCCGTCTACGTTCACAAAGTATTCGAACAAGTCTACGGAATTTAGAGGCTCGAAATTACGAGAAAGATTTTCTGAGACAGCTGATTTTCTTTGCAATTTAACTGGAATTTTGGATATTTTTGTGACATCTCATCAGCATCAAATGCTGCATACACCTGCTTTTGAAAAATCTCCACGAAACCATTAATGAAGATATGTTCCAATGAATCCATTTATACTCATCCCATCAATCAGTGAATAGTAAAGCAAATTACTTAGCATTAGTTCGGTAACCAGACGAGGAGAAGGAAAACTTTTTTGCAAGTCAAATAAAACCTAAAAACTTTTCCCTCTGCACGATATTTGTACTATTTTGTTTTGTGGCGTATCAATTTTTGTGGGTTATTTAATGCCAATGTCATCCTTCCAGAAGAATAGCAGTAATACTATATAACCATTGCTACAGGGATAAAAGGGTTTATGCCTTTCTCAAGGGTATTGATCCAAAAGGGAGCGTTGTGTAGTTGAGAGGCCGCTGTTTAGCATTTTAGCTATCACGCAATAGGGACTCTTTATATTTTTGCCTTGTTTTTAAACTATTTGTATAAGTTGACCCTATTGTGAAAGGGTTGAGAAAATGCCTACAATGAACGTTCAAATATATTGTGACTTCTCATCACAATTGAATGCAGCATACAGCCTGCTTTTGAGGAAGGCTACAAAGAGTCACTGATTTTAAAAAATTCAGCGCGTATTATATGCGAGAATTTTCCCCCAGAATTTTCAAGTTTAGGGTGCGTGATATACATTAGTGCGTGTTATATACAAATAATTACGATATACTTCTTAATTCTTTGAATCAAAGCAGTCGGTATCTTTGCCACCATTTCCTCTACATGACGTACTCACAGCACGGATTCCCTTAACTCTCTCTCGCAAATAGTCCCTAACGGCCATCACTCTTCATAAGTTCTCTGGACGATATCCAGTATCAGCACAGATGTAGGTATTTACTAGTTTGCCAACACTGGTATACTCATGGCGACCATGGGAGAATGTTGTTTATGAGTTCTTCTTTGCTTCTTCAGCAGTGTTCCCTCAGTCTATCTTGCTCGTCTTACTGAGGTGGTTTGTGTGATGGAAGATAAGTGGCTGTACAACTCTTGTTTTGCTTTTAGGATTCGTTTCGAATAGCACACAGATGTAGTTTTCATCTAGCTTTTTGCTTCTGCAACTCCAAGCATTGCGTCTATACAATAGTCCTAACACTGCTACTGGCACTTATAGCCAGGCAGCCGGAATTTCAGCCGAGGAATCTTTATTTCTACAAGGCTGTTTACAAGCAGTCACATAACTAATCACAACATTTGATATTTTCTGGTATTTTTGTCTGGAGCCTGACGAGGGTTTAGCAAGCGTTGAGATTCTCAGTGCTTTAGGATTCTGAAGGTTTTTATCAGAAATATGCCATTCGGATATCAGGTTTTAAAAAATCAATCTTTCGACAAGCTTGTGGAAAGCCGGGTGGTTTAGAAGGCCGCATACGGCTTTAAGGCCACAAGTTCCCCACTCGTGCTCTCGACCCATCACTTTCACATAATTGCTTATTTAGTCTCATGCAACGTTCTTTTTTCTTTTCTTTTTTCGGCAACTGTTTCATCGAGTTACAGTTATGCAAGCATTTCCTGAATAACCATCTAACAAACAAACAAACAAACAGCTGGAACCATTTTTTTATGATTCGATACATAATTTACACGAAGAATGGAGTGAGGTAAGAAGAATATAAGTTTGTTGGTTGGAGTTTATGGCATATCAATCCTTGTAGGTTATTAAATACCAAATCCTGTTTATACATATATTAAATATTATGTGTAAACGAATAGTTTGTTGGTAACAACTTAAATAAGCCAGAGCTCATTTGTTTACCCACAGTTAATTAGTTTAAAGAATTGCTATTTAACAGGAAGAATTCTATTTAGTACTATTCATTTGTTTGCACACAGTTAAATGGTTTCTATGTAATAATAATAATTCAATTTAACATCAGTCTTTTTTTCGCACACAGATAAATGTTTAAACAGTTCAATTTTATTCTGCGATCAGCCGGGACAGCAAAATCCACAGTTCGGCAAGTTCTCTTTTTCTTGTTGATTGTTACTAGATTTCGTCTTCTGACCAAGATTTGGAGATCCGTTTGTATCTCAAAATCCAAGAGGAATTTGTGCGTCTCATTCTCCTGGACAGATTCTGGGTTGTGCAAATACCATTTGTTCGTATGGTCAAATTTCAATTTGTAGCGCAGTTCCCAGTTGATCATCTTATTCATCCAGTCGTGTCTCGTCTTATATTCTTTCTGTGAAAGCTTGGTGCATTTGCTGATTCGCTATCATTATTATTATTATTATTATTATTATTATTATTATTATTATTATTCACTCATTAAAGTTTTTCACATCAGCGTTAGCCGATGGTTTTTCACTGGAGTCTAAGTGACAGCAAGTCTCCTCAAGTCTCCAGGACTCTTCTCAGTATTCTGGCCGTTCTCAATAATGCTGTCGTTTGGATGGTCTCCGCTCGTCCGCCAAATCCTAAGTCCTCTAGTCCCTTTTGTAATCCTTTAGTTACAGTTCCAAACGCACTAATTACAATTGGTATAATTGTCACCTGCATGTTCCACAGCTTTTTTCCATTCCCTTTCAAAGTCAAGGTACTTATCCTTCTTTTCACATTCTTTCAGTTTTATTCTGTGGTCAGCCGGGACAGTAAAGTCGACTATTTTGCAAGTTTTCTTTTTTTTGTTGTTGATTATTATTAAGTCTGGTCTTCTGGCCGGGATTAGGTGATCCCTTTGTATGTTAAAGTTCCATAGGACTTTATGCCTGGCATTTTCTAGGACAGGTGCTGGGTTGTGCATATACCATTTGTTTGTATGGTCGAATTTAAATTTCTCACACATTTCCCAGTGAATCACCTTGCAGACCCAGTCGCGTCTCGCCTTATACTCCCTCTGTGCTAATTATTATTATTAATATTATTATTATTATTATTATTATTATTATTATTTACTTATTAGAGGTTTTCACATCAGCGTAAGCTGATGGTCTTTCACTATATTGTGATTGTATATCCTCCTTGCCTGTGTTAGGGTTTCCAATTCTTTTTCATTTCTTGCAAACAGTTTGATGTACATTAGATGGTTGATTTTTTCTTGCGATTTATGAAGTTTTTATCCACCTGTGCATTTCTTGAGTATGTAGTTGAGTGGCATCATCGCTATTACAAATAATGGTGATAGCGCATCTCCCTGCAAGATTCTCTGGATGTTCACCTCAGCTAAGCTTTTCCTCCTGCTATCAGTTTGATTTTCCAGTTTTCCATGGTGTGTTCGATAAACTTTATGACTTCGCCAAATATCTTGTACATTTTGAGACTGTCTATTATCCATGTTTGTGGGACCATATCATATGTCTTTTTGTTGTCAATCACGCTCTCCTTGAAGATGTGTTGATCATTGATTAGAATCTCTCCTGTTTCTCTAGTCCCCTTCCATACTCCTTTCTATTCCTCGGGGAATAGTCCGCAGCTTATTAGCAAAAGTAAATCTTCTCTCTGATTTGTGCCGTTAATATTTTCTACATCAACGTTTAGCACATTACTGGTTTTTAGTTGCTGGGAGCAGTTCTTCTATAACCGATTCATTTTTGTTATTATGTTTCGCCTTGAGAGTTTTTCACATCAGTTGATGGTCTTTCACTGGAATTTGAGTGACAGTGAGTCTCCCCAAGTCTCTAGGATTCTCCTCAGTACATTAACTTCTCTTAAAAGAAAATATCTAACTCTCCTATCAATCATTCCATTTGTCCTGTATACAATAGACAAAATAAAATTGTCATTTTTAAATGTATCCTTAAATTGAACCCCTAGATTGCATTCTTCACTTATTTTTTGATTTCCCTGTTGCTTGATTTTTATTTATTTTTTAATCAAATATTTATTACTTTACATTTTTCTATATAAAATATCGATTTAAAAAAACTAGAAATTGATTCAGTTGACAAATTTTTACACTTAAAAAAATAAAATAAAAATAATGCTGGGAACTTTTGCATAAACCTTATATAATGGAACATACAATTTGATTGAAAGATCATATGAAGTTATAAGAAGCCAGGGGAAAATACTTTCATGACTGAATAATTGGTTTGGTTTATTTAATGGCATATCAACTGCTTATGGGTTATTCAATGCTGAATTTTGATCCGTTTGTAAATGTTTGATTTCAATCATAAACGATTATTTGTTAAACGTTCTATTGCACTTATTCCTTAAATATCACTTGTTATTTGTTTGCACATAGTCATATATCAAGTATTCCTATACAATATAAATAAGTTTGACACAGTTTTAAGTGTTTTTAAGTCAAATAATTTAAGCACAATTATATGTCATCAAGCAATAATTCTTATTTAATAAACATTTGCTTGCACAGTTATATTGTTTCAGGCATTCCTAACCAATACTAGTGGGTGTCCTCGTGGAGTAATGGTTAAAGCGATGGACAGCAGAATCGAAGTAAGCGAATTCGATCTCCAGTCGCGCTATTACGTTCACTTTCAGACAAATACCCTTGGGAAAGGTATGAACCCCTATATCGTCCCAGCTATGGGTTAAATAGTACCACTACTATTCTTTTAAGAGAATAGCTTTGGCATTAAATAACCTACAAAGGTTGATATGCCATTAAACATAAAAACCAAACCAAATTTTCAAACAGATCGATTTGAATCCTTGATGACACCCTAACAACTACTCCCAGGGGTGGGGGTGGGGGTCATAGAGGAACTGAGGCTAATGACAATGAAAAAGTACTTAACAACTCACCAGGGATCAAGAACTGCCATCTCGCCACTGGATGTAGCTTAGTGCTATACCTAAGACAAGATAGATAGATAGATGAAAAGCAAGAGATAGATAGATAGATAGATAGATAGATAGATGAAAAGCAAGAGATAGATAGATAGATAGATAGATAGATAGATAGATGAAAAGCAAGAGATAGATAGATAGATAGATAGATAGATAGATGAAAAGCAAGAGATAGATAGATAGATAGATAGATAGATGAAAAGCAAGAGATAGATAGATAGATAGATAGATAGATAGATAGATAGATGAAAAGCAAGAGATAGATAGATAGATAGATAGATGAAAAGCAAGAGATAGATAGATAGATAGATAGATAGATGAAAAGCAAGAGATAGATAGATAGATAGATAGATAGATAGATAGATGAAAAGCAAGAGATAGATAGATAGATAGATAGATAGATAGATAGATGAAAAGCAAGAGATAGATAGATAGATAGATAGATAGATAGATAGATGAAAAGCAAGAGATAGATAGATAGATAGATAGATAGATAGATAGATAGATAGATGAAAAGCAAGAGATAGATAGATAGATAGATAGATAGATAGATAGATAGATAGATAAAAAGCAAGAGATAGATAGATAGATAGATAGATAGATGAAAAGCAAGAGATAGATAGATAGATAGATAGATAGATGAAAAGCCAGAGATAGATAGATAGATAGATAGATAGATGAAAAGCAAGAGATAGATAGATAGATAGATAGATGAAAAGCAAGAGATCGATAGATAGATAGATAGATAGATAGATAGATAGATAGATAGATAGATAAATAGATAGATAGATGAAAAGCAAGAGATAGATAGATAGATAGATAGATAGATAGATAGATAGATAGATAGATAGATAGTGATTGGTAATATTTCATCGGAAAATAAAATAAGTGAATAACACTATTGATACAACAGCGTGTAAAAATCGTAATAAATATGGCGCCAAAGAGATCGAGAGACAGTAATCGATATCGATAGGTTATAGGTTTGATTTGAGCATCTTCGAACTAAAGGCCCTTTGCATTTCTTTTCAAAAGCAATTAGTATTCAACATTTGGTACTGATGAGAAATCGCAAAACAAAAAAAAAAACAAAAAAATGTCAAAGTTACATGTAAAGTGCGACAAAAACATATTACCCGAGGTAGAAAAACTTTCAAAAGAATTCGGATTGATACTTAGATGTTGTTTTTTTTTATTTTGAAACTTTTAATTAAAAGAAGCTCTTTACGTAAAAAAATAAATAAATAATAGAATAAGATAAAATCAATTAATAAATAAATAAACTAAAATAAAACGTTGCCATTTGGGAATTTTACTTTGGATTTTAATGTTCGAATTGCATCTGTTCGACCTGAAGTGATTTGTAAATTTTAATTATAAACTATTATGTTAGAACAAAAATTTCTACTTGTTTTTTTTTGCTATAGATATTTATGTCATGTGACCTGCAACAACTATTGAAAACACGGTTCATTGAAAGGGCAGAAAAATGGGTAGTGGTCATCTATTGAGAAATGACACTAAGTAGATAAGGCTGTTTGCATTTGAAGTGAATTTGAAAATACAAAATCGGAAATACTTGAAATTTTTCTATCCTCCGGTTGAACTTTACAGCCAATTCAATCCAGCTGCGAGATAAAATGACCTTATATATATATATATATATATATATATATATATATATATAACGCCCTGACAGGGCATAGAATAAGACGACTATATCTATTGCAAAGAGGAAAGACTCTCCCCACTCCAAAAAACCCAGAGTGTCCTGAAACTAAACTTTATCTTATGTTGAGAGTTTTGTTTTAGAGATCTGAGGAATATGGAGTGCCCTTTCATTGCAATTACTGCCTGGTTGACTTGACCGCGATGGCTGTGCCAGTTTGGTTAATATCAATGGGTCAAGTAGATCTGTTTAAAACTTTATCGTATTCGTTCGGACTATGTGTAAAAAACCCTTTTAAGAGACAACTATACAAAATATTTAAATATAAACGTAAAATGTAAACACTTCCCTAACCTCTAGGCATGATATAACCCTTAAAGGTTGATATGTGAAAGTCACTCACACAATAAATCATATATATATATATATATATATATATATATATATATATAAATTAAATAATAGCCCTTATGGTAAGAAAAAAAAACCCGGAAAGTGATTTGAAGATGAAAACATTCAACAAATCACTGTCAAGGGGGAAATATATATATATATATATATATATATATATTGGAAAAATATATATTGGAAAAAAGAAAAGGCCAACCTTGTCATACCAATTGAAAAAAAATCAAACGACACGCAATTGGTCGGTCAAAAGAAAAAAACACCGTTAGGGCTGCTAAGCTACAATGCAAAAAGTGCTCAATACTAAGTAGAGCCAAATAGTAACAATAATTACTTAGTGAGTCAGGAACTAACCTGCTATAGTTTCACCAAAGCGGCTCATCAGGGTACCAAATCCCGATTGGCCTAAGCAGCTCATTGGGTTACATATGTGACAAGCGTTGCCATATATGTCGAGGTACCGTCGCATATCTGACAAGTGTTGACATATATGAGGAGGTACTGTCGCATATGTGACAAGTGTTGCCATATATGTGGAGGTACTGTCGCATATATGAAAAGTGTTGCCATATGTGTGGAAGTACTGTCGCATATGTGACAAGCGTTGCCATATACGTGGACGTACAGCCGCGAATGTGACCAAACCTGTCTTTAGCACTCACATCAACTCCATGCACTCTCTTGTAGTTTCTCAGATTGCTGCACACCCATGCAGTTTGTCACAGAACTGACACAATTTACCTGTAGGTTGCTGCAAAAGGATGTCTGTAAAATCAGTCGACAATTCTTTGCTGTTATATAAGATCTGATATGAGAAGCAAATCCAGCTTTGAATAAACACACTCTATATCAGATTTTACGAACATTATCAGGTTGAAAAGTGCATATTTCAAGATAGAGTTTTCGATTCTCCGTACTTTGAATAATTTACAACAATTATACTTCGCTTTTTTTCTCAATCTGATCGACTTTATGTCATCTGTTCTCAGTTTCTAAGATCTACTCTAAGCAAACGATATATATATATATATATATATATATATATATATATATATATATATATATATATATATATCATTACACGCACACACACACACACACACACACACACATATATATATATATATACATATGGTGAAATGGTAGATTTTGGTGAATATCATTATATACATATATATCATTATAAACATGTATATATATATATATATATATATGTGTGTGTGTGTGCGTGTGTGTGTGTGTGTGTGCGTACGTGCGCGTGCACGCGCGTGTGTGTGCATAATATAAGATTAACGAAAGTGAAAAGATAAGCAGAAATATTTTTTTGTAATTACTTTTTAATTTTTAATTGTTCTAAACAACTTTCGACCTTAGATCAGGGGAAAAAGTTTTTTTTAGAGTTTTAAAGAATTGATCTGCAAAAAAAGACGTGATGAAAAATGAACCAGAAATGTGGCATATCCATAAGTTAAATGAGGAATATATACACACACACGCACACACATACATGCACACGTATATATATATATAAGGCTTATAAATAAGTACATTCCTGAGTGGTAGTATCTGTTAGTTTCCGTTCTATGAGACAAATCAATTTGTTTTAAAATTATAAGTATTTAGGAGGAATGCATAAAACGATATAATTGTGAAAATTACTCGCGTTAAGATAGGTTTGGTTTGGTTTTAAGGCATATCAACCATTTTAGGTTATTTAATGCCAAATCCGGTTCATACTTATATATTAGATATACATTATTAGTTAATATAAGTCGACAAAGTTAAATAGTTGCAAGTATTGCTATGTATCACTAACAATACAATTAAACATCAGTCATTTGTTTACAAACAGTTAAATGATTAAACAGTTCTATTTCAAAAATTCAATTTAGCATACATCATTTGTTTGCACTTAGTTTAAATGTCAAACAGTTCTATTTGACCCATGGATAGGACCCTGTCAGGTTGTACCACTCCAGGTCAGAGTGGACTTGAAAACGATGACAATGAAGGGGTACTTCACATCACCCAAAGCTCAAGCATTACAAGAGCCTCACCATCAGATTGTTTAATGTCATAATTAGGACACTTATGGTGAGAGATCTTACTGACTGGGCTGTTCGTCTGATCGAAATGTGTGCAAATAAACGATTATTATAGAAAGTAAAAAAGTCTAATTAAAATACATACGCTTATGATGATAATCAAACATTTACAAACTAATCCAATTTAAATTAGATAAATTACATTATTCAGAAGGAGCTGATATGCCGCTAATGAAATAAACCAAATCAAACTAGTGATCACTATCAACCAGAAAAAACGGCACATTATAGTAAGAGTCTATAAGATCAATACACTTAAACTATTCTAACTTACAGAATAAAACAGTTTTCAATCCATCTTGTGACTGATTTATAATTTTGGGTCGTCTCCCTTTTCACTGACACTCATTTTTTTATTCATCTTAAATCTGATATTACTTGTTAGAATTCTTCACCTCTCCCTAAATAGAAGTATCTATATCATCATGAACAGCTATTAGAATAGAAACCCATCAGCTTCATGGACCGTTTAGTTATTATAACATTTAACTCATATTTTCTTTCATCTTTTAAACTTTATTTTTTTTATCTTAACTTAATCGGGTCGCCATTTTGATGTTAGTTACTTTGCATAAAGAACATTGTCATTCGGCGAATTTTCATCAAAACGATTTACTGTTTATAACCAGCTTTTTTTTAAAAGGCTTGCGAGTTGACTGCCAAATTTAAATGAGGTGTGATATAACAAGTTTAATCTTGGAACATTAGGCACATTCGACTGAAAACCAAAGAAAAATATCAAAAAAAAAAAAAAAAAAAAAATTCAACCAGGTTTAGGGAACCTTTTCAAGTTCAATGGCCATATTGAAATTTATTGCATACGAAAAAAAAGCACTTGATACATTCTAATGTTTACAATAAAATCTAACTTTCAATAACTTCGAATTTTATCAAATATATAAAAACCCGTGTCACATAATAACTAAATTACTGGACTGCTGGCTAGAAGTGAATAAGTTCAAACTTTAATCGTATTATGATGTTCCCTTTCATACAAATCCCCTCAGGAAAGGCATGAACCCTCTTATCCCTCCCAGCTGTGCCTTAAGTAGCACCACTACTGTTTTTCTACAAGTATAGGTTTAGCATTAAATAACCCATGAAGGTTGATATGCCTGCTAAACTTTTAATGATTTGTGAAGATTTTTTTTATTAAAATTCATATATCAAATCGGATTCTTTGTACAGAATGTAATGGTTGAGACGGTCGCAGATTCTCAAATCCTTGATAAAATTTATACATCGTCCTTAAATATACGAATAAAATGCTATAATAATACGAATAAATATACGAATAAAAGGCTATAATAATACGAATAAATATACGAATAAAAGGCTATAATAATACGAATAAATATACGAATAAAATGCTATAATAATACGAATAAATATACGAATAAAATGCTATAATAATACGAATAAATATACGAATAAAATGCTATAATAATACGAATAAATATACGAATAAAATGCTATAATAATACGAATAAATATACGAATAAAAGGCTATAATAATACGAATAAATATACGAATAAAATGCTATAATAATACGAATAAATATACGAATAAAATGCTATAATAATACGAATAAATATACGAATAAAATGCTATAATAATACGAATAAATATACGAATAAAATGCTATAATAATACGAATAAATATACGAATAAAATGCTATAATAATACGAATAAATATACGAATAAAATGCTATAATAATACGAATAAATATACGAATAAAATGCTATAATAATACGAATAAATATACGAATAAAATGCTATAATAATACGAATAAATATACGAATAAAATGCTATAATAATACGAATAAATATACGAATAAAATGCTATAATAATACGAATAAATATACGAATAAAAGGCTATAATAATACGAATAAATATACGAATAAAATGCTATAATAATACGAATAAATATACGAATAAAATGCTATAATAATACGAATAAATATACGAATAAAATGCTATAATAATACGAATAAATATACGAATAAAAGGCTATAATAATACGAATAAATATACGAATAAAATGCTATAATAATACGAATAAATATACGAATAAAATGCTATAATAATACGAATAAATATACGAATAAAATGCTATAATAATACGAATAAATATACGAATAAAATGCTATAATAATACGAATAAATATACGAATAAAAGGCTATAATAATACGAATAAATATACGAATAAAATGCTATAATAATACGAATAAATATACGAATAAAATGCTATAATAATACGAATAAATATACGAATAAAATGCTATAATAATACGAATAAATATACGAATAAAATGCTATAATAATACGAATAAATATACGAATAAAATGCTATAATAATACGAATAAATATACGAATAAAATGCTATAATAATACGAATAAATATACGAATAAAATGCTATAATAATACGAATAAATATACGAATAAAATGCTATAATAATACGAATAAATATACGAATAAAATGCTATAATAATACGAATAAATATACGAATAAAATGCTATAATAATACGAATAAATATACGAATAAAATGCTATAATAATACGAATAAATATACGAATAAAATGCTATAATAATACGAATAAATATACGAATAAAATGCTATAATAATACGAATAAATATACGAATAAAATGCTATAATAATACGAATAAATATACGAATAAAATGCTATAATAATACGAATAAATATACGAATAAAATGCTATAATAATACGAATAAATATACGAATAAAATGCTATAATAATACGAATAAATATACGAATAAAATGCTATAATAATACGAATAAATATACGAATAAAATGCTATAATAATACGAATAAATATACGAATAAAATGCTATAATAATACGAATAAATATACGAATAAAATGCTATAATAATACGAATAAATATACGAATAAAATGCTATAATAATACGAATAAATATACGAATAAAATGCTATAATAATACGAATAAATATACGAATAAAAGGCTATAATAATACGAATAAATATACGAATAAAATGCTATAATAATACGAATAAATATACGAATAAAATGCTATAATAATACGAATAAATATACGAATAAAATGCTATAATAATACGAATAAATATACGAATAAAATGCTATAATAATACGAATAAATATACGAATAAAATGCTATAATAATACGAATAAATATACGAATAAAATGCTATAATAATACGAATAAATATACGAATAAAATGCTATAATAATACGAATAAATATACGAATAAAATGCTATAATAATACGAATAAATATACGAATAAAATGCTATAATAATACGAATAAATATACGAATAAAAGGCTATACGTCTCATTTGGTGGCCAAACGATCTGATTTGATTTGATGATGAACATAACGTTTTAGTTTCTTTGTTTCATGGCTTATCAACCTCCATTCTGAAGTCATCCTTATAAAACAGCAAATCGAACTAATTGAACCCGAGATGAGAGAAGGAAAAGGAGTTCATAGCTTTTCCAGGGGTATTAGCCAAAAAGTGAACGTAATTGTGTGACTGGTTTTGAACCCGCATACTACGATATCACAGTCCAGTATGATTGCCACGATGCCACGGAGACCCCCGTTTCCACTGGATATACGATAGAAGCCACTTATTCCTGACGTTAAGTTTTTGCCACTGGGAAAATTCCAGTGAGTCCGAAGAAATGATTAATACTAAATTGAATTATTAGTGTTTGATAGGAATACTTGTAACTATTTAAGTGTGTGCAAACAAATAACTAATATTAAATTGAATTATTATTGTTAGATAGGAATACTTGAAACAATTTAACTGGGTGCAACTCGAACAAATCGTTTAAAAATAAAGTTATCTACAAACTATTCACTTACAAATCATATGAAAGATATGGCATTGAATAACTCACAAAGGTTGATATGCCATGCAATACCAACCAGATTTTTATATAGCATGATGTCCGTTCACGTCAGAGAGAGAGAGAGAGAGAGAGAGAGAGAGAGAGAGAGAGAGCTCAAAGCAAAAACAGTGTAAAATACACATGAGTATTTGGGAAAAGTTCATTTTGATTGCAATGAAGAGGTAAGTGTCTCATAAGAAATTTGCTTATATGTCTACACATATCAGTTCACATTTTGTTCCGTGTTTTCCAGTATAGACATAATCTGCAATTGTTATCACCTCCTGTACAGGTTTGGTCTAGTTTCTTTGTTTAATGCCATCTAAACCTTCGTTGGTTATTTGATGCCAAAGCCATCCTTGTAGAAGAACAGTCCTCTGTTGGGGCTTTTAAAACAATATTTCATTTTTTTAAGGAAGATTTACACGTTTAATCTTTTATTCACTATACATATTTTGGTTACGTCGTATTGTTAGTGTATTCTTTGGTGATAAAGCTGCGGTTGTGATCATATTCTATTTTTCTCATTTAGTAACAGCGATATATATCTTTTCATCGTAATCATTATCTTTATCATATTTACCCAACCCCTCCGCTCGGGCAGGATATGACACAAGGTCAATTTTTTTAACTGGAGTTTAACAGGTTTGAATTCAGAGTTTTCCTTCTCCTAGACTAGTTGTCTCACCAAGGCTGAAGAACCTAGTCTGCCCTACTATTTACCCATAGCTGGAGGGGGAATAATTGGATTCATACCTTTCCCAAGGGGATTAGTGCTATGTGAAATGCAATCAGTCTTGTCTAGGATTTGAACTCGTGTCGCCGTGTCCATTTCCTACGACGATAACCATAACGGTAATCATTATCTTTATTAACACTTTTCTTTCGGATTTGAACTTTATATGACATCAATCGAGTAATTATCGTTCTAAGGCATCTCCCTTTATCTACAGTTGCATCTGTCGTTCTCGTTCTTAAATGGTTCATTTAAGATTTTTAAGTTATGCTAGTTAATAGTTTAGAAATATTTTCTATACATATCTATCTATCTATCTATCTATCTATCATCTTGGTCTGATGATCGCGTGGGTGGGAAAAATTGAGAGTTACCAAGTGCTGTTGACTATGTGTCTACGCTATCCTTTTTAGATACTATTTGGGATCAGACTTACGAAAAAAATAAAATTATTTCGCCGAGGAGTAAAAAGAGAGTTGGCTCCTGTGAACAATGCATTGCAGGATTTGTAGGGACCGGAAAACGGACCCATGTGAGGAACAATAAACACAGACTTGCAATCCATCATGACACATGGTAGACGTACATGTGACTGGTGCACACAAAGTTAAAATGGTTCTCTATCTGATCAATAGATGCATGTCTTAGCCGGTGGTTAAATAAACATAATTGGTTTGTTGTACACTCATGAATCCATCTCTTTTCACTTCTGTTCACATATTTTCTTTGTATGTAAAAACGTAACAAATTTAGCGATGAAAATTTTTTTTCGGATTTCGGAACTTACACGTGTCTATAAAAGAAAAATAGATTCGGTCATAAAAACCAAAGTTACCACAAAAAAAAAAAAAAAAAAAAAAACATAGACAGCATAGAAAAGCTCAAAGAATCTGGCAGCAACCTTTCTCCCCAACAGCGAGTCAAACCGAAAATAAGTGTCAGTAAAACAGAACAACCACTCTTTTTGGTTACAAATAGATACCGACTCGTACATAACCCTCATCTCACAGGGACAAATGAAAACCATTGGCAAGCCTCCACTAACATCGACAAGACATGTAGCGCGGAATGCATCGAGAGATTGTGTCCACATTATTGGTAAATTACTGGCAAAAATCGAAATTGAGGACAAAACAGTACCCGGAAAGATCTACAGGGTGGAACGATATAATTGTCGCTCTTGAAAAGACGACATGATTCCATTTCCGTTCAATGAAAACCGGTTTTCTTTTTTTGTTGCAGACCATCTACTAGTTGGCCAGTTGTGTACAAATCCCAAGAGGGATAGGAGCCATCTATCATGTCTGAAATTGACACAATGTTCAACGATCGGAGATGCACCGCAGTACAACTCATGCTCTCTACCGATCCAACTTATGACAACAGGACCATTGCCGGCACCCTCAAAATGCCAATCCGGACGGTCCAACGCCTGAGAGCACTGCTCAATGCATCGGACGACCCTTTGGTGGAGTGGAAGGACACCGCCAGGAAGACCCGGACCAAGGGGTTCATCGAAAAGATCCAGGCAAACATTGATAAAACTTCCCAGCGGCCTATTTGGCTGATTGCCAGAGATTTAGGCGTCTCACACACAACTGTGTATGCATGTGTGAAGGATGACTTGAAGTGTAGTTCATACAGGCGCCAGACAAGTCAGATCTTGGCTGAGAAGACAAAGAACCTCAGGCTAATCAAGTCCGTCAGCCCCCACTCCTCCCCCGACCTGAACCCGCTGGACTACTTCGTTTGGTCATACGTCGAGAACATCACCAACATGACCTCCCACGACACCAAAGCCAACCTGATCGCCGCCATCCACCGAGCTCCCGCCGGCGCTTGTAGAAAAAGCATGCTCCAAGTTCCAGATCCGTATCGAGGCGGTGATTGATGCTGAAGGCGGTTACATTCAATCGATGTCAGCTCTACTACATAATCAAGTGACCTGAATTGATTTTTTCAATAAAAGTTTTAAAATAAAGCTGTAGTGTTGTTTTCTTTAGGACAACAATTTTATCGTTGCACCCTGTATATAGCAGATTCGAAACATAATCAATTGGGTTTTGATTTTATCGAGCCACTAAGTCTTATCGAAATTATTAGTCAATTCTGTTTGTAACGCAGTTTCCAGGTTTCCAGCTCAGTGTGCCATTATCGAGAAAACCCATGACACCATCAAGCGTTTTCCCCAGTCTTTACGGACGCTGCACTCAGTCTGAAGCTACATAAACACTCAAATCATCTTCTACTCCTGTTTTCCGAACTAAACGACCAGAGCAGTCATTTTCCCGGATACATGTGAACTTTCCTTGCCCTATCAATGATTGTAACCTTTTGGTAATGGTCGATGCCCATTCCAAAGGATAAAAAATTTTCCCAATGCAGAATGCAGATACCTGCTCTACGAGAGCCATTCTTAAAGGACTATTCAGCCAACATAACCTGCCAGAAACCAAAGTCTTAGACAATGGATCACAATTCACTTCTGAAACATTCCATCTTTACAGCAATTCAGGCTGCATCACACATATTCAGCCATTACCCGATCACCCACAATCCAATTCTCAGGCTGAACGTTTTGTGGATACATTTAAACATTCTCTGCGCGAAGCAAAGGAGGAGGGAACAACAACAACATAGGAGACACTAAATACATTTCTCATTTCGCATCGAACAACAACAATTGGTGTAGTGAAAAAAGGAATGTCTCCAGGAGAAGCACTTATGGGACGAGATATCCAGACCATATTCAATGCTTTACGCCCACAAAAACAATAAAAGCCCAGTAGCATCCCAAGATAAAATAAAACCATTGTTTATGTTTATGAGAAACTACAGGCCTGGACAACCAAACAGGATTCCAAATGCCATACACAAGAAAAAAAAAGGATTGTTTGTTTATAACATGAAAGTTGGTAAACAATTTTGGGCACGACATAAAAACTAACTACAGCCCAGATACATTCCTAGCAACACGGTTGAAAACATGCTAACGATTCTATTTGGTGTGTTTGTATATATATTCGAATTACCTTCTCCGTCACCTCTAGTCGAGACAAATGCAAGTGGGAGGGAATCAAGACCCCCTCTCAGGACCTTACGAAAGTGCAATCGCATAAGAGTGAGGCATTTATAAATTGATACCAAGCGTGCTCGCTACGGTTAATATGAAAAAGAATCTGTTTTATTATCAGACTAACGAAAAAACATCAAAGTGATACGCACGAGGGACAAAAAGGAAGGCCCATGTCTCTGCCCATGCTTAATAAACCTTCGTGTTTTGTTGTACATTAACGAGTCCGTCTCTTTTCGCTTTTGTTTACATATTTCCTTTGTACGTAAAAACCGAACAGATTTTCGATCACCGATAGTGAGTAGTGTTTCTAATCTAACCTTCTGCAATATATATATATATATATATATATATACGCATAATTAATCGGCTATTCTCATCCTGAACTAAGCTGTCTGTTTCAGTTTGTGATACTGCCCTTGGGAAAGGCATGAATCCAACTATTCCTCCTCCAGCTATGGAAAAATAATAGGACAGACAGAGTCTTTTTTTAATCCTTGGTAAGTTAACGGCTGTAGAAGAGGAAAAAATCTGAGGAGTATAGTTCGGAGAATAATGGTAGATTATTTATCAGTTGTCTGCTCCTCCAAAAAGTGAGTCTGCTCCAACACAATCCCTCCCCACTATAAACAAATCACTGGTATACGCAGTTTAGGTGCCCGTGGTGTAATGGTTATCGTCGCAGGATATGGACACGGCGACACGAGTTCAAATCCTGGACGAGACTGATTGCATTTCACATAGCATTTATACCCTTGGGAAAGGTATGAATCCAATTATTCTCCCTCCAGCTATGGGCAAATAGTAGGGCAGACTAGGTTCTTCAGCCTTGGTGAGGCAACTAGTCTAGGAGAAGGAAAACTCTGAATTCAAACCTGTTAAACTCGGCTTAAACCTGTTAAACTCGGCCTTGTGTCATATCCTGCCCGAGTGGAGAGGGTGGTAAATATGGTATACGCAGTTTAGTGATTTAGATCTGAACTGTTAAGCACTCATACAGGTATATATATATATATATATATATATATATTGAAGAATGTATATTTAGGCAACAAGTTATTATTCAAGCAAGTTTTATTAAAGACTATGGAATACTGTTTATATGTTTTAATTTTATTTTTTCAAGACTCCTTGTTATTTTTCTGGTGTCGGGATCTATATGGTAAAGGAATTGTTCCATATCTTCTGCCCAAGCTCATTTGACCATACTTTTGGTCGTCATCAGGGGTAGTGTAGTTTTGCGTTGACAGTTTGAGTTTTTACTGATTTAATAATTTATACCGTTTTGTTTAATAGATGTCGGTTGGAACGTTTTCGGTGTTTTGTTTTAAGACGTTCGGTTGGAAAAAGTTTTATTAATTGTTAGTGATTTTTAGTTAATACAAATATTTAATATGTTGGTGCTTGTGGAGGATTTGAAATCGTTTTTCATTATTTTGTTTTTTTATATATAATTATTGTATTATCTGTGAGAATCTTCCTTACATCAGAATATATGGGACTATTTCTTCAGACACTAGAAAAAATAACAAGTAGTCTTGAAAAAATAAAATTAGAAATAATAAACTAACAGGGTTCCATCGTCTTTAACAAAACTTTCTTGAATATATATATATATATATATATATATATATATATATATATATATATATTGCCCAGTCAGCTGGGGCTGTAGAATACACTGACTACACCTCTGCAGAGGGGTAACCTCCTCCTAACGAGTGTCCTGGTATGACAGTAAACAATCTGATGGTGAGGTTCCAGCAGTGCTGGAGCTTTGGGAAATGCGGAGTTCCCCATCATTGCCATTGCCCCCTGGTCCAATCTGGCCCGGAGCGGTAACACCTTATTGGGCCCTATCTATGGGTTAAATAGAACTAACAGCATACTTATGCTAAAATGAATTGTTTGAGTAAGCTGAATAGCTTGAAATAGAAATGTTTTTGACAATTAAACCGTACTTATATTTAAACTGCGTGCCTATGCTTAACTGAATTATTTGAAATAGAACTGTTTTTCGACATTAAAACTGTGTTTACACTTAACTGAATTGTTATATATAACTGCTTGAATAGTTTGAAATAGAAATATTTTTGACAATTAAACTGTGTACTTATGCTGAATTGAATTGTTTTAGATAGAACAGATTATTTACATGAAAATGGATTTGGCGTTAAATAACCTACAAAGGTTGACATGCCATAAAACCCAACAAACCAAACCAAACCTATATATATATATATATATATATATATATATATATATATATATATATATAATTTTGAATTATTAATTTTGGACATATGCTTTATTTTTTTCAGGTTTTGTCTCCTGTACAGTAAACTTGAGTGATTTTTGCATTGTTTGTAAGTAAAGCAGCGTTATGAAGCAATTCACTCCTCCAGCAATTTTCAAATAACATGTTGCACTGCTTGGTATTCATGCTGAAAGCTCAAATGAGAAGATTTCCGATTGTTTGGCAATCCATATGAGAGAAGATTTATAGTCATATTGATAAAAGCTAAACAGCTTGACAACATTTAGATTTTTTGGGTAGTCAATATCAATGATAACATTATGCTTCCATTTATGTTCTCACATGGCCTTAGACTTAACACGAAGACTTACATTAAGTGCGCGCAGGAGGTAGTACTGTCTTTGATCGAGAGGGTGGCAGCCGGATGACCCTATGTTTCGCAACAGGCCGTGTAAATTTTCTGCAACTACATCACCCCCAGGTTACAATACCCTGGATTATTATGTGGGGCGCGGTTGAGAAAGAGTCCAAAAACACTGCGTGCAACATCAAAGAAGAACTGAAGGCAAGGATAACGGTATCATTTACAAGTTTAAACCATCACAAAGGTTCGCTGGAGATTCCGAAGTTGTCTGGAGGTCGTGGTTAAATCCAATGGCGATTCATTTCAATAAATTTAATTCTTAGTATTTCAAGATATTTTCATGTAATTTTGCTAAATATATCTGATAAAGTTAAATATCAGTGTAATTTACATTTTTCCGTAATTTAGCCGACAAGTCTACCCATCATACTATATATATATATATATATATAATCAAGGAATGATTTTTTTATATTAATCGTTTTTCGTTAATTATATTTCATCATTGTCATTGGGAGCAGTTTTACGCTCGTGCGTAAAGGATATGACAATCATCATTGTCATAATAAACCCCAGACAGGAAATAAGGCTGGAGTGTGTATGACGTCATGCCCGGAAGAGATGGTCCTGAGAATTTGAGGATTTTGAAAAAGGGTCAGTTGAGAGTTGGATTTGGGCCATTGAAGATATAGTTGGGTTTTTAGGATCTCTACCGACAGAGATCTTAGACATCACAAGATGCGCCGCGCGTTGGGGGATGGTTAGCATAGTAAAAATTGTGCCACTCTCCTTATGTCGAAGAACCGAAGACAGAAATTAATAAACCGTTCGTACTTGAACAACAGAGTCCGTCGGCATTTGTATTTGCCTGCGTTTGCATATGTACACGTGTAGTATACAACATATATATATATATATATATATATATATATTCTCAGAGAATTTACTTAATATTGAAGGTACGGTTTAAATATGTGCGCAGATTTAAAATAAGGTACAAATCAAAAGGATTTAGACCTCATCCAAATACTGAGCTCAGGTCAAGATCGGCACCGTTGTATAAAATCATATTTAGTTAACATATCAGTATAAAATATTGGTTGAATGAAAAATGTACGCGGTTCATATAATAGATGAGAGGAATTTCTTTCTATAAAGCAAAAATAATCCGTTTTTCAGAAATTTTTTCATAATGGAATCGGTCTATAGCAAAAACTATTTTAATCTTAAAAAATATTTATTTTCGGGCTATTTAAAATGATGGCAAATTAAACAGAATGCGAGTCATAACATTTTTGGTGTCTGAGAAACGTAAACCTTGTGAAATTTAGAGAAAAAAATTGTGATTTATAAGATGAAGCATGTTCTTTATCAAAAGAGTTTTACAAATGGGATAAATATAGGTTAGCCACTACGAATCTAAATAAAAAAGAAAGTTCATGGTGTGGAAATATTAAATTTTCTGTAAAGAAAATGTTCCGGGCGCAGCGGTCAGTAAAGAAGTTCATAATGACAGTCTTCAGGGACACGGAAAGAGCCATTAAAATTTATTTTCTTGAAAAGCATACAACTACAAACAGAGCTTTTTATTACCAACTCTCGCGTAAAGAAAAATTCCGGGCACAGCAGTCTCAGGGGCATGAAGGAGCCATTAAAATTGAACTTCTTAAAAAAGAGGTAACTGCAATCATTTCTTCCAATTGCCAACGCCTTATTAAGGCAATATTCACCTTTATTTATTGAAAATCTCAAATATTTATGAAAATGATAATTTTTTTATAAGAATTTGAATTAAATCAATCAACGACCGTCATTTATTATTTTAACTCGTGATAAAACATCATGCAGATTCTGAGAAAATTTTCTCTTTTCTATAGTAAATATTTCCTTTTCTATAATAAATATTTCCTTTACTATCTTAATATGTTCTCAGAAATTTTTAAAATGTTTTACTCATGCAAGAGAAATAATTTCTAACCAATTTCTAACCATTTGCAATCTTGCAAGAATAGCAGCAGAATATATGCACTCTAGAAATTTATTGGAAATTATCTTACTATAGATTTCAAAGGAGTTATACTATAGAAATTCCCTGAAAATAATCTTTGCAAAAGAATACATAGTGGTTGAGTTTTACGATAAAAATGCATCATTACTTATTTCAATATAAAAAATATTTTACTTGAAGAATACACAATAAATTATTTTATAATTGCAATTATTTTACCATTAGAATCAATTTATAATAGTAATGCGTGTGAATTAGTTTGTTAAATGAATTAAATTAATTTACTATAGAAATTCATTGGAAATTATTTTACTATTGAAATGCACTGGAAACTATTTTACTATAGAAATGCATTGGAAATTATTTTACTATAAAGATTATTTTACAAAAGAAATACATCGAGGATTATTTTATTATAAAATGCATTGGAAATAATTTTACCATATGAGTTAGTTTACAATAAAAACAATTTTGCTATAGAAATCTATTGTAAATTATTTTTATTGAAAATCATTGGAAATTATTCGTTTTAAAAATACCTTGTGAATTATTTTACAATAACGATGCATTGGAAATTATTTTACTATAGAAATGCATAATAGATTATTTTTTTTTTTATAGAGATGAATCGGAAATTATCTTACTATAGAAAAGCATTAGTAATTATTTCAATTGTTTTACTATAGAAATGCATTATAGATTATTTTTTTATAGAGATGAATCGGAAATTATCTTACTATAGAAAAGCATTAGTAATTATTTCAATTATTTTACTATAGAAATGCATTATAGATTATTTATTTATAGAGATGAATCGGAAATTATCTTACTATAGAAAAGCATTAGTAATTATTTCAATTATTTTACTATAGAAATGCATTATAGATTATTTTTATAGAGATAAATCGGAAATTATTTTATTATAGAAAAGCATTAGTAATTATTTCAACACACGAAGGAATTAGAAAAGTGTTACTATAAGAATACACTGAAAGTTTTTACTATTAGAAGGTACGGTTAAATATCATTTTACTATAGAAATGCATTGATAAACACTATTAAAAAATAAACGGTTCAACAGGTTTCACTTAAATTATGCAATTTCCCCTGTTGTGCTAATATCGCTAAATTCTTTTAAAACATTCTTTTTTAAAAGTAGAAAAATCTAGACATTTTCTTATAAATTGTATTTAATGTTTTCAGTGCAATTTTTTGTGACTTGATTTCATGCGATTGACAACTAAAAATAAATCGTACGATATTTCAGAGATTAGATTTTGTATAATGGGTACTTACGTTTTTTTTTTTTTGCAGTTGTGATTTATACGATGAAGCATGTTCTTTATCAAAAGAGTTTTACAAATGGGATAAACATGGGTTTGCCACTACGAATCTAAATAAAAAAGACAGTCCATGGTGTGGAAATACTAAATTTTCTGTAAAGAAAATGTTCCGGGCGCAGCGGTCAGTAAAGAAGTTCATAATGACAGTCTTCAGGGACACGAAAAGAGCCATTAAAATTGATTTCCTTAAAAAAGAGGCAACTGCAAACATTTCTTCCAATTGCCAACGTCTTATAAAGGCAATATTCACCTTTATTGAAAACTTTCCCCTTTCTATATTAAATAATTAAAAAGAAATAAAATACTGAGTGTTTCAGAAAAATAGAATGGAATTTTGTAATCCAATAACTTGACCAATTCTGGTTCAAATGATCTCAAAGTTTAACAGCGAGAGCAAAAATAACTAAAATTTTCATGTTTTATACTTCATATGTGTGTGTGTGTTTTGTTTTGTTTTTTTTTATCAGGTACTGAAATGCCATCCAATGGAAAAGAAAAGATTCAGAAGTGGGCTCAAGTATCAGCACATGAAAACTAGCGTGTAATACTGAGACTCGAGGAAAATACATAGAAGAGTAACAAAAATAATAAAAAGACTAAAAGATTACAGTTTCAGGGAGAGATTTGAGAAATTAGGATGAAATCCTTTTTTTAGAAAAAAAAATGAAAGGTGATCGAATTGTAAATTTCAAAATAATTAATGGGATTTCTAATTGAAAAGGAATAGGAAAACGCTAAGCCGCGATAGCATATATGGATACGGGTTTAAAAATTCATCTCCATCCACGACAGCCTGGCTATCGAAATGAACAGGGGTCTGGAATAAACAGCCATACCGGAATGGAAAGGAAAGACCACTCCGATGCAAAAAGACCCCCAAAAGGAACCACCCCCAGCAACTACTATTATGGAAGCTAAGATAAATAAATATACCCGAAAACGGTTGGGTTTACATCCAGGCTTGTCTGATGTTGCTTTGTACTGCAGATAAGCAAAATTAAAATTACCATTCAAATTAATTATGGAGGAATTTAAATCTAGGAAAATTAGACTCCAAATGATGGTGGATGACTCAAAAGATGACTAAAGCCTACATTGAAAACAGGAAAGAAGTGGAAAGTTAGGGACACCATAAAAACTGCTAAAGACAATCTTGCTTTCAAGGAAATCATAGGACACACTCAACTTGGGAGACAAGGTTTTGGAACTAATGAAAAGCAATGGTGGTCAAAAACTAGCGGCAAAAATCGCCGGGATGTGGTCAATTCAGGATGTAAGGAGTGAAGTGGACAATAAAAGATTTCTAAAAAAGTGTTCAGCAATCCCAACGAGGCCAATGGACAAACTTGGTGGAGACATAGCAAAAGTCTATGACTTAGAATGACATATGGCAGATGGATGCTCTCAGGTTGAGTTTTCTAATACACTCCTCATACGAATAGCTTTCTTCTAAAAACAATCTTTTTAAATGGAAGAAAGAAAGCAATCCTACCTGTCCTCTATATAATGACAAAACACAAACACTGGAGCATGTCTTCAGCTCCTGTAAGACATCTTTTGGAAATGGGTGATACATCTGGAGGCACAACAGAGTATTGGAGGAGTTGGCCAAATTTATAAAAAATCATATGAAATCAGAACAAACTATTTCAATCCAGAAATTTGATTCAGAGAAGGGAAGAACATATGCTGGTTCTAAGCAAATAATCAAGCATCGAGCTGTACCCGGTCAAAACCTTTTTGGATCAAGTGGAGATTGGGAGGTACCTGCCTACCTACCAGGATGGCATAACGATTACCCTAAAACAATATCTAGCAAAGGTCTGTGACCAGACATTGTTCTTTTGTCAGGGGCAAACCTCAAAATCATTGAGGTAGAACTATCAATACCAAATGAAAGCCGGATGGATTAAAGCGACGAGTATAAGACCAGTAAATACAAAGATCTTTTTAAAAAAGAGCTGGAAAAGGAAGGATACTGAATGATTGTGAAAACTGTCGAAATAGAAGCAAAAGGTTTTGTCACAGGTACCCTGTACCAGTTTCTGAGTCAAATCGAAATCAAAGGACGTAATAGAGTCAAATGTATAAAACGCCTCATAGAAATAACAGAAAATAGTTCCATGTGGATATGGAACAAAAGAAATATTCCATGAAACAATTCAAAATGAAGTTCGTTATACCGACACTTGATCGCGAATGCGTAACGATATTCACGCAATATTCTCAAAACGCACGCAGGTTTTTTTCGAATCACATTTCACTGTTACACTTCTGAGTCAACATCTAAGTTAAGCTTTGTAAATAATTAATAGGGCCTCAGTGATATATACATTTATATTCAGTGAGGGGGGGGACCGATGTGCAAATAAAACCGTTGAGAGGGAGGGCCCCGAAACGGTGCACACTCTCTCCTGATGACCCTAATACGATTTTTCGGAAAAAGAAAAAGGATTAAGGCTAAAACTTTCATTCAACGAAGAAAATTCTATTACGTAGAGTTAGTGTGTGGAATGTCAATAGCAAAAAAATCAGCTGTCTGTCTGCTTAATTTTTGGTGAGTATCAATTATTTATTAAGTAATTTCCTTCTTCTCAACTTAATTGCAAGAAAAATTAACCATCTAATGTACGTGGACGGCATCAACTTGTTTGTCAAAAATGAAAAAGAAGTGGACACCTTTATACAAACAGTAAAGGGTATACTGTCAGGATATAGGGATGGAATTTGCTTATAAGGAGAAGCAGAAAACAACAAAGGAATAGAACTACAAAATCAAGAAAAAATCGGAACGCTCGGAGAAAAGGAAAATTACTATTACTTCGGAATATTGGAACGAACATCATCAAACATGCGGAGATGAAAGAAAAAAATTTAAAAAGGGTATCTCAGGAGAACGAAAACACGAATCAAAACCAAACTACATGGCAGAAACCTCATTGAAGAGATAAACACCCGGGCTGACCCCTTTGTAAGATACTCTGACCATACTTAAAGTAGACGTGGGAAGAACTGTTTTATACCCACATACAAATACAAGCGGAAACATAATCGAACATAATTTACGAACTTCAATAAACGAATGAACACACTTCTTTATAAAAACATATCTCTCTCACTTTATTCTCGAAAGGGTTGATGTTTCTGTGGTGTGTGAGAGATGTGTGGAGACAGGGACAGACTGCTATATTGACCCAACTTCTTTTCTTGACCATAGCACGCTGAGTTATCTTCAAGAACCCACTTGGCACTTCTTCCGCATCTTGGCTGGGGTTGTTCAACCGGGGGTCGCTGAGGGTAACAGCCCTCAGGGGCGTTCTCAGTTTGCAAGCTGGTTCTCTCTCTGGCCTTCCTACGCCAGCTGTCTCAACTGCCGCAGGCATCTGCCTATATTCTTTCATAACGGCCACTTGCTTCCGTTTCTTCTTCTTCTTCTTCTTCTGCTTATTTACACAGGTGCATCTCTGATTGACAGCTCGGTCAAGGGTCAATATATAATAGAACTTTAATAAATGAGCTAGAGAACAAGAAAACCAATGCTGATGCGTAAAGGCCATACATCACAGAGAGATAACATAGGCTGTATGCGTCAAGACCGGAAGGAAGAAGAGGACTCACCAACACTGAAGATAGTGTCTATACATCGATAAGACGACTCGAAGTCTACATAAAAAAGAACAAAAAAAGGTTAATTACTGTGATAAGAAACAACACAAGCAAAACAAAGATCCACAGAATAACAATAACTAGAAAACTAAAAAAAGTAAAAAAGGAATTATAGGGATATTTCAAGTTAAAAACAAACGAAATCTCACACGAAAAGACTTGGTCATAGCTAAAAAAAAAAAAAAAAGAAGGAAACCTTAAGAGAGAAACTGAATTTTTTATAATAGTAGCGCAACACAACGCCATAAGGACTAATCATATCAAAGCAAGAATAGATAAGACGCAGCAAAACAGCAGATGTTGGTTGTGGTAATAGAGACAAAACGATCTATCATATAATAAACGAATGCAGAAAATCTGCGCAAAAAGAGTTTAAGACTAGACACGACTGGTTGGGGAAAAGGATCCACTTGGAATTGTGCAAAAAAATTCAAATTTGACCATACGAACAAGTGGTATTCGCACAACCAGGAATCCCTCCAAGAGAATGAGACACACACATTTCTCTGGGATTTTGAGATACAAACAGACACAAACTAACCTCGGCTTGACAACCAGACCTAGTGATAGTCAAAAGATTAGTACCCATGATGCTTATTTATGATGTGAAAAATCCTAAATGCACGGGCAAGAGGAGAAATGTATTATCCTCTTGAATGCGGCAGAATATTTCCGGAAGAACAGAAAGAATGTCGCAAGAGAAAAAGAGAAACATATGATCTACTATATGTATATCGGCACATCCTCAAGGAAGTCAAAACAAGTCGGAAGAATGTATCTATGGTTTTGGTTGATAACAGAAAAGGCCAATGATTTGGTCCCACAAACCGGATTAATAGAATTCTATAAAAGCACAAAATATATGACAAAGTCATAAACCTCATAAAAAAAACCCATGAAATTCTGAAACTCTTGCAAGGGTGAAAATCCAAAGAGGTACCTTCATAGTTGACTCATTCTCGCCATTGCTATTTATTATAGCAATGATGTCAATCAATTATAAGCTCAGGAAATGTACAGAGGGCTAAAAATCCACAAATTCATAGGAAAAAGTAAATCTCCTAATGTTCACAGATGATATAATGCTATTTTCCAAAAACAAAAGCGAACTGGAGACACTAATACATACAATACGAATATACAGTCAGGACCAAGGAATGAAATTGGCATAGAAAAACGTGCCATGATTATAATGAAAAGTAGGAAAAGAGAAATAACGTAAGGAATAGAACGGCCAAATCAAGAAAGAAAAAGAACTTTGGAGAAAAAGTAAATTACAATTACTAGGGAATATCGGAAGCGAACGCTATCAAACAAGCGGAGAGAGAGAGAGAGAGAGAGAGAGAGAGAGAGAGAGAGAGAGAGAGAGAGTTTCTCCAAGCAAAGTTTTGCTGAAGAAATCTAATCAAAGGAATAAACACCTGGACAGTACTCCTTGTAAGGTACTCAGGACTATTCGGAAAATAGACAAGGAGGGAACCCAAACAAATAAACCAAAATATAAATGTTTTATACCCAAGAGATAACATAGACAGAATATACAAGTCAAAAAAAAGGAGCAAGGTGGCTTGGCAGCACTGAGAAAGATGCATCAATGCAAAGATTTGAGGACTACTTTAAAAAGAGCAAAGAAGAACTAATCACTGCAGCCAGCAATAGCAACATAAAAACAAACAGAAAAATAGGAAACAATAATAGAAAGAGAATCAACTGTCTGAATACTTTAAGCGATAAACTGTTGAGATTACAGAACAGAAGACTTAGACGTTGCTAAAGAAAAGGAAACATCAGAAGAGAAACTGAATCTCTGTTAATAGCAGTACAAAATATTGCCACAAGGAACAATTATATAAGAGTGAAAATAATTAATACACAAACAAAATTGAAAGTGTTGGTTATGTGGAGAAAGATATCAAATGGTTAATCATATAATAATTAAATCCAATAAACTTGTACAAAAGAACTACAAGACAAGGCATGACTGGGTGGGTGGGAAGGTTGACTCATTAGGAATTGAGCAAGAGATTAAGATTTGACCATACTATCAAATATATGCACAAACCAGAATCCTTCCGAGGAATGAAACATAAAAAAATTCTGAGGTTTTGAGATGTAAACGGATCACATAAACCCGGACAGAAGACCAGACCATGTGTTAATCAACAATACTAAAGAATTTGTCATCCAGTGGATTTTGTTATTCCTGCAGACATCAACAGGAAAATAAAAGAAAGAGAAAAGATAGCAAATATTTGTATTCAGTCAGAGAACTGGAAAAATTGTGGAAAATAAAGTTGACGTTGAATACAACTGGAATTGGTGTACTTAAAACTGTCCCCAATGGCTTAAAAAAGATTTACTGTCACTCAGGCTCCAGTGAAAGATTACCAGCGAAAGCTGACAAAAAAAAAAAAACCTCACAAGTCAAATCTAAACCTAATTAAACGGAAGACGCACACAAGAAGTCCGTGTGTCTTGGTATAAAACTGCTCCCTTGATAGCCAACAAAGGGGACGCCCAAATAGGATCCTGCGAATGTTGACTATCCTAATTTTCTAATTTCAGATACACAAACAACGACCAAAGAAACTTATCAACTCAGAGACACCAACGGACAAAAATGGACAAGAGAAGACAACAAAATTATAATTCACTGTTATTTTAGGAGGAATTCTACACAAAGAGGTTATAGAAAAAGAATGATAGAAATCTGCTCGATATTATACAATAAACCAAGCTTGAATGACATGAAAAAAATTATGGTTTTCTCAGCTTCAGATTGAAGAAATATGTGGACAAGTAAATAAGAAAGAATGTGAACAAGATCACCAAACTCAAATCGAATGGAAATACAAAATACTGAAAAACAAGAATCCTCTAAACGAATGGAAACACTAAATACTGAAAAACAAGAATCCTCTAAACGAATGGAAACACTAAATACTGAAAAACAAGAATCCTCTAAACGAATGGAAACACTAAATACTGAAAAACAAGAATCCACTAAACGAATGGAAACACTAAATACTGAAAAACAAGAATCCTCTAAACGAATGGAAACACTAAATACTGAAAAACAAGAATCCTCTAAACGAATGGAAAAACAAAATACTGATAAACAAAAGTCACGTAATCGAAGGGAAACACAAAATATTTATAAAGAAGAATCCTCTAATCGAATGGAAAAACAAAATACTGATAAACAAGAGTCACCTAATTGAATGGAAGCACAAAATACTAATACAAAAGAATCACCTAATTGAATGGAAGCACAAAATACTAATACAAAAGAATCACCTAATTGAATGGAAGCACAAAATACTAATACAAAAGAATCACCTAATTGAATGGAAGCACAAAATACTAATACAAAAGAATCACCTAATGGAATGGAAACACAAAATACTAATAAACAAGAGTCACCTAATCGAACAGAGACATAAATTATCGAAACTGAAACAGTAAAAACCTGGCACCATACAATAAATCTTAACGCAAAAAGTCAAAATAAATGTTGAATTAATAAAGAAAAAATCATTCCTGAAAAGACGACTCCATTACCATTCATGAAGAATCAAGACCGGTAAAAGATAGACACCGAAAAGGCAAACAAATTATTGCCAATTATCCTAACGAGCAACATTACTTAACTAAATGAGCTAATTTATGCAGGAGTGATAAGATCGGTGTTCCCCAAAGGAACCCGACCATAAATATAAAATCTGGACGGGAATTAAGCAAGAAGAACAGGTGAAGAAATTGCAACAGCAAGTAAAGTTGCTAAGGAAGGAAAAACACGAGAAGATATGTTAGGATGAAAAGCCCAAAATAAAAGGACAAATCTGACTGTTCAACTTGAAGAAATAAATCAAAAGATAATGGCAAAAGAAGGAAAACAAAAAAGATAATGATGAAAGAAGGAAGACTTATAAGTACTTCAAGCAACGAAAAGGTGAAATCTTATGTGAGGAGACCTGAACATAGCTACAAAAGAGAAACCAAAAAAGAGAAACTGAATCTCTTCGACTAATAACACAAAACAACGCTATAAGGACCAATTAAATTAAAGTGAAAATCGATAATTCACAAAGGAGTAAAAAATACAGATTAAGTGATCATAAATACGAAACCATTAATTATATAATAAACGAATAGAGAAAAGTAGCACAAAGGGAGCATAAGACTAGATACGAAAGGATGGGAAAGGTGACCCTCAGGTAATATGCAAGAAATTAAATTCTGGCCATCCCACCAAATGGCACATGCACAAACTATAATCCTTCCTGGAGAATAAGACGCTAAAAAATTCTCTGGAATTTTGAAATGCAAACAGATAATCTAATCCAAGTGAGAAGCCCAAGTGATGATTAACAAAAAATGAACAAACTTTGCCGTCCCGATGGACCACAGAGTGAAAATCAAAGAAACCGAAACGAGAGACAAGTAGTTGAACCTAGCCAGAGAACTAAGAAAGTTGTGTGACATGAAGGTGACGGTAATACCAATTGTTATTGGTTCACTTGGAACGAGCCCCAAAGGCTGGGAAAGTTGGCTGGAAGAATTAGAAATCATAGAACGAATCGAGACCATCCAAACTACTGCTTGGCTGAGATCGGCAGGAATACTAAGAAGAGTCTTGAGGACCTCAGTAGACTTGCTGTCACTGAGACTTCAGGGAGCGACCAATAGCTCATGCTGGTGTGAAAAATTTGCTTGAAATAAAATAATTAAGGCGTTTAAACATAGAATTTTAATTTATTTGCGCATGCATTCTATTAAAATTTGAAATGATTTGAAGGAAAATTGGTCAAATTATTAGAATACGAAATGAGATCAATATTTTCTGAAACACTCTTTATATCTAAAACGATAACGATTTTTTAAACACCCTGAAATTAAAAAAAAGTCTGTTATTTTCACACTGTTTCTGATCTGTGATCCGGCCTTTTTTTTTTTTTGTTTGCATTTTTTTTCCACTCCAGATTTGTGTGTGAGGTTATGGAAAAATGATGACACACATGTCTGAAGTCGACGCCATCCACAACACCAAACATGTGTCCCCTCATCCAGACCATAAAAGTAGAGGTTTTTGGGCGCGCTCATTTTTTTTGTGGAAGGGTTGAGAAAAGATGTGGTAAGTGTGGTAAACTGTAACATGATCCTGGGGGATCGCATGTACGTTTCATGGCTCTTGGACATTCCAATCGTGGTTGGGACGAAAAGCTTTCAGCACAATTCATATATATATATATATACGAAGGGTACAAGTGCGGAAATAATGAACGATTTTATCAGTGTCCATATCTATCTACATAACTGTGTTATGTTTCTATTTATTTATTCAGCTTATTCATATCTATCAATCAATCAATCAATCAATCTATCTATCTATCTATCTATCTATCTATCTATCTATCTATCTCAAACTATTCATTTATATCTATCTATTTATCTATCACCACAATCTGCTCACTCACACATAACCCACTGTATCGAATATCAACAAAAGAACTCGAAAATTGTAAAAATGTATGAAAATAATCAATAAAACTTCTCAGATATTGACAATCACGATACACATTTTTGTAGAAAACTACGTAAAGTTTATAATTATATTTTTAGTCAGTAAGAAAATTGAAGCCTGTTTCGCTAGCAGTCTAACGTCTTCTGAATAAAAATATCTATTCTTCGTACAAAATTTAATTCTTACGATGCAAGGAAGAGAACTGATATTCTTTCAACACTACTGAACCTGTTAGAATATATATATATATATATATATATATATATATATATATATATATATATATATATATATATATGATAGAAATATGTGGAAAGTTGGATAAATCAATCACCTAAGACCGGTTTATAGGCGCTATATTTCGTTCTTTTATTTCATTTTTAAGAACTTTTCTGTAAAATGAAACAAAAGAAAGAAATATTGCGCCTCTAAACTTTCCACATATTTCCATCATATTTTCAGATTCACCACAACGTAATATATCAATATATAGTCTGGCAAACAATGAACGAAGTGAGTAGAAGGAAGAGCACAACGAAAGCAAAATTGAAAGCTGCAAATCAACAAGAAAGAATAAAACTGTGGGAACAGCATTTCGAAAATCTACTAGGAAACCCACCGAAAGTTACGCATGAACCAATCACCAGAATTATTTGTAAGCAATTGGATATTAAACTAGGATCGTTCACTCAAGAACTCGACATGGAAACCACAACCAATACAGGGAACACAATAACATGTCTGACTTACCGAGTGAAACGCCTATTTCCGGATGTGAAGTGGAGTCCAGCGAAGCGGATTGTTACTTTTTCATTTCTATTAATACAATATATATGTTCTGTGAAATGATTTTTTTCTTAAAGGTTGACGTACGAGGTGCATACGATAAGTTTCCAGATTTTTTTCTTATGGGCATTTAAAATTGTCGTAGACGTTTGAAAATTAAGTATGTTATTGGTACACATCTTATAAGATGACTGACTAATTATTATGATTTCAGGTTCAAATGACCAGCTACAGCAGCAATTGGAATACACCCAACTAAAACCCGATTGTCACCGCTGGTGAATTTCAAAAATGCAATCTGACACTTTAGAAGAACGATATGCAATAAAATTCTGTTTTAAACTAGGAAAAAAATGCCACAGGAACGTATGGAATGCTTCAGACTGCTTTTCGACTATCTTTCATGAATCGAGAATCAGTTTTTTGAGTGGCATAAGAGATTCAAGGAATGCAGGGAGTCTGTGAGGGATGATGAGAGGTGTGGGAGTTGTAAGGAAGTCAACAGACTAGAGTTGATTGGCCAAAGGGTTAGGGTTAGGGTTACTATGTTAAAGTTTTAAGGGAGTTCAGGAAGAAATTCCTTGGGAAGAGGCCAGCACTCTTCAAATCGGGTCAGTGATATTTCCACCAGGACAATGCACCACTCCACAACTCCATCCTTGTCACAGACTATTTGACCAAGATGGGCATCAAGACAGTTTCTCACCATCCCTATAGTCCTGACCTTGCTCCCTGTGACTTTTGGTTATTCCCCATGCTCATAGGCTGTGGTTATGAGACAATTGAGGAGATGAATGAGGCTGTGACGAAAGTCATTGACACGCTCACACAAGAGGACTTCGATGGGGGCTTCCAGAAGTTGTTGGAACGGTACAAAAAGTGCATTGAAGCTGGAGGAGATTACGTCGAAGGGGACTAGAGTTTCATGTGTCTACTATCAATAAAAGTGCCCATACGAAAAAGTCTGGAAACTTATCGTATGCACCTCGTAAGAAGATAGTGAAAAGAGGAGATAGTGAAAAGATCAGCAACGATGTTATTCTACTTAAATCCCAGTAACGCTTGGCAAAGCGTGTTTCCAAGATGGGTAATAATCGCCCTCTTGGGAACATACTGTACGGAGAACTCCCCACTGACCATCACGACAGAGGGACACCAAAAAAGCGATTAAACGATTGCTTGAAAAAAATCCTTTGGTACCTGTCACATCGACCATCCTAGCTGAAAACTGTGATGCCAAGCGTTTCACAACCAACCATGTTGCCTCCTCCTTTGAAAACATCCAAAGGGCGTCCCTCAAGGACAGAATGTATAGGAAGAGAAATCGCAAAGCAACACCATCAAACCTTGACCAGATTTCAGCTGTGGCTGCTGCGACCGTATATGCCTGTCTTATATCAGTCACAAATGTGCCTACAGTCGGCATGGACCGCCCCCTTATTGATCTTCATTTTACCAAGCCATGAAATAAATGAATAGTGTATGTATTCTGTGTAAAGATTCTTCTTGTTTTTTTTTTTTTTTGTTGTAAAGGTTGACGTGAGCAGATATAAAAAAGGGAAAATGACCAACGATGCAAAACAAATGAATGCCTTTGGGAAAGGGTTGAATCCATATCTTCTCTCCCTATCTATGGGCAAATAGTAGGAGAGATTGGGCTCGTTAGTCATAGCACAGTAACCAGTTTAAGAAAAAAAACTCTGAATGGAAGAATAAATACGCACACGAAGTTGGGAAAATCAGAGATCGTTTCAACATTGTATGAATATCGTAAATAGTACCCCTTTATAATAAATAGTACCCCATCTTTCCGTCTAACCAGAGAAAATGAATATTTTAAAATCTGAAAAATTGTCTAAAGAGAAAGTTTTCTGCTTGCTTAGCAATAAATGAATAAATAAATAGTCACAGATTTATTTATTTATTTATGATTAAATTTAACGGCATGTCAACCAGTCAGGGATTATTTTATGCTTAGAGGTTACGGAATCACATTTATAGTACATTTATATCTTAATTTTTTACTCATGGTCATATCGAATACGAATAATTTTCAAACATCTATGTGACCTCTAAAAGGAACCCTAACAGATACTATCACTCCTGGTCAGAGTGGATCTAGGAGTAATGGCAATGACAATCCACACTCCTGGGAGGTGCCCGTGGTGTAATGTTTATCGTCGTAGGAAACGGACACGGTGACACGAGTTCAAATCCTGGACCAGACTGATTGCATTTCACATAGCACTAATAGCCTTGGGAAAGGTATGAATCCAATTATTCTCCCTCCAGCTATGGGTAAATAGTAGGACAGACTAGGTTCTTCAGCCTTGGTGAGGCAACTTGTCTAGGAGAAGGAAAACTCTGAATTCAAACCTGTTAAACTCCACTTAAAAATTGACCTTGTGTCATATCCTGCCCGAGCGGAGGGTTTGGTAAATATGATGACACTCCACACCCACTAGATATCCGGAAGTGGAATCTTACCATCAAATACAGTTTAGAGTATTCATTCTTCGGCACTTGGCGTCTCTCAATATTACAATAATCTACACCATTCAATACCATTAGACTCTATAGCACTCTGTATGCCTCTGAATTCAATTACTCTATATCACTCTACGTCTCTCCAGATATTACTACACTAAACAACGTACTACGTCTCTCAAGACTAACAGTATTATTTTAATATACAGGGGGCAGTCAAAAGATTTGCAATATTTTGGTACAGGCTTGTATATCTCGTAACCATCGCAATTTCAGTTGCGATTGCTATCTTCTGTATTTAAAGTATAGTGGTAGTTGATACGCTGACACGGTGTGCATATCTTTTCTTTGTGTGTGATTTGAAATTTGCACTGATGAAAGTGCAATCTAGTCAAATTTGGGAGCGTGCATTTGATCATAGTACAGTAACTAAATGTTTGAAGGAATTCCGCTCGGGTTGTAAGAACCTCGATGATCAGGTAAGATTTGATAGACTTAAAACCATAGATTCAGAGGCCGGACTAAAAAAAAAAAAAACAGGAGCAAAACCGGCGAGTAGCACACTGAGAGTATTAGGTGAGCTTGGCACTAGACAGTCCAGTGCTGTTTGTCATCCTCACGACCTCGGCAAAAAACTTCGGAAATGGGAAATTGTAAGTCAAATTCGTTAAATATTGGATAAATTTTGATTCACACTCGTATTCTTAATGTAAAAGTGAAACTGATAGTAAAAGTTGTGCGCTCAAAAGTAAAATATTTTTTCGGTGTTTAAATTTATGTTTTGATTAGGTTAGGTTTGTTTAGGTTAGTTTATTTAGTTCAGTGGCGTATCAACCCTTGTGGGTTAATTAATGTTAAGTCCTGTTTTTATAGATATGATTTGTCTTAACACCAGTAATTCTTTTTAATATTTATCTTTTGTTTGCACACACTTAAAGGACTTAAAGCAACTAATTATAATCCTTTAGTAAAAGATTGACAGTTCTATTTGGCCCATAGATGGGATTCAAACAGTGGAGCTGGGAGTAATGGCAATGAATTGGTACTCCAAATTACCAAAAGCTCTAAGTTTGGAGCCTCACCATCAGATGGATAAGTGTCATCCTACCGACACTCGTTGGAGAGGGGGGTAGTAGAGTTTTACACTCTGCAGAGACGCAATCGACGTATTCGACAGCCTCAACCGACTGAGCTTTGTTTAAATAATTCAATTCCTTTGTTGAATATATTCATCTAAATGTTGCATAATATTATTTGTGCATTTAAATTAAATCGTAGAATTATCACAAATTTGGTCAGATTCTTTTATTACATTTGGTATTTTAGAAGAAACAATTCGAATTGGTATTCAGTGATTCACAAGGATGACAGTTCAACATTCGCCCCGTTGAGCAATTATGCAAAAAAAAAAAAAAAAAAAAAAATTAAAAATGATTTATGAGATTAGAGAAACATCTTGGAATGACGTCGAATGTTTGATTATCGTATCTACCAGTTTGTGCATACTAAATAATCAACGACTAAACAAGCCTCGTCGTAGTGTCTTTATCAAACCCATATATATATATATATATATATATATATATATATATATATATATATATTATAATGTTCAGAACTAATTCTTCGTCGCCACTTTTGTAAAGTTCCGTGAGGAGGGGTAATTATGGCCGATACTTAAAAATCTCTACATTCTCATAGAATGCCGAATTCTGAGTCTGGAAATGCTAAACAATCCATTTCACATCTATTTTGCATTCGTACGTATCTCTCGACTCATCACACGTCAAACCTCTGACTGAACTATTTATACATCCATTATTTCTAGTCCACTAGCACATGTAATATAATGGCCGAGGGATTTCGCTTAATATATCTTGCCTTTGGGTTTAGTTAAGCTGAGAACCTTTCGGCTCAGTGCATGGGTTAGTTAGGTGCAAACTTGAGCACAGGTGTTGACGCGCGCGCGGGGAGCATGTGTCATTCAGAGATGTCAACATAAAAATCCCAGATAGAAAATTTGACCAGGAGATGTGAATGAGGTCATAGACCAGAAGCGCGCGCGGAGGATTTGGGGGATTTTGAAAAAAAAATGAGTTAGTTGAGTCCTGCCTCGGAAGAAGACGGTTGACTTTCGCTTGCTCGCTGTGGCCTTGTGTCGGGTGCGCACGTGGTTTGGGGCTGATGGAAAAGTCAGGTGTCTCACTCCTTATGTCGAAAAACCTTTTAACTCAAAGGCAATAAAAAGTTTCGTGCCTGAACAAAGAAGTCGTAAGTGTTTTTCGTGTTTCGGGATTCCTATGTTCTATGTATATATGTTATGAACATTCTATGTACGTTTCACATATCTGTATCATGGGTATCGTACAGCGCATTCCATTTCAACACTAGTGTTTGTTGGCTTGAGATCTGTGTTCAAATCTCACGGCTGGCTATCGGCACAGTCTTACACACACACACACACACACACCTATATATATATATATATATTGATGGAA
Organism: Sepioteuthis lessoniana; assembly: GCA_963585895.1. NCBI lineage: Eukaryota > Metazoa > Mollusca > Cephalopoda > Myopsida > Loliginidae > Sepioteuthis > Sepioteuthis lessoniana. The sequence continues at coordinate 3,501,147 of OY757932.1, forward strand.
TAAATTCAGAGAAAATAAACATTCAATGAATAAATATATGGTGTAAAGGCTATCATTGTAAAAAAATGGACGCAGCGACACGAGTTCGTATTCTTGACGAGGTTGTTTGTATTTCACATAGCCTTAATCCCTTTTGGGATAGACATGAATTCAATTATTCTTCCCTCTGAGTAAACAGTTGGACAGACTGAGATTTTTTAATCTTGCTATGGCAACCAGTCTAGGAGAAGGAAGATTCTGAATTTAAATCTGCTAAACTCCGCATAAAAAAGTGACCTTGTGTCGCATCTAGTGCATGCAGTGGGATTATATATATATATATATATATATATATATATGTGTGTGTGTGTGTGTGTGTGTTAGGTAAGTGTAGACACAGAAACTGTCAGTTTCTCTCTTTTGGACCAAGAAAAACTCGAAAGTCAGTTTTGGGGACATAAATCTTTTTGACTGCGAGCAGAATTAAAAAGTCTGCTTAGCTTGAAGAATCACATTAAGTTATACGGGATGATTTTCTTTGAAGGTGTTGGGCCACTTTTAATGGTACTTGTTTCATGAGTTTTTACTCGTATGTTCAAGGTAACTACAAAGCAATTCAGCAAAGCTATCTAAGGCCTGCAAGCCTTAGATAGTAAATTTTAATCTCAATAGTGACCGACAAAAAATTAGAAATATTTGATAGCCAATTAGATAGATAGATAGATAGAGAGAGAGAGAGAGAGAGAGAGAGAAAGGGAGAGTGATGGTAGCTTTGTCGGACTAAGTTAATAGATAAGATTAGTCACTCTTATTCCTTCAACTGGAAGGGGTAGGGTCTGGTTCATTACCTGACACCCGATGCGTCTCCATCCCACAAGGATGAATGCCAGTGGAACTTGGCAATTTTTGGCACTGTCCATCTGTCTGTAAATACCCAATCACTGGAAAGATGCGACACAAGGTCAATTTGTCATCGAAGTATAATTGGTTTGAATGAAAAGTTTTCTTTCTCTTCGGCTGGTTGCCATACTAAGGCTAAATAAATCAGTCTGTCCTACTATTTACTCATTGCTACGGTGAAGAAGAGATGAATTAATGTCTTTTCCGAAGGTATTTGCGTGAAATGAAATACAATACGCTTCATTCAAGATCTGATCAAGCAAATTCATAGTGTAAAAATTATTAGTCCTAACGGAATATTTTTGAATTTTCTAAGGAAATACAAATATTCGCAAGTACTTACCGATTTTGCCATAAGTAGTTTATTCAGTATTTAATTTTAAATCATGCGTATTTTTTTTAGATGTAAAGTAGGCGACTGTAGTCGAGGGTGACCCGAAGTCTCCATTTTCAATAGCTACTACACCAAGGTGTAGGGAAGGGCGCTACTCCTTACCCTGGATTGCTCTACTTTACCCTTGATACGTAACTTATATTGCAGAGTGTTTGGCATGAAGGTATCAAGTACCACTTTTAAAGTCTTTGGTATGACTCCGCCTGGGATTGAACCCATGTCTCCCGGACCATTGGCGAACATTCTACCCAATAGGCCAATGGATGTAACCCGCATAAATTCCTGACTTAAAATCCATTGGGCAATTTGAAGAAAAAAGAAAGAGACAAATTCTTCAGAAGTGCAGGAACCAGAAACTATTGCCAGGGAAGAATGGAACAAAATCTATGATAGAAATGAATGCATATCTGGGAGTATTACCCAGTTATTTTCTGTGTGCTTGAATTAAAACTTATTACTGAGCCAATTTTGATTTTGATCGGTAAATTTCATGGCTAACATTCCCATTCTGGAGAAATTATTTCGTTATCTTATAAAAGCATCCCTACGTGTGAGGTTTGCTAAACCAAGGAATTACTTGTATGTGTGTGCGCGTGTGTGACTCTGTGTGTGTATGTATACGTACGCCTGTGTGTTTGTTGGAACGCGTACAGAATTAATCTAATAGTAAACAACGATTATAGATCAATTAAAATGTGTCCTTATTTCTCAAAAGAGATTTGGACGACAAATTTGTTTCTTTATCTTGAGAATACAGTATCGTTCAACTGAAACTGTTCATTTATTCATCTATTATAACCTTATAGCATTTTAGTAGCTTATTATAATGTATATTTTCTTATTAATAAAAGAATGAATATGATAACATTTGAAAAAGAAAACAATCATTAGGTAAGTGTGTGTTATGATTTTGTAAAGAACTGTCAACAATGAATAAATGCAAGAATCAAGAATTAAGGTTACCCAATTGATTATCAAGGCAAAAGGGCCAATAATTTTGTTCTTTGTTAAATTTTTGGTTGATCTTTTTTTAATGTATTATTGGGAGAAAATTAAAATGAAATTTTGCTGTTGGCATAACTGCACATTCTTTCAAATCTATTATTTCATCATTTGTGAAAAATGCACATGAAATCTCCATAAAAAAAATTTGAGGTATTACAGCTTTATTTATATTCATGAGAAGAGGTGGGGAGCGAATAATTAAGACAACAGCTGTAAAATTAAACTTGAAATAGCAAATATCTTATAACTCACGGTAACACCCTGCTGAAAGCGCCGATTCCCGCCAAACCACTAAAGTCAAACAACAATGAGACTGTTTAATACTTAGATTGGTGACTCTTTTGTAAACGCAGGTTCCGTTTTTGAACCTAGTACAAGACTAAGCAAATCTAAGAAAATAACAGGTCATCTAATCTATATAAAAATGTCCTAACTTGTCAGCAATTTTTATGCAAGACATTTGCCCCCCCCTGTCACCGACCAATTGAAATAATTTCTTTTTGGTAATCGAAGATGATAAAGTCATAAAATGACTTTTGTTAAGCTCGACTAAAATCCCAATAAAACATGAAAAGGATAATAGCAAACTCGGTTAAGCAACGACGCTCCAGTCATGTTAGACAGTGGGTGGCCTAGTTTTACAACATGACAACACTTGTTGGATTATTTAAAGCTTAGGATATTTTTTCAAAAATTTGTGTGGTTAAACAACTCTATGGACGTTTTAAATAGCTAATAAGCAACATCTCATACAAAAAACCTGGACGTGGTTAAGAAAGGGAAACCTTAGGAGAGAAACTGAATCTCTTCTTATAACACCTCAAACCAATGCTATAAGAATCAATCATATAAAAGCAAGGATAGATAAAACGCAACAAAACAACAAATGGTGGATATGTTGTGATAGAGACGAAACGATCAACCACATAATAAGCGAATGCAACAAATTAGCACTGAAAGATTATAAGACTAGACACGACTGGATGGACAAGGTGATCCACAAGGAATTGTGCAAGAAATTGAAATTTGACCATACGAACAAATGGTATACACAACTCAGAATCTGTCCTGGAAAATGAGACAAATAAATTCATGGGATTTTGAAAGACAAACGAATCATCTAATCTCGGCCAGACGACCTGACGACCAGACCTTATAATAATCAACAAAAAAAAAAAAAAAGAAAAAGAAAAAAAGAGAAATTGTGAACTTTGCTGTCTCGGCTTACCGCAAAGTAAAATTAAAAGAAAATGAAAATAAAGAAAAGTACCTCGACTTTTCTAGGGAATTGAAAAAATTTTGGAACATGAAAGTGACGTTTATACCAATTGTAATTAGTGAGTTAGGTACAGTCCCAAAAGGACTGATACAAAGACTGAAGGACTTGGAAATAAGAAGACAAGTTGAGACCATCCAAACTGCAATATTATTGAGAGCGGTCAGAATACTGAGAATACTGGAGACCTGAGGAGACCTGCTGTCACTCAAACTTTAGTGAAAGACCATCATTTAACGCTGATGTGAAAAACTTTCAAGGGGTAAATAATAATTATATTCATTTGTAAACATTTATAGCTTGAAGTTGTTATTCTTAATGAAAATGATTTGCACACAGTTATATTATTTTAAGCATCACAAGTTTGGTCCTATGCTAGTCACGGAACCCAATGTGGTATGACTACTAGTCACAGTACTTGTTTGGCTAGTGTGTTCGTGACTACAACATTAGCTTCTGACTGTTTGCTTTGTCAAATCCTTTCGTGCCCACGCTGTGTTTGAAAGATCCACGGGGGGGGGGTTGACACAATTCAGCCGGATCTTCTTCTAACGGTCAGGTAATGTGAGTGGCTAGATTGTCAAGCAACTCAAAGAAGAGAGAAAACACGTTGTTTAACAAACAACAAAAAATCGTTTTTATTGAAACACGTTTGTGAGACCATAAATAACAAACAAACGATGTTTGCTTTGCTGGCAAAAAAGAAGAAGAAAAAATATCAAGAGAGGAAGAGTGACGATGAGGTGCGGTTAGAATGACACTAATGTCTCTAAAGTCTGGGACTTTGAATTTTTGTAAAGTCAGAAGGTTGTTCGGAGTGCCTCGGGTCTAGAATGGAAGGGATGCTTCTTTGGCAGTCTTGAGTTTCTTGGTCCCTTTTCTCATCCTCTCACAAGATTCGTTTTACCATCCAATTTTTTTTATCAATATCTGGACTAAAAAGATTTCTGATTGATTGTCCAATAAGAGACAATTAGGAGTCATATTCCCATTGGTCAGCCAATCCTACTTCAGGATTATATCTTACAGATATAGGGAAACCCCCTTTTAGATGTTTTGACCAATAGGAACAGGTTTAGAGCAATGGGGTTGAACAAAATATTCTCAGCCTCACCTGACTGGATGAACCATGCCCTGCTCACCTTTATTTAGGTTGGAGCAAAATTAAATCTCCCTTTTGACATTGACTTTGAGATAAAGACTAGAAAAATATGTTTTACGAAATTACTTGTTTCATCATTGTGATCGATGAAGTTAATTGACAACCGAAAAATTAAATAAATTCGCTGACCTTTAAAATCAAAAACAATTGTCTCGCACTTAACTGACCTTTAGGAAAAATTAACCAGCTTTTTTGGTCAATTTAACCATTGAACAAAAATATGTTTATTTTGAATAATCTTTTTGTTTTTGAGATATACATATGAGGATGAGTAGATAAGTTCCCAGATTTTTTCGGAGGAGCACTTTTATTGATAGTATACACATGAAACTCTCGTCTCCTTCGAAGTAATCTCCTCCGGCTTCAATGCACTTGTTGCACCGTTCCAACAACTTCTGGAAGGCCCCAAGGAAGTCCTCTTGTGTGAGCGTGTCAATGACCTTCGTCACAGCCTCTTTCATTTCCCCAATTGTCTCATAACGACAGCCTCAGAGCTTAGGGAATAATCAAAAGTCACAGGGAGCAAGTTCTGGACTATAGGGACGGTGAGGAACTGTCTTGATGCCCATCTTGGTCAAATAGTCTGTGACAAGGATGGAGTTATGGACTGGTGCATTGTCCTGGTGGAAATGCCACTGACCCGATTTGAAGAGTGCTGGCCTCTTCCCTAGGAATCTCTTGCTGAACTCCCTTAAAACCTCAACATAGTAACGCTAACCCTTTGGCCAATCAACTCTGGTGTATTAAATTCCTTACTCCTCTTACATCTCTCGTCATCCCTCACAGACTCCCTGCCTTCCTTAAATTTCTTTTGCCCCTCGAAAATTGATGCTCGATTCATGCAAGATGGTCCAAAAGAAGTCTGAAGCATTCCATACATTTTTACTGCATTTTTTCCAAGTTTAAAACAGAATTTTATTGCATATCGTTCTTCTAAAGTGTCCTCATGTCCAGATTGCATTTTTGAAATTCATCAGCTGTGACAATCAGGCTTTAGTAGGGTGTATTCCAATTCCTACAGTAGGTGTTCATTTGAATCTGAAATCATAAAAATTGTACAGTCATCTCATAAGATGGATAGCAATAACATACTCAATTTTCAAGAGTCTAGGATAATTTTAAATGCCCATACAAAAAAGTCCGGAAACTCATTGAAGGCACCATATATTAATTTTCATTAATTCTAATTTTTACATATTAATTAAGTATTTAACCGCTCGTCATATCCCACAAGCAATTATATGGTTTCAATTCGACACTTGGCCAATTTTTAAAGAGTTTAACGAATTCGAATGTAACATGCTTTTTATTATTATTTTAATGTTCCTTTTATTCACCCATCTCGCATACTCCTTACTTCTTTACCTTTCTACGTTTTGCACGTAACGGATACTCCTTATTTATTTATATTATTATGTTTGGCGCAAAACGCATACTCCTTACTTATTTATCCTTCTATGTTTTTTGCAAAACGCATACTCCTAACTTATTTATCCTTCTATGTTTTTTGCAAAACGCATACTCCTTATTTATTTATCCTTCTATGTTTTGTGCAAAACGCATACTCCTTACTTATTTATCCTTCTATGTTTTGTGCAAAATGCATACTCCTTACTTATTTATCCTTCTATGTTTTGTGCAAAACGCATACTCCTTACTTATTTATCCTGTTAGGTTTTGTACAAAACGCATACTCCTTACTTATTTATCCTGTTAGGTTTTGTACAAAACGCATACTCCTTACTTATTTATCCTTCTATGTTTTGTGCAAAACGCATACTCCTTACTTATTTATCCTTCTATGTTTTGTGCAAAACGCATACTCCTTACTTATTTATCCTTCTATGTTTTGTGCAAAACGCATACTCCTTACTTATTTATCCTTCTATGTTTTGTGCAAATTGCATACTCCTTACTTATTTATCCTTCTATGTTTTGTGCAAAACGCATACTCCTTACTTATTTATCCTGTTAGGTTTTGTACAAAACGCATACTCCTTACTCATTTATCCTTCTATGTTTTGTGCAAAACGCATACTCCTTAGTTATTTATCCTTCTATGTTTTGTGCAAAACGCATACTCCTTACTCATTTATCCTTCTATGTTTTGTGCAAAACGCATACTCCTTAGTTATTTATCCTTGTATGTTTTGTGCAAAACGCATACTCCTTACTCATTTATCCTTCTAGGTTTTGTGCAAAACGCATACTCCTTACTTATTTATCCTTGTATGTTTTGTGCAAAACGCATACTCCTTACTTATTTATCCTTCTATGTTTTGCGCAAAACGCATACTCCTTACTTATTTATTCTTCTATGTTTTGCGCAAAACGCATACTCCTTACTTATTTATCCTTCTATGTTTTGCGCAAAATGCATACTCCTTACTTATTTATTCTTCTATGTTTTGTGCAAAACGCATACTCCTTACTTATTTATCCTTCTATGTTTTGCGCAAAATGCATACTCCTTACTTATTTATTCTTCTATGTTTTGTGCAAAACGCATACTCCTTACTTATTTATCCTTCTATGTTTTGCGCAAAATGCATACTCCTTACTTATTTATTCTTCTATGTTTTGTGCAAAACGCATACTCCTTACTTATTTATCCTTCTATGTTTTGCGCAAAATGCATACTCCTTACTTATTTATTCTTCTATGTTTTGTGCAAAACGCATACTCCTTACTTATTTATCCTTCTATGTTTTGCGCAAAACGCATACTCCTTACTTATTTATCCTTCTATGTTTTGCGCAAAATGCATACTCTTTACTTATTTATCCTTCTATGTTTTGCGCAAAATGCATACTCCTTACTTATTTATCCTTCTATGTTTTTTGCTAAACGCATACTCCTTACTTATTTATCCTTCTATGTTTTGCGCAAAATGCATACTCCTTACTTATTTATCCTTCTATGTTTTGTGCAAAACGCATACTCCTTACTTATTTATCCTTCTATGTTTTGCGCAAAATGCATACTCCTTACTTATCCTTTTATGTTTTACATGTAACACATACTCCTTACTTATTTATATTTTTTTGTTTTGCATGTAATGTATACTCCTTCCTTCTTTACCTTTCTATGTTTTGCATGTAATGTATACTCCTTCCTTCTTTACCTTTCTATGTTTTGCATGTAATGTATACTCCTTCCTTCTTTACCTTTCTATGTTTTGCATGTAAGTCAATTTGGATATTTTTACCCTGTTTTGTAAAACAAAAAATAAATCTTCTTTTCTTTCGATCTGTCTTGTGTTGTAAACATTTATTTAAGAAAACTTTTCTCAGAAGTGAAACGTTTTGATCAGGCGTTAAACTTCGTCTGTGCATTTATTTTTCAATATTTCTTGATATATATATAAAAAAAACCCAACTTAGTTCATGTTTTTAAAATACGTGATTCTTTTTTAGAAATTGAACGCGGACTTAAGGTTAATCTTCTATCTCTTATCCAAGAAAATATTAAATTCAGACCGTCGTAAATCTATCTGTTTGATCCCCGATAAATGATTCGGAGAAAATAAATTTCGTGGGAAGTAAGTGTTGTGTAGGTAAAGCTGTATCTACCGTTATATTTAAATGTGATATTCTGGTATGTCGTTGATAAATTACGATGGGGGGGGGAGGATTCGATCGACAACGTTTATCAAATACAACATGACTGCATTTTGTGTCTGCTTATTTACTCCCCAAGAAAAGTACTTTTATTTAATGTTGAACGGAGTACGTGTTATAACAATCAGGTATTTTTCTTGTGTTCTTACAGCGAATAGAACCGAGATTTAGATTACTTAATATGTAATGAAGACCAATGAAATCAAATGAATTTAAGTGAATTTGATTAAAGAAATTCACATAATTTAATCATCATCATTACATCATTCTGTGATGCTGAAAGTATGACGTTCGCTGACTTTTTCTCCATCCGTCCCTATCTAGACTGTATCCAGTGTTCGAACAGACCTGATGTATATAAATCCTTACAAGAGAACCAACACTGGCTCATTTAATTATAATGTTTTTTTTCTGTAAAAGAAACTCGGGAATATTAGCACTTTTGTAGTCGCTGACTGTGGCTGTTACCCTATCCCCCTACGAAGGGTGGGGAGTGAGTGATGGTTACAGTCGGTCCTTAGAAGTTATCAAATCCTTTTGACAACCATTTGTACTGATGCATAACAGCGCAACTTGAGTTCGATCTTGCTTCCTAGAATATCACAGTCCATTACTTTAGCCACTACAGGCCAAAGGACTAACCCGTCATACCATCACCTAGAACAATGCTTTTCCAAACTGTTGTCCACTGACTTATCATAGTCTGCAATCCCTTCCCAACGGTCTGTGAAAGAAAAAAAAGCATTTGAAAAGCTAAATTGAAAAATAATTTAAATACAATTAGTTATTAGAAAGTAAGTTATTCTATTAGAGATGATTAGTGTCTTTACTCCAGATTCCATTTTCCAAATAAAATTAAAAGACACTTTCAAAATTCTCTAGTACTTAAAATAAGAATATCCACAGGTATCAGAACGAGGCTATTAAAGTAATTCACCACTTTTCAACTAAGTTGAATTTTCTGCAACAATAAAAACTCATAACTATAATGGATTAAATCCCGAGAATAAGATATGAAAATCCAACTGTTTGATTTTTGGTTAGTTTGGGTTTTATGGTATATCAACTCTCTTAGGTTATTTAATGCTAAATCCTGTTTATATATATATATATATATATATATATATATATATATATATATATATAATTTCTAAGCGAAAAATTTGTTGGTAATTTTGTTTTTAAACGAATTGTTAGAGCTCATTTGCCTTCACAGAGTTAGATTTTTTCAAGTATTGCTATTTAACATTAGCAATTCCATTTATCAAGTATTCCAATCTAATACGAATAATTTGCATATAAGTGTATGGCTTCAAATAACTAATAATAATAATCTTAGTAAATAATTGAACAGTTCTATTTGACCCTTTCATAGGATCCTAACAGGTACTACCAATCTGGATCAGAGTGGACCTGGGGGTAATGCCAATAAAGGGTTCTCCACATTCCCCAAATTCCAGGACTGGAGCCTCACTATTAGATGCAGTTTAATGTCATACCCAGGACATTGTTTATTTTCTAACTAGTCTCACATACATACATACATACATACATACATACATACATATGAACTAATAGATATATTTGTTTTCATAGTTTAATGAAATATCAGCCTTCATGGGTTATTTGATACCAGAGCCATTCTTGTTGAAGAACAGCAGTGATACTATTTAACCCATAGCTTGAGAAATTAGTGGGTCCAGATAGATAGATAGATAGATAGACTAGGGTCATTTAATAAATAAGGAGAATTTCGCAATATAAGGACTCGCATTTCAATTTGGAAAAAAATGCTTTATTTTTCAACATACTCTCTATACTTTAAAACACTTTCCTGCCATAACCCACCCACCCCTATCAAAAAAAAAAAAAAAATCAAACAAACAAAAAAAAACAGCTTTTGAATCCCATCTGCATACAATTCTGTGAGCTGAGTTTTATTTATTTGCGCGAAGTACTCTTCCCTACATCATCACTTAAAAACTTTGTTCCATTTAGAAATTCTTGGAGAGAGTCAAACAAGTGGAAATAAGGGGGCCAAATCTGGACTCTGGGAGGATGGGGCAACTGTTCCAAACCAAAATGACTGATGATTTCTACTGTTCTTGCTAAAGTATGAGGCCTTGCACTCTTCGAAAAAAGCCTAACTAAACCTGACCTTCAAAAAGGCGAGGTCATCACATACAATTTTTCCAGTCGTTTACAAATGTACTCTGTAGTCAACCAAAATGAACTCAAAAACTGAATCCACCACTTCAGGTTTGCTTGTCATGGTTGGCCAGTCTGGTCTGTCTTCATCTTGAATACTATTTCGATCTACTTTAAGCAATTTAGCAGATTTGTAAACATTTTTGACTAAAATATACTTCTCCGTGTACATCTGATATTCTTTTGTAAATTTCACATGGTTTGCACTTCTCAGCCATCAAAAATTGGATTACAGACCGCTGCTCTATCCAGGAGAACCCTGTTTGATTTTCGGCCATTGTGAATAGGCTTAAAACAAATGATTTTGTGTTATAAACCAATTCCAAACAATGCGGGTTTACATTTATGGACAACAATTCTGAAAATAAAATTCTGTTGCCTTTAAAAAAATACAACATTTATTGAGTGGGCTTCGTACTCTATATCATTAATTCTCAAAATGTATTCTGTTGGTGAGTAGTATTAGTCCGAAAGTGAACGTAATAGCGCGACAGGGATTTGAACTCATTTACCTCAATGACCCAGCACAGCACGTAAGCCACTACACCATGAAAAGTTCATTGACTTCATTTTAGATTTCTATTTCCAAGGAGCATTAAAAAAGAGACTTTCAAGATTCTTTAAAAGAAGAATATCCACAGGTATCAGAACGAGGCTATTAAAGTAATTCTCTCTTTTTTCCAATTAAGAAGAATTTTCTACCCACTGAACAATAAAAATTAATAATTCTAACAGACCAAATACTGAGAGGCAGATCTGAGAATACAACTGGTAATCAGTAAACAAGACTTTTTATGATATTTGTAAAAGAAAAATGGAACATTGACAATTACTTCATCCCCCACTCTTAAGACTACTACTTCATCCCCCTCCCAAGATTATTACTTCACCTACCCCACAAGACTATTACTTAACCCACTCCACAAGATTGTTCTTCTCCCTTCACAAGACTATTAACTCATCCCTCCAGCATGACTATTACTTCAGTTCCCCCGCCAGACTATTACTTCATCCCCCCGCAAGACAATTAATTCCCTCCCCCGTAAGACTATTACTTCATCCCCCTCTCAACACTATTACTTCACGTCCCCTCGAGACTACTACTTCACTTCCCCGCAAGACTATTACTTCACCCCACTCAAGATTATTTCTTCATCCCCCACTCAAGACTTTTAATCCCTCCCGCAAGACTATTACTTCACCTCCCCACGCAAGACTATTACTTCATCCCCCGCAAGATTATTTCTTCATCCCCACTTAAGACTGTTCATCCCTCCCGAAAGATTATTGCTTCACCCCCACGCAAGACTATTCATCCCCACTCAAGACTTTGTAGAATGTTGTCATTTATGTAGTTTTTTTTATCAGGCTTATTTGACACAAATTCAGAAGCATGAAACACTCAGTGTGAATCGAACTCATTTGTAATAGTCAATCGAACTGGCTTGTCAACCACTAAACCACCATAAGCAGCAATTTGAAAAGTAAGTATAGTTTAGATTCGTCACAAGGTGGTAAGTTTCGGGCTCTCAGTGAGAATCAAAATTATTATGTATTTTGGTAGTTTTTTTATGGCATATCAACCCATGTGGCTTACTGAATACCAAATCCTGGTTATATATATATATATATATATATATAATTCCTGTAAAGATAGTTTGTCGGTAACCTTATTTTTAAAAGACTTGTGAGCGCTTATTTGTTCCCACACAGTTAAATGGTTTCAAAAATTTTTTTATCTAATACCAATAATTCTGGCGGTGTCCTCGTAGTGTAATGGTTAAAGCGATGGACTGCGGAATCGTAGTAAGCGAGTTCGTACTCCAGTCGCGCTATTACGTTCAATTTCGGGCAAACACCCTTGGGAAAGGTATGAACCACCTCATCCTCACAGCTATGGGTTAAATAGTACCGCTTCTTATAGGAGAACAGCTTTGGCATTAAATAACCTACAAAGGTTGATATGCCATTAATCAAAGAAACCAAACCAAGCCAATAATTCTCTATAATATTAAACTTTTATTTGCACACAAATGATTTTATGTAAATGCTATCTAACATAATTAATTCTATTCCTCAAGTATTCCAAATACACAAGGCCAGAAGTTTGAAGCACCTGCGTGTGAATCAAGCTCTTGAGCAATCGTCCGAAAGATTAGCTTCCTAATCAGATGAAAATGCCTCATTAAACACATCTCTCTCTCTCTCTCTATATATATATATATATATGTGTGTGTGTGTGTGTGTGTGTGTGCTTAAAATAACAAACAAGAATTAAATAAGTGCTTAATACTTTATAAGTGTAGTAGTATACAATAAATATAGCCGTACACTGGTCTTCCCCAAACACTGGCGAGATTCTGATTTCAATCTGCAGACCTTTCCGCTTTGTTATGTCATCGGATGGCATGATTGATCAGTTTATCTGCCCACGTCGAGTTTTCGATCCACATAGCAGATCAATCGCTAATCGGAGTCACCATTCAATAGATGAACGGATGAGACCGCACAGTTAAGAAAAAAAACAAAACAGTCGAACGCCAACAAACAGAGAACAGGACTCAGCTTTGTAACAATGATAACAGAGAGTGTCTTCAAAATGATACATGCATTGACCCTTTTCGCAGGATGGCAGTGATAGACGGAGACCTAAGTCACGAATTAACAGTCTGTCAATTTTCTGGAATTCAAAGTCAGGCACAAGGCCTCCCAAATAATCGTATAAGTTTTAGGCTTTTTTCTCGCTTTCTATAGTCTGGCACAAGGCAATCTTAATTGGCAGTCTTTTGTTCTCAGTATTTTGTTCTCAGCTTCTCTCGGTTCTTTGATAGTCTGGTACAAGAAGATTTCAAGTAGCATAAATGACCCTAACCCCGTTTATTTATTGTATAACAGAGAAAAACAACAACGCTGATGTATAAAAATATAATCTGCTTCTTTTCTTTTCTTTTTATTACCCAGGATCTATGGAGAGGTAAGTGTGAAAGAGAGAGAGAGGGAGAGAGAGAGAGAGATGGCTGAACTTACACACAGTGGCGAGCGGTACGGTTCTTCTGTGACGCCTCTCTGCCATTCTTCTCTTCGGTTCGAATTCTCCCTGGTCATATAATATTCTGGACACCCTCATAAATTCTCGTGGTCACATCTCCTTCAACATGCAAATTACACGTTGCGCGTGGACAGCCTCCTTGTAGCATGTCACTCACACAATTTAAGCGGCATTTCCGCCGGGGAGGACCTGCTTCCTGTTTGCTTTGGGTGTCAGGTGTATATCTTGTTTTGTTCTCAGTGTATGATTTTCGCAGCTGCATTGACATATCAAAGGGAGGTGCCTTTAAGTCAATATCCAACATATGTCCGCTTTTATCAGCCTCTGGCTTCTTGCTCCTTTGTGTTTGGGAGTCTAGTAAAAGGTCAGAGTATCATGGAACCTGTTCATGCTGATCTCTCCAGAGTCGAAATTCTGCTTATATGCATTTTCTCTCATCCACGGGGTGGTGGTTGGCGAAGCTATTGATAATGCCAATTTTCTCTTAATTTGCATTTCAATAATTAATTCCGCTTTTTCGACTTGCTGCGTCTTCAATATTCGATTTCCTCTTTCTTGTGTCCTATCAATTAATGCTGCTCCTTCCACTTTCACTGCTTGGTTTCCACCTACCTCTACACAAAAAGGAACTGGTCTTTTTCTCTTTCCTTGATGACGTCATTAAACGTCAAAAAATAAACAGTGAGCCAAAATTTTCCGGACTAAGAAAGAGAAAAATATTGTTAAAAATGTTGGTTTCCAACCGACAATCAAACTCATCCAGCTGACAGGCCCTGACCTTTAGGGTCACATCCGCTGTCGATTTCGCTTCATCATCTGTGGACAACTGAAATAATGATTTCCTTCAAAACTTTGTAGACAAAACAATTCGCTTGTCTTTCTCTTTTTATCTGAATAGTAACAATAGATTTTCCCTCTTTTCCACACACACACACACACACACACACACACACACACACACACACACACACACACACAAATAAATAAATAAAATAAAATAAATAAAAAATAAAAGATAACAAAAAGACCGCGACTTTTTCTTTTAAAATCTATTTCCGTTAATTCTCACATTTGTAATGTACCGATTTTATTCTTCTAAAATCCATTTCGGTCAATTCTTATTTTTTTGCTAGGTTTTCCACCATTGGGTCACATAAATATTCGATATAAAAAAAATCAAAAAGTAATCCTATTGATCGTGTTTTATGGTAGTCAATCCTCAAGTAGGCAGAAAAATAGGTCAATATATATATATATATACATATCAGGTTGATTGCAAAATACTTTTTGATTTTTGTATATATCATCAACTTATTCTGATAGCATAAAGTTCCCTGATTCTTTCTTGTCATCCGTCTCTATCATCCATCGCTCTGGGTAGGTCTTCTAGATTGTATCGAGTCTCCGTACAGAGCAGATGTAAGTCCTTGCTGGTCGGCAACACTGGCATATCTATGTATAAGAGTTCATAAAATAAAGTCGCTAATGAGTTAGTCTGCACTTCACCAGCAGTTCACAGCATGTCTTGTTCGTATTACTTGGATGTCTTGTGAGATGAGAGGTAAGTGGCTGTACAGGGTATTGCTTCCAGCGTTTGTTTAAAACAGCACGTAGAAGTATTGCATTATTCGTATCCCCCTCTTTCTCCAAGCGTTTCGTTAACGTCCAGGTGGTGCACCCAAACAGTAGTATTCACACAACTACAGCTTTGAAGAAATCCCGTTTTATTTTATTAGATCAAATTTCCATATAATCAGTAAATAATCAATAGCAGTCCACTCATCCGCTAAGCGTATGTTGACATCTCTTTCAGTCGATGAGATATTACTACCAAGGAATGTGAAACGGTCTACTAATTTCAGAGGCCTGCAGCTTAAAGTGGAGATGACATCTTTTTTTTTAACATATGAACTCTTTTATTTGCGTTAATTAAGAGGGCAATGCTTTCTGTTGCATGCTCCCAGCTATGCTATAAAGATCCGGCTTGGGCAGGTGTATCGTCGAGAAGCGCTAGATCATCTGCATAGTCTGTGTGTATCATAGTTTTTGCGGAATATCATCATCGTTTTGGTTGTTTTTTTAGTGTAAAAACATTTTCTTTTATTATATCTACTGATAATCGAAATATGTAATCTGTGCAGATTATCATTATAGAAGATGCAAATGTATCTCTTTGCAAGACCCTAGCAAAAATGTTGAAGTAGACAGAGACACAATCAGCTAAACGAATTCGATTCGAAGATATTATTTTTCATAGTAGTCACATAAAACCTATCATGTTCGTAATGATTAATATGTCCACTTTGTTAATTTTCAATCATTTCTTTCAGAATTTGATTTTAAAGGTTCCATACCCCAAATAATAGACATCGAATAAAGAAATGATGCGTCTACCAATCAAGCTTGGTCATGATTTTGCATCATGGCAATGCTCGATAGAGTTATCGCTAGGATAACACTATGGAAGTTCACTATTATGAGATATGAGACTTTGCCACATCCGCCATCTTCTCCTGATCTCCCAACATACCGACAACCATCTTTTTTTAAGCATCTGGACACTTTTTACGTCAAAAGACATTCCGCTCCAAAGGGGAAATAGAAACTTCATTTAGAATTTAAAGATTTCTTGACATTAAAACCTGGCCAATGACTGTTTAGATTTATTAATTCAAGAATAAAAGTTTATTCTAAAACTCGCACTTTATTTTCCGAACGACCTAATATATATATATATATATATATATAGCGTGTATTCCAAAGAAGCAAGGCATGCATTGGTTATTCAATAATTTCCAGCAAAATTAAAAATATCTGTATTAAGTTAAACGTATAATTCATTTAAGTTGTATCATCCATGAATTAACTATAGTAACGAAGACTTTAACGAGACATTCACATTTGAAATTCACCATATCCAATTTGCAGTAATCTTTTTTTCTAAAATAAACTGATATGACACATACAGAAAAAAAAAGGTGGCCAAAATCTAGGCAAAGACGAGAGATGTTTACCTGTCACAATAGCTGCTGCTGATGATGATTTGGTGAAATTTTCTTTCTATTGAATTCATTTCTTATTCTCAAAGATTTTAACTGATGACATTAAATTTAATGATTGTTTATATTAAAATTATTGAATTAAATTTTGTTTGTAAATTATCATCAGTTTATAAATTATCAACTCAAACACTTTTTAATATTGAATTAATAAATGTTATATATAGAAAATAAAAATTATTATATATGTTTGTGTTTGCATATATATATATATATATATATATATATATATATATATATATATATATATATATATATATATATATATATATATATATATTCTTTTTTGGTTGGTCCAAAGAGAGAAAAAAAGTAAATATTTTAAAATGAATAAGCTCACATAGAGATTTATTTTTTAATTATTTATTTTTATGATTAAAAAAATCTTTGTGTGGACCCATTCATTTATATATATATATATATATATATATATATATATATATATATATATATATATATTTGATTGAACATTATAGACATTTTTTGTCTACATACTTTTTGTTAATCCTTTCGAATTGCCGTATTGATCTTATGATAATCGGCTGGAATTGGTTGATAAATCTTCCATGATTATTTATTTCCCAAGTACTTTCTGTCCCCTACTTTGGGCCATCATCAGGGGAGGAATTATTACAAAAGTAAGTGATGTTACTTTTGTATGTATATTATTACTTTCTAAGAAGAGCGTCTTTACTGTTGTAGTGTGTTGCACTATATATATATATATATATATATATATATATATATATATATATATATATATATATATATATATTAATTTCGATATATATAAGAAATAGACATTATTATATATATACATTTGTGTGTGTGTGTATGCTTTTGTTTAACAATATAATGCCTTATAGTTCCCGAGCTGACGCATGTCGACTGACGGCTGAGTGGTATGATACTATGTCTAACATAAAGTTGGGCGGATTTCAACCCCAGCTTGAAGCATCCTACGTGTCTAGCTACATTGAAGAGTTGTGATAGAACGAAACAGTCTGTCTGTGGATGACTATATATATATATAATCGGTGACTTGAAGCAAAGAGATTGGGAGAGCGGACCTCTTAAGACGATATTATATAAATCCCCCTCTCTCTGTTTTCATCTTTTATTTTCTCTCTCTCTCTCCCTCTCTCTCTGTCTATCTGTCTGTCTCTATATATATCTCTCCCCACTATATATATATATATATATATATAAAAGAACAATATATTTGGAATTATAAAGCGTTTGTATGAAAAATAAAACGAGATAAATAGTTATCTCCTTTTATTTGACCTCCAAACACTTTGGGATTTTTGAAAACACCGAAGAATCTGCATGAAAAAAAGTTCGGAAAACACTGATAAATTGTGCAGATATATTTAAAATTTAAACAGAAAGTATTAAATTTCTATGCCTAGCTTAGTCTCGACACAAGTATGTGGTACTATTTACCAACCCCTCCGCTCGGGCAGGATATGACACAAGGTCAATTTTTCAGCGGAGTTTAACAGGTTTGAATTCAGAGTTTTCCTTCTTCTAGACTAGTTGCCTCACCAAGGCTGAAGAACCTAGTCTGTCCTACTATTTACCCATTAGGGTATTAGTGCTATGTGAAATGCAGTCAGTCTCGTCCAGGATTTGAACTCGTGTCGCCGTGTCCATTTCCTACGACGATAACGACTACACCACGGGCACCTCCCAAGTATGTGGTACTCAGTGAGAATCGAACTCACTAACAATGAACTGCTAAATCAGCTTGCTAACCATTATACTATATGAGATACTTAGCATATAAAAGCGGTAAGCACAGATCAAACTCTTATTTTTACCAAAAATATCTTTCCGCCCGTTTGTACATCTACGGCTGAGCTATCTTTTGTCTGAGTTCAACCAAACGTTCTGATACTGTTAGGGTCATTCCTAAAGAGATTTTAAACTTCTCTGATCCAGTTCAGACTCTCTTTCAAATGGGATCTGTCTTTCCCCTTCTATATCTTACTGTCTCGTCACTGTAAAAAGTTGTCTACCTTGCGACCATTATCCGCTCTCTTAGTAATTGTAACAAGAAGCTGATGGCTGTCTTCCTCCCAAAATGTACTTTGACCCTTCCTGTCGTGGAAGCTACCAAACCACATAGAAGGAAATTATTTCGTAGCAATCGTCTATAAGATACTTAGAAAACCACATTCCTTCTCAATTTTGCTTAATCCTTACCCAACAAGCTTAAAAAGAAATAAAATTAGATATTTATTTATTTAGGAGGTGCCCGTGGTGTAATGGTTATTGTTGTAGGAAATGGATACGACGACACGAGTTCAAATCCTGGACGAGACTGATTGCATTTCACATTGCAGTATTACCCTTGGGAAAGACATGAATCCAATTATTCTCCCTCCAGCTATGGGTAAATAGTAGGACAGACTGGGTTCTTTAGCCTAGGTAAGGCAACTAGTCTAGAAAGAAAAGTGTGAATTCAAATCTGTTAAACTCCGCTTAAAAATTCACCTTGTGTCATATCCTGCCCGAGCGGAGGGGTTGGGTAAATATGGATAATGGTAACTCTATCTAGATAATGGCATAACGTTTTTCAGTTAGATTAGATCTATTATGAATTGGAAATTTTATCTCTGTTCAGCATCATTTTAATGTAGCATAAAGGAGCACAAAAAGCTGTGTGTGTCTCAAAAGTAGGATATTCGAACAATTGTCTTTATTTTCAATGTTTGATTTCACTTCGAAGCACTTCAAAAAGTGCTCCGAAATGAAATCATCATGAGTTTACAGGTTCAATCTCAGCTACAGGTAAATAACAAGAATTATTTTCTATACCCGGTGATGGTTAACGGAATTAGGACAATCTACCCCCTCCCATGGATTAAAGAAAGGGTTCGCTTGGTGGTTCTATGTAGTTTCCCGAGTTCGGCAGGAAACACCTGCACAAGGCTGAAGGATATATCGGTCGAAACGTTGTAAGTATAAGAATGAAGAAAACTGATGTATACTTCTCATCTTTCCCAACCAAGAACATAATCAAAGATAATGAACGAACTTCAATGAACGAACGAAACACACTTCTTTATAAAAATCTCTCTCTCTCTCATTTTATTCTCGAAAGGGGCACAAAGTTTGTTGTAAGTCTGAGAGACATATACGCAGACAGGGGACTTCTTCTTTCCTCATATATTCTTCCTGGAGCCAGGGGGTGCCAACGCTTGCACCCCCTTGCAAGCCCTATCGTCAGAGACAACACTAACGCCTCTGATCGGCTGCGTATCCCTGGCTCGACTCTCGATTCTGACTGGACTGACTGTCTCAATCTGGCCGCGTGGTTCTCATATCACGTAGTCTCCTTCCAGTTATACGCCTGCTCGTCTGGCCTACCCCGACGTACTGCCTGCCTCCTGTTTACTAATCACAACGTGACAGCTTGTCAAAGCACTCGGGGTCACTAGGAACAAACCTAAAATCCATGTCAATAGTCATTATATAACATGACGACAATAGTCCGAATATTTTAAAAGATAAAAAATAGATTCACCAGTCTAAAAAACAACAAAACAAAAATGTTTCAACAGGAAATGCCCAATGTGTTCTGGTTCAAATCATAATCGTAACCGATCACATTTGGAAATAATGCTAAGACATTTGCTAGATGGAGCTACGATTACCACTTGCCCGTGTTTATTTGCATCATACTGGTGACAGTTTAAAATCTAGGAAATATTTTTGTCGAAAGCAATGTAATTTTTTCCTGTCAAACGAATTTTATAACTCCGTCATATTTTCTTGCAGGAATAATATTCCACTTCACTAGACATAACATCCCAGGCGGCTGAGGGTGTAAAATACGCTGCCTGTATTTTTGCAGAGGAGTAAGACCCCCCCTCGCCTCCCGCAGTGTCCTGAATATGACACTACACTGCATTTGATGGTGAATTTCCAATCCTGGAGATTTGGGAAATGTGGAGTGCTCCTTCATTGACATTATTTCCAGACCGACTCTGACCCGGATTGAAAGTACCTGTTAGACTCCCATCTATAAATCAAATGAACTTGTTTACTAATTTTGAATTGAATTATTTGAATTTTTAATTCTTGAAACCATTTAACTGAGTGCAGATAAATGAGCATTGGATCGTTTAAAAAATGGTTTCTTCAAACTACAAACTTAAAATGATATGCAGACATGATTTGGCATTAAATAAACTACAAGTGTTCATATGCCTATAATCAAATAACTGAACCTAATTTGATACAATTTTGAAAGGTAAAGATGCGAAAATCTGAAAACCAATATTCCCTAATTCTAATTTTGATTTGATTTACTTTGGTTTTATGGCATTTCAACCATTGTTGGATATTTAATACCAAATCCTGTTTTACATATATATTGAATTGTAAACACATTTTGTAGATACACGCAGTTAAATAACCCAAAAGATCTATTTCTAACAACTCAATTTAGCAAGAGTCAACAAAGTTAAACGGTTTCAAGTATTGCTATATATCACTAACAATTCAATGAAACATCAGTCATTTGTTTACTTTCAGTCAAATGATCAAACTGTTCTATTTCAAATAATTTAATTTAGCATAAGTCATTTGTCTGCACTAAGTTTGAATATCAAACAGTTCTATTTGATCCTAAGATAGGACCCTGTTAGGTGCTACCACTCTGGACTAGAGGGGACCTGGGAGTGATGGCAATGAAGGAGTATTCAGCATTCCCCAAAACTCCAGCATTACTGGAACCTCGCTATCAGATTGTTTAATGTCATATATCCAGGACACTCGTTGTAGGTGGGGTCTTACCCCTCTGCAGAGATGCACTCGGTGCATTTTACAGCCCCAGTTTAAGTTTGTGATATATATATATATATATATATATATAATTAGAGGAATTGATATTATATTTCAGAAAATCCAGCAAACACACACATTTGACATACGGAACACTGAACAGCCGTTTCGACCTTATTGGGTCTCATAAGCAGTGCATACTGTAATCTCCACCACTAGAGATCAAACCAGCATGCAGAAACCGAACTTCTACCAATGGGCCACCAGTTCATGCTACACATAAGCGATGCCAAATCAACTAGTCATGGTAAGAATACGCGACCGCATGATCATATATATCTTGAAAGTACGTTTTTACCTTATAGAGGACACGACCACCTCTAGGGCTACGTCTTCCCAAGTCAGTGTTATGCATCCGCATAGACTATATATATATATACATGACCGCTATATCTATATAGATGATAGCCATCTTTAGCACCAAACTTACAACTCAAACATCCTAATTACTAAATATTTCAACTTGTGAAAAATACCAAGATACGTAAGATGAAAAAGTTGTAAAACATCAGTACGTCATTGGATTATAGTGACTTACGCTTGTAGGAAACTTACGTAACTCTCTCGTTTTATATGTCAACAGCTTAATGACAAGCAAGAAAACTAGTGACTATGTAAACTGCAGGTTTCATTTCAGGGTATCTTGATTTTTCTCGCCGGGGATTGTCCCCGAGTCCACATAGGATTAATCCTGGAGATTCTTTCTCTTTTTTATATATATTATTTTTATTTTTACATATTTTCATATATTATTATTGCTATAATTATTTTTATTATTATATATTAATCAACAGATGACATTTTTATACAGAATTATATATGACGTTTGTCTAGAATGGTTTGGTGCAATGGCGCATAAAGAAGATGAAACCGAAGAAGAACGACCGAGTGAACGACAGATACAAAAGAGAAGGTTAAGATTAGAACAGAGAATGCTGAAGCACCGTTTGACCACGATGCAATATGCAAAAAGTTGGATTTTGTCGAGAGCGAAAAGTCTTCAGCATTAATAAAATGTACGCGGAACCACCATTCCTGTGTGATTACGTAACATCAAGAAACGGTTACTGTAAGCGCGTAATGATATCAACGGCCTAAAGTGAACGTGTTTTTAAAAATCACAAACTGCACTAAAAATGAAGATGAACGCTTTCATTTCTGCTTTCAGTTGATCTGGCATATATATATATATATATATATATAATTCTTTTAAATACCCTGTTCGATGGCAAAACAGCTTGGTAGCGCTAGGAGTGGCAGTACCACCTTGAGCTACCGAAACTGTGTTATGAGGGCAGGGTATCGCACGTGCTTTCACACATTGTATGATAAAAAACAAAACTATATATATTTTTTATTATTGCAAAAGACACCCAAAACCTATCATATTATTTGCACATAAATACTATACCACATAAAAAATAAAATAAAAAAGTAACGTGATGATGATTTTAATTTTAATAATCATCATCACTCAATAACCCCCCCCCAAAAAAAAAAACTCCTGACATTTCATATCCAAGCCAAAATAAACTTTTAGTTTAAGTTATGAAGAAAAAGAAATTCTGATTGTAGCAATCAATTTCCTCCTCCCTCGCCCATTCTTCTCTTTTCATTCTCTCTTCCTTTGCCCTACTCCTTTCCATCAACAAACAGCGGAAATATGTGCAAATATATAAAGATGCATATGCTAATACACACGCAAACATTCGCATATATATATGCACGCGCGATCGACAGCACATACACAAACATACTTACATTCAATAAAAAACAAACATAGGCACACACACACACACACACACGAACAAAAAGTAACCATATTAATAGTTTTTTTAAAGACCTTCACTCTGTCCGACGATTGTAGATTGCATGAAACCCAGCGTCACAGTACAATATATATATATAGTATTCTTAGTATTCATATATATATATGTATATATATTTATATATATATATAGTATTCTTAGCGGAAGTTGGCTTAATGAAGAGGTAACTCTTCACCCCTCTTCTATCCCCTCCCACTCTTCTATCCCCTCCCACTCTTATGTGTCTATTCTAGTTTTTTTTATCAAAAAGATCTGAAGAAGTCCTGTTAATTTTTTTTCGTGTTTTTGGAAATTTCAAAAATTCGTAACGGGATGGAAATAAATTTATAATCCTTTGTGATTGGTTTCGTTGTTTTTTCTTAAAGAATATATATATATATATATATATATATATATATATATATATGTTCTATATTGAGCACTATTTAATAATATTGCAACATTTGGTCCTTCATTAACCCACCAAGTGAGCTAATAAGGACCATAAACCTCTTATATATATATATATATATATATATATATATATATATATAGGCTTCCAATAATTGCAGTTGTCTTTTTCTGTTAGATCGTACCAAAACTGAATACGACGGAAAGAGAAATTGTTGCCTTGCATTGAGAAAAGACTGACAGAATTTCAGAGATAATGAAACGCTGCTTTTCAAAAAATACAATGAGATAAAATAGAAATATAAAATAAATAAATAGATAAAATAAAATAAATGAAAATGAAAATGAAGAATAAAATATGAAAACGAAAACCAAAAAATTCCAACAATCAAAAAAAAAGATCCTTCCCAAAAACAAAAAACACCCGTTACACCTCCCAACAAACCAATGAATTATGACGGCACATAAACAAACAACTGAAAATATATCAACCTTGTCGACGAGACTTAGAAGAAGCTTACTATATTAGTACTGCTAAAAGGTATGATAATAAACTGTATCTGTTAGTGTAACTACAGATCTAGACATCTGAGGAGTTGAACTAGTCACCTTCTACGATGAGTTATCCTCATTAGTGCGTAGCATCCCGAAACACAACATGTTATTCATTGGCGGAGACATGAATGCCCAAATCGGGAAAAACGGAAACAACAAATACAGCCTCCACAACACGTCAAATAGGAATGGGCAACATCTAACAGATTTCATGATAGAAAATAGATTAGCATGCCTCAATACAAACTACCAAAAAAGAGAGGGCAAACTATGGACATACACGTACGCAAACAATACTAAAGCTCAAATAGGCTACGTCCTTATAAACAAGAAATGGAAAAATAGTGCACTGAATTGCGAGGCATATTCCTCTTTTGAGGGTGTGTCCACCGATCACCGAATAGTCACGGCGAAAATACGGTTAAGCCAACGAAAAAACGCCAAACGAACAGCGACCACCAAACAATATGACTGGGCCCTATTAAACAACAAAGATGTAAGAGATAAATACGTATTAGAATTAAGAAACAGATTCGAAACACTACAAGAAAAGACGGAAAAAAGTACACCAAACGACGAATACGAAAATTTCGTCAATGCACACCTCGAGGCAGCAGCAAAATACATTCCAACAAAAATTAAAACTAAATTCAGAGTCCCATGGGAAACTTTAGCGGTGAGAGAAAAACGTGCACTAGTGAAAACAGCCTCCAAAAACTATCGAAAAAACCCAACAAACACAAATGCCTTAAAACTAAAAACGGCACAATATCAATTAGCAGGCATATATATAAAGGAACAGACAGAATACATTCAAAATCAGATAGATAAGATTAGACACTCGGTGGAAGATAGACAATCTAGAATAGCCTGGCAAACAATAAACGAAGTGAGCAGAAGAAAGAACACAGCCAAAGCAAAACTTAAAGCAGCAAACCAACAAGAAAGAATAAAACTGTGGAAACAGCACTTCAAAAACTTACTTGGAAACCCACCAAAAATAACGCATGAACCAATCACCAGAATAATTAGCAAACAATTAGACATTAAACTAGGACCGTTCACACAAGAAGAACTCGACTCGGTTCTCAGAAAAATTAAAAATAGGAAAGCTGCAGGGCTGGACGAAATTCCCCCGGAAGTATGGAAGACCAGACAATTCGACGACATACTGCTCCGACACTGCAACGCAGTATACAATCAAAATCCGATAGATAGATGGATGAAGGGATGCATACTCCCCTTCCCTAAAAAGGGGGACCTCGGATTAGCCAAAAACTACCGAGGCATAACACTTACATCCATAGCTGCCAAAATCTACAACGCCCAACTACGAAACCGAATAGAACCCAAAATCGACAACATACTTAGAAAAAACCAAAATGGCTTCCGTAGAAATAGATCCACGACCTCACAAATATTAACCATCCGCAGAATCCTCGAAGGTGTACGGGCAAAGAACCTACAAGCGACATTAATATTTGTCGACTTTACCAAAGCTTTCGAGTCCATTCACAGAGGAAAGATGGAACAAATCCTACTAGCGTACGGCATACCTAAAGAAACCGTAGCGGCAATAACGATTCTCTATAGAAACACTAAAGTAAAAGTACGATCACCGGATGGAGACACAGAATACTTTGACATTGTAGCAGGAGTACTACAAGAGGGCACGCTGGCCCCGTACCTCTTTATCATTTGTCTAGACTACGTACTTAGAACATCGATTGACAAAATCAAAGAGAATGGCTTCGAACTGACGAAGAAAAGAAGCAGAAGATACCCCGCAACAACAATTACCGACACCGACTACGCCGATGACATAGCGATACTGGCAAATACACCTGACCAAGCCGAAACACTTCTGCATAGTTTGGAACGAGCAGCAGCAAGCATAGGCCTCTATGTTAATGCACACAAAACGGAATATATGTGCTATAACCAAACGGGGGACATTTCCACTCTAGAAGGAACCCCACTTAAACTAGTAGACAAATTCACGTACCTAGGAAGCAGCGTCGAATCAACCGAAAAGGACATCGAAACGAGGTTAACGAAAGCATGGACAGCTATCAATAAGCTATCGATTATATGGAAATCAGACCTAACCGATAAAATGAAACGCAGTTTCTTCCAGGCAGCAGTCACATCGATACTGCTATATGGATGCACTACATGGACGCTAACAAAACGACTGGAGAAGAAGCTAGATGGCAATTACACAAGAATGCTGCGTGCAATCCTGAACAAGTCCTGGCAGCAACACCCCACAAGACACCAACTGTACGGCCACCTACCCCCTATCACGAAAACTATCCAAGTTAGACGAACCAGACATGCAGGACACTGCTGGAGAAGCAGAGATGAACTCATAAGAGATGTACTCTTATGGATCCCCACACATGGCCGCGCAAAAGCAGGACGACCAGCTCGAACGTACATTCAGCAGCTATGTGAGGATACAGGATGTTGTCCTGAAGACCTACCTAGGGCGATGAACGATAGGGAGGAGTAGCGAGAGAGAGTCAGGGATATCCGCGCTACCAGCGCGATATGATGATGATGATGACTATTACTCCTAGGTCCACTCAGAACCAGAGTGGTATCACTTGTTAGTATTAGATATGAATAATTGCACAAAAAACTTTTAAGAAACAACTAGACAAAAAAATTGAATATGAACGTACAATGAATGGGATTCACGAACAACTAGTCATAAAATACCACAAGACGGGTTGACATGCCGTTAATAATAGTCAATCAATCAATGAATCAATCATATAAAATATAGTTAAATTCTGTTTGAAAATGTTCTTAGTGCCTCGATGAGAGTTTAAACAATATAAACAAGATACAAAGAGAAGTGCTTATGACAGGATTTTATTATAAGAAGGTGCAACTATATATATATATATATATATGTATGTGTGTGTGTGTGTGTGTGTGCATTAGAGTAACTCGAAAGTTTTTTTCAATATTTTGGTAACGTGAGCTATAATTATGTACACTGAATGCTTTTGCCGAGGGCGAGAAAGTGACAACACACAGGTAAAGAGTTCGCCTAATAATCTCTGATTTCTATGCATCAAATTTGCCTCTATGATTTGGAACATGGCCACGGAATCCATGCTTTTTGGCCTTCCTGACTTTGCCTGATCGGTGAGGTTCTTGCAACTCGATCGAATTTTTTTTAACCATCTGGTTACTGTTTTGTGATCAATTGCGCCATCACTTTTCGAACCGCAAATGTTTTTAGTTGTTTTTTAAGTGTTATCGTAAAGCATAAATTGCCGCATTTGACTACGTTGTATGTTCACCTTACAACTCTCACACGGACAGAAGCGATGCACAATGTCTCAGTACACCAACTAACACGATACTGTCAACCACAAAATATATATATATAATTCATGGAATTTCGACTGTGACCACTGGGTTTCATTGAGGTTTTTGCAAAACAACAATCAGTTAAGAAAATGAAATGAATCGAAAATCGGAAAAATACAGTCAAAAAACCGTTGGGATTTTCTAGGAATCTTTACGTGTGATTGTAAGAGTGTGAGTGTGTGTGTGTGTGTGTGCGTACACTTGTGTGGGTTACAGTTGCATATTAATGTGTCCATGTATGCGTGTAAGTGAAGGTACACTCTCCATATTATATTGCACTTGGTTCGACACAAACGTACAAAGTGATTTAGTGACAACCAACACTGTTATAAGATATATATATATATATATATATATATATATATATATATATATATATATATAGAGAGAGAGAGAGAGAGAGATGATACATTTGGTAAATCTGACAAGGTGTGAAAAAATAAGGGGAAAATGGATCAACCGAAACACTGACAACGGATTCAAAAATGATTTTTCGTCTTTAGTTAAAAAAAGACTGCATCAGAATGACGAGTTTTTCTAAAGTTTAAAATAGGAGGAAATAGATAAATAAAAAAAAAATGTAAGAATAAAGAGAGAGTGGGGTCATAAAAAAGAGAGACAGAACAGAAAGAAAGGGAAAGACAGATATATATATATATCAAAGCAATACGATCATAAGAATAGAAAATTCTAAATTAGAGCTGCATATGCTCTATCACTGAAATGGTTGGTTGGTTGGATTTTAATGGCATATCAATGTAGGTTATTTAATGCCAAGTTCTCTTTGTACATATATAGATATGTCATCCCTGATATCCTTTCTTTTACAAATATTGCAAACTGCATTATATATATATATAGTATTTGTCAAAAAGACAACAGACATTGAAAAATGTTGAACCAATTTTGGTTATTACTCAAATTTTAATGAAATTTCAATGGCTTAGACGCACATCAAAAGTGATTATTTCTCTTCATAATTGTTGTCAAATCTCCTTAATTATTGCAAAATTTCATAATCTTCTGGAAAGAAAACACACAGAAATATAAAAAATAGAAAACTTGAGCCAATTTTCTTTTCATTAACTTGACATCTTAATTTGTGATTAGTTCTTTGTTAATGGATAGTAAAATGCTGTTTGAGTTTTAAAAGGGTCAGATTTTGGCCTACAATGTGAACTGTCATTTTACGATGTTGCAAAAAATCGAATCAACATCAATTATCAACTGTTTTTTTCCTAAAAAAATTATAAGAAAACAGGAAATGACATAAAAATAAGGTTGTGACTACAAGAGAAAACCCACATTTGATGCTAATGGTTATTCAACCAAATATTAAGTTAAAATAGATTATCCCATCTTTTCATAAACAACAAGTAGAGGCCTATCAGATCTTCCTTGTTGATTTTATTCTCTTTTCAGTTCATTGCCGGAAAATAGTTAACATTTTGATATATTCAACCACTTAGAGCGAAATTATGCCTTGTACGACGGAGAAAATCTTTTGCATGAAGACATATTACAAAACTAAATCTTTCAAGATTGTTCTAGCAAGATACAGAAAAAAAGTTCCATTTCAACAGATTTCCAAACAGGAATCAGATTCGAGAATTAATTTTTTTTTCTTCGGGGCCCGTGGCACAGCGGATAGAGGCGTTGAGTCTCTACGGTTCCAGGTGAGCATTGTCAAAAGACAGCGGTTTCAAATCCTACCCAAGCCGGCCAGAGGTTTACTTGGTCAAAAACGTGGTGCGACAGACAACAACTATGGAAGGCAGTAATTACAGGGATACGGTTACAAGACTCATCATTCCTATCCGAGGTCGCGGTAAATCACCTGAAGAAGGCCAGACGTGAAATTTGGCCGAAACTTAGTGAAAGAAGAAACAACACAAAAACTACCAAGATGAGGAAAAAAAGTCCGCAATGAATAAAAAATTAATTCTCAGATTAAGAAGCCTCATCTCAAAATGATTCCAATTAAAGACAAGGAATCAGATTTTCAAGTTGTTTAAAAATTTTGAAGTTCATGGCTTTTATGAAGATTTTTTTTTATTCCTATTTGAGACTAAATGGTTGCAGATTCTAAAGTTTTATTGTTTTACAATTCAATAAATGTCATTGTCTTTTATGTATCATTTGTGCTATTTAATTTGTGCCTGAAAATTTTGTTTCAATAATTGTGAAACACACTGTGTGTGTGTGTGTGTGATTTTCGATCTTCTTTTAAAAATTGTCGTTGTCATAATAATTCATTCATTAAGGGGAATTTCACCAAATTTTAAGTCTTTGAGAAATTCTTCATTCAAGTATTGACTCTTCGAAGATTTCCTGAAAGCCAAGAATTAGTTGCGAAAGAGAGAGATAGTCGTTGTCACGATATCATCATCATCGATCATACGACCAAAATTGATCATGGGGGCGTCAATCATGGGGGCGTCAATTATGAAGTATGGTTTGGGCAGAATATAATCGGTCGAAACCCATCCATGGTTTGAATTCATTGTTTTCCTTCTCCTAATATGGTTGCAACAGTGACCTGAATATGACACTACACTGCATTTGATGATGAGTTTCTAATCCTTGAGATTGGAGTAATGTGGAGTATTCCTTCCTTGACATTACACCCAGACTGACTCTGACCGGTAGTGGAAGTACCTGTTTGATTCCCATCTATGAGTCAAATTCGTGGCTTGAATTCAGTGTTTTCCTTCTCCTAGGCTGGTTGCCAAACAAAGGTTAAAAAGCTCAGTCTGCCCCACTATTTATCAATTGCTGGTGGGACACTATGTGTAAAACAAATAGCCTCATTCAAGATTTAGACTCGAAGATCATATCCTACAACTATAACCGTTACACCATGAGCGCCTCCGGGATATCATATCACAGAAATTTAATTCTTCACCAGCCTGAACGTTCTGATATGTCTCGTCATGTTAGTGTGGTTTCGAACACACTGACTGTATTCCCAGGAGAGGAGTAAGACCCAACCAAAATAAGAGGTATCCTATCGATGACACGAAACTGCAACTGATGGTGAGGGAGAGTGGAATACCTCTTCACTGCAATTACTCCCAGGTCCACTCCGACCCATCGTAGTAGTATCTGTTAGGATCCCATCCGTAGGTAAGAAAGATTTGTTTGAGAATTATTTGTATTAGATAGGAATACTTGATATCATATAACTACATTATATATATATATATATATATATATATATATATATATATATATATATATATATATATATGCTCCCTGTCCGAGATGGAGCACCCTGGCGAAGGAATTACCACCCGCATAATGCAAAGCTCTTTAAACGAATAGAGCACTATGGTATCCGATAACACAAAATGTATATAAACAAAAGCTAATACAAAATGTGTTATAATTCCCGAGCTGACGTAGGTCATCTAAATGGCTGAACGGTAAGATACTAAGTCTAGCGTAAAATTTAGGCAGGTTTCGATCCCAGCTTGAAGCTTTCTACGTGTCTAACCACACTGGAGAGTCGAGATACAAAGAAACAGTCAGTCTGTAGATGACAATATAGTAAGTAAAGTTGGCGACCAAAGTCGAGGGTGACCCGAAGGCTCCCTTTTCGATAGCTACTACACCAAGGTGTAGGGGGGGCGCTACTCCTTCCCTGGATTGCTCCACTTTACCCTTGATCCGCACCTTATAATGCTGAGTGTTATGCAAGGCGGCATCAAGTACCATTTTTTGAGTCTTTGGTATGACTCGACCTGGGATTGAACCCTGGTCTCCCGGGCCATTGGCGAACACTATATAATATAATGTATATTAAATATTATATAACTGTGTGCAAAAACTCTAGAAATTATAAAAAAATTATGAATAAACCTTCAGAAACGAATTAAACTATTGACTTACAAAAAAAGTGCTTTTTAAGGCCAAAATAACGTTAAATAGGTTGACGTGCCATTAAAACTAATTGATTAATCAATCAATTAGTCATGTTCTCGTTTATGGAGTACTGGTTCTGAAAAAAAATAGTTTGGTTTTCTCCCCTGGCTAAGTTTGATGACAGTTTTCCATCAAATTGCAATTACATTCTTCAGTAATTGAATAAGAAAAAAATCAATTTTTCATTGAATTATACAACAAAAACTGGTTATCCCTGCGCACTGACCTTGTAGATGAAACAAAAATTCCAATCATTAAACCATTGATTTATTTGCTTTTCATAGATAATTATAATCTTCAAAATAACGTCTGCCGTGAATATTTTCATTAAACGAGCTCTCAGACGAAAATCAATTGATTTATGCCCGGTTGTAGTGGCACGCTTGCTCCAAATTCCAGTGAGATCCATTGAAAGTAACGTTGGGGAAGTGGGTAGACTCTATTTTATATACACGGTCCTCCTTCGTTATCTACTGCCCAATCTTATTCATTACCTGTAAACCAATCATAATCTTATTCTCACTTTCCAGGCAACTTACGATTTGATTGACACTCACTGAACATATAATGAATATGAAAGAAAGTTTAATAACAAGTTTGAAATAAAGGAAACAACCTCTCCTTCTGTTCCTAGGGTGGGGTTAGGTTTAGGGTTAGGGTTAAAGGTAACTCTAATCTTGTGAAATTCACGATTGCGAATTGTGAACCGTACAGATAATGAATATCAGAGACCTGTAAATAGCGAAGAGGTATTGAATATTCTTTCCATTTCTGATAATAAAGTTCCTTGGAGAGGTTTGGTCATATGTTCTCATAGAATTGCAAATGAAGCGATGAAAAATAGCGCCATGGTCACCTGTTGACAGATGACACTACATAAACAAGGATGTTTGTTTTGAAGTAATAGTTAGTTATCGTCGTAAGGAATTGCAATTGGGGACCCGAGTACAAGTTCTTGACGAGTCTGGCCGGAGGAAAATATCTGAACCCTAGTCTTTTCTCACAATTGATGAAAAAGTATTGAATCTGACTAGTTGTACTCCCTTTAATTGACCTTCTGTCGCATTCTGACGGTAGTGGAGGAATTAGATAATTACATACTTGAAACTAATTATGTATAAATCATTAGTATCAAGTTTCGGCTTTAAATAACCCATTAGGTGTTAATATGCCATCATATAAATAAACCAAACCAGAAGAAGGCCAAAAAAGATATGAATAATGTAGATGAAGGAATAGTTTCTTCAAGGAAATGAATTAAAATTGAATTAAAAGTAAAGTTGGCGATTGTAGTCGAGGGTGACCAGAGGGCCCCCTTTTCAATAGCTACTACACCGAGGTGTAGGGAAGGACGCTACTCCTTTTCCTGGATTGCTCCACTTTACCCATGATACGTACCTAATATAGCTGAGTGTTAAGCAAGGAGGTATCAAGTACCATTTTTAAGTCTTTGGTATGACTCGACCTGGGATTGAACCCCGGTCTCCCGGACAATTGGCAAACACAGTTTAATTTCTGTTTCGAGGTTTTGGTGTTCTTTGTTTAAAGGTATATATATATATATATATATATATATATATATATATTCACACCTTTGTTTGGCCTTGTACCCCTTAACCTTCTTCTGGTTTGATGTATCTATTTAATGGCATATCAATACATTATGTGTTATCAAATGCCAAAACTTGGTACTAATACGCCATCGTTTGGTTTCTTTGTTTGATGGCATAAAAACTTTTAGGGTTATTTAATATAAAAGACATCCTTATAGAAAAGGATCAGTGATATTATTGAATCCATAGCTGGGAGGATAAATGGGTTCATACCTTTCCTAAGATTATTAGACGGAAAGTCACGGTAATAGCGTGACTGGAGTTCAAAACCGCTTATTTCTCGTCTGCAGCCCATCTCACTTTAGACATGGGGACTCCCTCAAATAGGTTATACAAGATAATCAACAATTATTTTAAAATATCTTTGTTTATATAGTGTCACCTGTCAACTGGTTACCTTAGCATTATTTTTCTACTTTACCTTCAAATCTTCACGTTCAATTCGATGACATCATTTGACTAAAACTTTCTCAAGAACTTTATTATCAGAAATGGATAGTATATTTGATACATCCCTGCTATCTCCAGGTTTTTGATATTTGTAATCTGCACGGTTCACTGTACGCTATCATTAATTTCTCAAGATTAGAGTTACTCCTAATCCTAAATATAAAACTAAACCCCAACGAAGAAAATATAAAAGAAAAAGTTGAATAAAAACCAACCAGCCAACCAACCAGCTTGCTAAATTTTGGTAATTCTGGATTTGATTGTAAGTCTATTTAAACTAAGCGTAGCTAAGATTTGACCCAAGGCTGCATGTGTAGAGCACGCATTGCGGAACGTGCTCGTTGCATTGTGTTCATTAATTTGAAAACAAATCAGGATAGTCTTTTCCAACTCACCGTGATCTCTTGAAAATATTGTCCATGCCCCACGATTTCGAGGTCTCGGCATTTTTTATAGACCTATGGTAATAACATTTAGGTTAAGTTCTTTTCCTCCAGACAAAATTGGGTGCATCCTTTTAGGTGGACTTTCCTAGGCGTCGAGAAGTCCAGTAATTGCGTGTAGAATTCGTTCCTTTAGGTGATTCGGATTTAGTATTTTTTTTCAGTGCTCTTCAAGTGGCCATTAAGAAAATTCCATTTGTCCATCTGGGTCGTTTCTACTGAGATGCTCCACCGTTTGCATCTTGTGGAGATACTATTTGTGTTGGAAGCATCATTGATATTGGAGTTATCAATTGCTAAAATAGATTTGGAGAACTGAGTTCAAATCCTAGTCGAGGCTGTTTGTATTCCGTTTCGAGTAAATACAATTCGGAAAGACAGGAATCAATTTGTTTTCACCACATTTTGGGCGAAATAGTAGAGTCGGCTGGACTATTTAGCCTTGGTTAGGTAACTTATATCGGAGAAGGAAAACTCATAATTGGTTACCAGCTATACTCCGATTAATTGATATTGTGCCGCATGCAGTTTATACGGGAATGGTTGGGGGAAATATATACACCTGCTATTTTGAGAATTTAAGTGATTTGAAAAAATGTCAGTCAGCGAAAGAAAGCACCTAAAAAATGACCATTCACAGAAAAATTCCGGATGTCATCGCAGAAAATGGTCCCAAGTAAAGTCTGAATAGTAGAAGTGACTGAAGAGAATCCTCATAGTGAAGTGGCTGACCTGTTGAACGGAAGCCTTATAATGAGCGAGTTCGAACTCCAATCGGGTCATTATGTTCACTTTCGGACCAACACTTTTGGGAAAGAGTGATTCAAATAACTCGAGTCTTCTTATCCCCGTAGGCAAGGGGTTAAATAGTACCATTACTGTTATTCTAGAACGATGGCTTTGGCAATAAATAACCAATGAAAGTTTGATATGCCATTGAATAAAGAAACCTTAAATATTAACACTATTGTTCTTCTACAAAGAAGGATTTGGCATTGAATAACCCATGAACGTTGATATCCCATTAAACAAAAGAAACCGAAACTGAAACAGACTGCGTTTAACTTCACACATACGTGGTGCAATCAATAAGTTTCCAGACTTTTTTGTATGGGTATTTAAAATTGTCGTAGACTCTTGAAAATTCACTATGTTATTGCTATACAACTTATGAGATGACTGACCAATTTTATAATTTCAGATTCTAATAAACAGCTACAGCAGGAATTGTAATACACCCTACTAAAGCCTGATTGTCACAGCTGGGGAATTTCAAAAATGCAATCTGACACTTTACAAGAACGATATGCAATAAAATTCTGTTTTAAATGTGGAAAAAATGCCATCGAAACGTATGGAATGCTTCAGACTGCTTTTCGACCATCTTGCATGAATTGAGCATCAGTTTTTGAGTGGCATAAGAGATTCAAGGAAGGCTGGGAGTCTGTGAGGGATGATGAGAGGTGTGGGAGGAGTAAGGAAGTCAATACACCAGAGTTGATTGGCCAAAGGGTTAGTGTTAGGGTTACTATGTTGAGGTTTTAAAGGAGTTCAGGGAGAGATTCCGTCGGAAGAGGCCAGTACTCTTCAAATCGGGTCCGTGGCATTTCCACCAGGACAATGCACCAGTCTACAACTCCATCCTTGTCACAGACTATTTGACCAAGTTGTGCATCAAGACAGTTCCTCAGCCTCCCTATTGTCCAGACGTGGGTCCCAGTGATTTTTGGTTATTCCCTAAGCTCAGAGGCTGTTGCTATGAGACAATTGAGGCGATGAGTGAGGCTGTGACGAAGGTCATTGACACGCTCACACAAGAGGACTTCCATGGGGCCTTCCAGAAGTTGTTGGAACGGTACAAGTGCATTGCAGCCGGAGGAGATTACTTCGAAGGGGACTAGAGTTTCATGTGTCTACTATCAATAGAAGTGCCCAAAATTTGTTTTACTGGTATTTAAACCTACGTAGGTTATTTTTTCCAAAGTCGTTCTTTTAGGACATTAGTCGTTCTAGTTAACCCATAGCCGAGAGGATAAGAGAAGTTTATATACTTCTAATCTATTTCGGAAAGGCATGAATCCATTTATTCAGTAATATATATATATATATTCAGTGGGCTGAAAATTTCATATGGTCCTGTCACATCTGTTATTGATATGTTTTTTGAGCAACGGGATCCAAACACTGCAACACTAAAGAAAGTGTGTGTACCGAATAGAGGACTATTAAAAAAAACAACTCATTTGTTCGCCTTCCATGAGAGTGTCTTTGTTTACCAACTTTCAGCCGACCCTTATATATATATATATATATATATGTATATATGTATGCGTCTAACAAATCATTATTTCTGAGAGTGTCTGTACCTTCAATTCTTTGTCGGGTTGTTCAATTAGGAGGACAACTCATATATATTTAATAGGGGCCGAAGGGGTTCTTTAGCTGTGGTGAAAGCAAACCATCAAGGACAAGGAAAGCTCTGATATAAAACTGCACTGTGATGTACATCCGTGTACTCTATTTGTGGGTAGATGTGGACTCATTTTCACAGTGGCGGTAACTCATGTAGGAGAGAGAAACTATAAAATAAAACTTGAGATTCTTATGTAGACGGATTGTCTCATTTCCTGTGCCATGGAGATTTTGCACCTTACTCAAAAAGTAGATTGCATGTGGTGCAAGCTTAACTCACTATAAATAAACTCACGAACAGATACCGCTTTAGAATTTGTGAATTCTTTTTTGGTGCGATCTACAATCCTACCCATCCCCCTAATACAAATGAATCACCTTCTCAAGCCCATTGGCAACATTTGTTTGGGCTACGCATACAGGTCTGAAAGACTGGGAGTATGTAGTCAGAACTATGCACAGCGGCGACTCTTTACTTATCTTAACATCGTTTCAAATGTCTAATCGAGATGAAAGGCATGAAACGATGGAGTTGAAGGTATCTAAGCAGTTTTTTTTGGGGGGGGCGTAGTAATGCTTGTTTCGTACGAGGATTAGAAAAGGTATCCCCCAAAATGCTTTGGCTCAAAATCTAGTCGGTGACCGCAGCTGGCGGATGTTCGTTCAGTGGCAACAAAATAAAGTGTAAAGCGGTAGCAATAGACAAAAAATACAAAAACTTATATCGGTTTTCCATGTATGAACTTTACTTGACAATGGGTTGACCGAAAGACCACATCGCAGAACTGCTTTGTAAGACCCAGAACTTTCTCTATACGACATTGACATTGCTGGTCTTTCTGAGACTCACCGAGACAACCTTTGGCTTTACTTTCTTTTGGAAAGAGAGACCTGCTGATAAAACGAGGGGACATGGCGTAGGATTTGTCATTGAAATATCTTTGGTAAAAAACTTGCAGGAACTTTCTCTTGGTAAATGAGAATGTATTATTTCTCTACGTCTTCCTCTGCAACAACAACGTTTTCTCACTCTCATGTTTGTATAGACTTCAACCGTGAGCTCCTCTGAATCGGACATATTTTCTTTCCTAGCGAACGTAAGGCAAGTATTTTGCTGATATGATCATTCTGCTTGGTGATTTGAACGCTAGAATAGTAAAAGATTATCAAACTTGGAATTGTCTCGGCTCGCATAGAACAGGTAACGCAAACGGCAATGGTCTTCAGCTCATACAGTTTTGCAACGAACATGATCTTGTGATTGGAAACGCGTGGTTTTAACAGGAAAACAAATACAAGGGTACATGGCCCAACACATGTTCTACACACTGGCATATTGTTGTGGGAGCCTTACCCATCTCACCATAATGGACTCTTCTCACCTTTATTAGTACTGAGAGATTTCGCTGCCAGCCGAACAATACCGGAGTTATCCGAAACAGTACGAGACTTATTACCTTTTCAATGTAACTCTATCTTTCTGGTACAATATAATCTGTTTACCTAATATCCGTGTCTGCGTTTTCATTAGTGACCCTTTCCGGTGCCACAACACATATGATAGATTACATCATTGTTTGTCGTCGTGATATCTAAGATCTACACAGTGTCTGAACCATGGGAGGTGCTGATTGTTGGACTGGCCACTATCTGGGAAGGGACAAATTGGCACTCAAAATTCGCCCAAAAGCCAGGAATACCACTTTACTTCTCCAAAACAGCCCGATGTATCGAAGTTGCATTTTCCTGTAACAAAATCTAACTTCGTTAATGCAATTAACTCAATTGAACTTGATGAAGAAAAGACGCGGGAGGATTTTGCAGTTAAAGTATTTTCTGTTGCACGTAACACTTCAGGAGTTCGCAAGAAAATTCAGGACTGGTGTGCCGAAAATTCTAAGGAAATTTATACACTTCTTTAAATGAAACGTCATCTTTTCAAGAACACCTTGCCAGCAAATCTTTCCTACCCTGCAAAAGAGGGAGCTATTGAAAAGAAGTACAAAAGCGCATACGTGAAATTCAAAACCAATGGTAGCTTAGAAAGGTAGAAGTGGCCCAACTCGCAGCAGTTTTTAAAAAAAGTCAAAACTTTTTTACCAAACTATCAGAGATGTATGGGCAACAACAGTCAATTTCAGCTACTCTCAAATCAAAAGATAGTAATACTACTTTGACACGACCTGATGATGTTCAGACACGTTGATGTGAACACAACACTGAACTTCTTAATCGCCATCCAATTGTTGATGAATCTGTACAAGATCTCATTGAACAACGGGAACCAATTGTTTCTGTTGAAGTACAATCTTGAGACAAAATGAAATTCTCAGTGAAACAAATGAACAACAACAAAGCACCTGGAATGGATGGCATTGCAGCAGAGATTCTTAAATGTGGCGGATACAAGATGATCGATCTTTTGGAGAAGATCAACCACGATGTATGGGGAAGTGAAGTACCTCAAGACTGAAGAGAGGCCATACTTGTGCCGCTGTATAA
The DNA here is from genome assembly GCA_963585895.1 of Sepioteuthis lessoniana. Classification (NCBI taxonomy): domain Eukaryota; kingdom Metazoa; phylum Mollusca; class Cephalopoda; order Myopsida; family Loliginidae; genus Sepioteuthis; species Sepioteuthis lessoniana. The sequence goes on from OY757932.1 coordinate 3,540,158, forward strand.
GAAGGGGTCAAAGTCGGACTGCGGGAATTTTAGAGGTTTATCCTTGCTGTCTAAAGTGGGAAAAGCCTTTTCGAGAATTATTTTGAATAGATTACTTGGTGCCATTGTCAATAGCATACTTCTTGAAACACAGCGCAGCTTTCACGCCATTTGTTGAACAGTCGACATGATTTCAAGTGCTCGGCAACTGCAAGAGGAATGCAGAGAACAAAACCTTCCATTATATCACCGTTTCATAGACTTGTCAAAAGCGTTTAATACCGCGAAAAGATCGACTCTTTGAAAAATGTTTTGAAGTTGGGTTGTCCCGAGAAATTTGTGGGCTTGATTCGATCTCTTCATGACGGGATGAAAGCCAGTGTTGGTTTTAATGGAGCTCTCTCTAATGAAATATTTGTTAATAATGGGGTCTAGCAGGGTGACCTCTCTGCACCCACGCTGTTTAGCATTTATTTTGCAGTAGATTTCTTTTGGCTTTTTATAAAAATCCGGATGGTATATACATCAGATATCGAACGTCGGGTAAAGCATATAATGTTAGTCGATTTTTGGCACTACCAAATGTCTCTTCCTCCTCCTCTTTATGAAGACATTGTCACACATTCTGAAGATAAAATGCAACGTTTTATAAACCGTTTTGCGCATGCATGTAAAGTCTTTGCTTTAGAGATCAATCTGAAAAAGACCGTTGTTATGCACGATCCACTGCCTGGATTGCCCTTCATAGAACCAGCTATATATTTGGAGCATGCTTGCTGAGGGCTGTAGTTTTTGACAACGAGATCCCTTTGCGCATTGAAAAAGCTTCTGGATCTTTTTAGGGTCTTGAAAGATGTGTTTGGTCACAGCATGGCATCAAAATCGAAACAAAGGTCATGGTTTATAAAATATGTTTTGACGTCCCCCTTGTAAGCAAGTAAAACGCAGGCGTTGTATAAGCACTAACCGAAGACGTTTGAATGCTTCCATCAACGATGCCCGCGACAAAAACTTTGTATTGGATAGCAGTGTATGGGATGGTCATGTCGTTCGAATGGATGACAGTCGCCTGCCAAAGAAACTGTTTTACGGTGAAATGTGTTAAGGGAAGAGAAAGGCATCAAAACCAAAGAAAAGTTTTAGGGATTCAGTAAAAATTTGCCTAAGACAAATTGAAAAAAATTGCACTGGATAGAAGTTAGTGTTGCAAACTTAATTAATGTGGGTATAGAATCCTTTGTGAACAGCTGTGTTCAGTACGTCGCTTACAAACGATGAGTTCGTAAGGGCGAACAAAGACTAGCACCCAGCTCGAGAAAGTCATCATGTCAACTGTGAAAAACTCTTTCACTTGCTGGTCTTAAAAGCCATATTCACAAACATGTCCAACCTGCTACTCCATATCATGACATTCGTGTGAGCCAAAGCGACCAACAATGCCAAGTCTGTAGTCAAATTTGCCGCAATTTAGCTTGAAAGGTTATCTGAGGGTGCATACAACCTTAATTTTTTTTAAAGTTGAGGAAGAAGAAAGAATCTATACATGGCAAAATGTAGTGTAAAAGAAGCTGTCGTGAAAGCAACCCTTCCCAGAGAAGTTAACTCAAAAATCAAAACTGGAGAAGGAATCTCCAACATCAAAGCTCTGTTGACTTGTAGGTATATCTTGACAGGAAAAGTTTAAAAGAAAATACTTCGAAATCGAACCTGCAATTTGCATAGTCACTTGTCATTGGGTTGTTGCTATGAAGACTCAGAGAGTTGTATAAGTGACATACCAGTGTATGTCACTATAATCCAACGATACAGAGAGGTCTTACAACTTAATCATTTAATGCAGCTTATATGTGGTACTATAGCTTCACGATACCTAGTTTGCCGCTGGTTTCGTGATTACCACATGTGTCGACTGGTCTTTCTCTGTTTCTTTCCACGCCCACGTTGCTTTCAGATCCGAGGAAAGAGAAGATGGTTGAGGTCCAGTCGATGAAGGTTGGAATTCGTGTTGGAGAGATGAAAAAGTTGCCAAGCAAATTTTAAAAATGACAAAAATAAGGCGTTTGTTATAAACAGTAACAAACGTTTATTTACACAGTTGTTTAGATAATTTTTAGTCAAACACCACAAACTGGGAGTGAAAGTAGTTGACTGGCGGAGTTTTAACTGCAATTAGGCAGTGCAATGGCAACGGATTTGGTTCTTTTAGCGGCGAATTCCTGAACCAACTCAATTTTTCGCTTTGGGTGTCCTCCATTTATGGGCCCGAATCCTGAATAATCAGTTTCTGATTGGTCAGCCAATGGGGACTGCCGACCAATGGCTATCATCGTAACAATCCCCCCGGTTTGCCCCTGATTGGTTTAGACAATCGGCCAATCAACCACAGTCATTGGGAGGGGCCACAAGGAGCAGTCCCGTGGTTAGCTGACCAATGATTTAGTGATTCAAGGCCTTGTGCCAAACTTGGTGACACCAACCCAAATTGTCCGCTATTTTAAAATTACATCTTTTTGTTTAAAGTTTGAAATCCGATGGCTGTCTTGACAGCTTTTTGCAGTTGTGCGGATGTTTATTTTTTTGGTGACAGACTTATAGGTCAACAAGCCCTGATCGGATCTCAAACTTTTTCGTACTTAATCACTTGATATTTATTTTATACACGGTTCTCAAAAAATACTTGGACACCCAAAATGAATTTATTTTTAATAAAATACTTATTATCATGATTTAATAAAATTAATTAATTTCCTTTAATTAATTTCGCCAGCCAACTCCTTGACACTTAAATGAAAGTGTCATATATATATTGTTCATAAGTTGAATTAGTTGTAAATCAGGTTGTTAAAGTTGTAATTTATGTTATAAAGACGGCTATCATCTGTCATGATATGGCAGTCATCATATTGTAATATGTAACATTTAGAGAAATAGCGAATTTTATATAAAGATATAGATTTTACACACATATATATATATATATATATATATATGGCAAAGTGTGGGGCAGAAGTGCTTCTAGTCATAAGACAAAGCCGGGGTGAAGGCAACACTTTTAGAAATTAACTCCAAAATCTTAACTGAAGAAGGAAGATCCAGCATGAAATCTCTGCTGACTTGTGGGTGTCCTTTGATGGAAAAAGTCTTTGAGAAGATACTCGGAAATAAAATCTTCATTTTACTGAGTCATCAGTTATCTTGTTATATTTGTCTGTGGGTTTTAGCTGCACGTAGATCTTAGGAGTTGCAGAAGTAACAAAAATATGTTGCTTCCTTGTCATCTTATGCTTCTTGTTGAATTAGTTATCGCACCAGATGTTTGGGTTGGTGGTAAAGACGGCTACCATCTGTCAAAATGTGACAGCCATCACACACACACACACACACACACACACACACACACACACACACACACATATATATATATATATATATATAATGTAACTGGAGGAAAACTCAACAATGGTTAAATTGTCATTCTTCCAGTTACATTGTGTACGCTCTGTACGCAAGTTTTCTTATATAAACCTGAAAAGGAATATATAACAATAGCCATTCATCGAACACGCCTATAAATTCATATGAAATCCCTAATATATTATATACACGAATAATCCACATCAATAGTCTTCGGACACCGACTGGATATTACCGATATATATATATATATATATATATATATATATATATATATATATAATGGACTCTGAATGAGAAAAATATGTGATTCATTCATCTATTAGCAACTCCGAAAAGTGTGAATGGTGGTTCACAAACATTCATCACTGTAAACGAATCACCTTTTGGGGTAGGTCGATGGTTTACTGACATGTTTGGCCGGTATACGTCGTGATCAACGTGAGTGCCCATCAAATATATAAAGAACTCCGCCTACACTGGTAACTGATGGTATAAGACGAGGCTCCACGACCTTCTCCAGGGCATTAACACAAAGTGCAATACCCTCATGTATATATATATATATATATATATAACATATTTTAGATATATATATATATTTAAATCATGGATATCTAATACATAATCATTTATTATTATTATATAATAAATCTTTCATAGATATTGAGCATTTTCCATATTATATTGCACTTGGTTTTATACAAACCCACGAAGTGATTTAGTGACAACTTACACTGTTATGATATATATATATATATATATATATATAATGACCAGACAGATATAAATATTTGATCTTTACTTATTTTTTCATATCATTCATGAGAACTTTCGACGTTGCATCATCGTCAGAAGATAAAGACTTTATGGAACAAAGTCGTTTTTTTAGGAAGTTTTTTCCTAAGTTGTTAAAGAAGTTAATATGCTATAAGTGAAGAGAAGAAAAATACACTCGTGACGTCACATAAAGTGCTGGACTTCAGACTCAAAGTGAGCGAGTTCGGACTCCAGTCACGCTACTATGTTCACTTTTGAACAAATACCTTTCGGAAAGATAAGAAACTTGTTATTCTCCCAGCTTTTGTTAAAAAGTACCGCTGTTATACTTCTGTAAGGATGTCTTTGACATCGTAAAATCTACAAAGTTTGATATGCCATTAAACAAAGAAATCATAACATTATTTTCTTGCATTCCAGTTAGTTTGTTTTTTTATCGGTTCATGGTGATGGTTCTTGGCTAATGAGTTTTTGCTTGCATTTGGGAGGAACGGGCTTCAAGTGACTAACTGGCTGGTTTATTTGTTTGTGACCATGCTGGGATAGTCACTTGAACTGACTTGAGGTCAGCAGACGACCAAAACAAGTCCTGTATGCTGAAATTTGAGAAGATCACGTAAAATAGGTGAACCGGAATTCAAGCATTACGATATCCTCGAAGGAAACCTGGCGCTAACGAATATTTCTTTAGACAATTGGTGATCCAAAAAAAAAGGAGGGAAAAAATCTGCATGGTGTCATCATTGGATACAATGGACAGAAAAATTGATTTTATAAGAATTCCGTACACAAAATGGTAATTCATTCTGCGTTTATTGTGATTAATGAAAACTTTCAATCCAGGCTTGGTATTTTAGAATGGTCTTGTTTTGGAATGCAAGACACAGTTAGAAAAGATAAATTCTACAAGTCTTGTTTATTTGGTTTGCATCGGTCAGATTTCACCTGTAGTCCGTTATTTAGCTTTTGGCTTTGAGCTATAAGATCTTACATTTAACATATTACTTTCGGCTGAATATATATTAAGTATAAAATTAATTAAGATTCGCATCATATATTGCATAATTCATATCACTTATCATAAACTTTACCGAGCAGTTTAGTTTTTTTTACCTATTATCGCATACCTTTTACCGTTATATATATATATATATAAAGTAAAGTAAAGTTGGTGACCGTAGTCGAGGGTTATCCGAAAGCTTTCTTTTCAATAGCAACTACACCGAGGTTTGGGGAGGGCGCTACTCATTTCATTAGATTGCTCCTCTTTACCCTTGATACGTACTTTATAGTTCTGTGTATTAAGCAAGGTGGTATCAAGTACCATTTTTTGAATCTTTGGTATAATGGTATAATTCAACCTGGGATTGAAACCCGGTCTCCTGGCCCATTAACATACACTCTGCCCTCTACACACACACACATATATATATATATATATATATATATATATATATATATATATATATATATATATATATATATATAAATGTAAGACTATTTCTTATTGTGTTAAAGTATTTTTCTTGTAAACTGACTGCCGGGAATGCTCGAACGAGTACAGGGGTACTCATCCTCCACCCAAAGGTCATCCTCTTTTATAGTTTCTTTATTACCAAGAATTGTTGGTGAGAGTCGAAAGAAAATCCTTTAAAGAAGTAATAGTCACTTTCCTCACCTTTTTCACTCGTGGGCTAAAGATCAATAAACGTGTTGATGAGGTGAATATAGAACAATGTCGAGATGCGAGAAAAGGATTTATATATCTGGATTGATAGAGTGGTGTGTGAGTGTGGTGCTGGTTGCACGCGGGTGCTAGAGATGCTCGGAGAGAGAGACTAAAATAATTCCTTGTCTCTTGTCTCTGAGGATTCGAAGAAGAGACAAAGTGCGTGCCAAAAATATCGCTAACAATATTATTAATATTTGATTTTCAAAAGACGATGATTAAATATCGTCTGAATAAAATGTGAGGAGAAATTTAATTAAATCTGTAATAATCATTTCTTTAGAAAGAAGAACAAGCTGAAGAGAGAAAGAAAGAAATGAAAAAAGTAAGAAAAAGGCGAGAAAGAAAAGATAAAGAAAAAGAAAAGAGAGAGAGAGAGAGAGAGAGAGAGAGAGAGAGAGAGAAAGAAAGTAAGAAAAACAAAAAATGAGAAAGAAAGAAAGAAAGAAAGAAAGAAAGAAAGAAAGAAAGAAAGAAAGAAAGAAATGACGATAGAAATGGGGAAAAAAGTAAGAAAAAGTTAGAAATAAAAAGAAAGAAAGAAAGGACAGGAAAAATAAAATTAAGTGAAAAGGAAGGAAGAAAGAAAGAAAGAAAGAAAGAGAGATAGGAAAAACTAAAAGTACGTGAATGGCGAAAAGAAAGAAAGAAAAAAAGAAAGAAGGAAGGAAAGAAACAGATAGAAAAATAAAAGAAAGTAAAAGAACAAAAGGAAGAACAAGTCAAAGAAAGAAAGAAAGAAAGAAAGAAAGAAAGAAAGAGACAGAGACAGAGATAAAGAAACAAAAAACAACGAAAGGAAGAAGAAAAAAGAAAGGACAGAAAGAAAGAAGAAAAAGCAAGAGAAAAGCGTGAAAGAGAAAGAAGAGAGAGAGAGAGAGAGAGAGAGAGAGAGAGAGAGAGAGAGAGGAAAGAAAAAAGAACGAAAGGAAAAGAAGTAAAAAGAAAGAAGAAGAATCCCCTGGAGAGAGATAAGACACCCCTCCAAAAAAGGGGGTCTCCTGGTGATGACACTGATGATAAGACTCCAGTTCTGGATCACCAGGGAATGTGGAATGCTCCATTATTACCATTACTCCCAGGTCGATCTTGGCCCGAAATAGTAATATTTATTTGGGTCCTATTTATGGTTCAAATAGATCAGCTTAAAGATTATTTGTATTAGATAGAAATACTTGCTTCCACTTAACTGTAAATCATTTATTAGAAGAATTATTACTTGAAGCTACAATTATTTACTAACGATTTTTACGTTTTACTTGAAATCATATTTCTCTTTGCAAATAAATGACTATTATCAAATAGAAATAATAATTAGTAACAATATAATTATTAGTATTAGATAGGAATACAAATTATTTGTATTAAATAGGAATACTGGATATCATTTACTGTGTGACAAAAAAAAAACCCTCTAAATAATCAACTATAAAAAAAAGAAGTTAATGCAATTCTAGGCATAAAACAACCCTGGACAGTTTGATATACCGTTACAATCAACCAATCAACCATAACATGCTGTTAAAAACAATCAATCAGATTTTTATAGAAATAATCGGTAATATTCTATTTTTCCTCTCTTTTAGGCTAAAACTGTACCTTACATAAAAGAAAACGATGCTAGACGGCACTCAGTGTCTGCACAGAGTGGATGAATGTTAGTTAATGAGATTATTTATTGGAACTATTCGACTAAAAAGGCCGGAAACTATTTTGAAGGAGACGCATGAAGTTGTGCGTAAAGGAATAAATGTGTTTTTGAAAAATGGTCGATTTCTTTGACGAAATTCATCATCTCTGCGTTCAAACATCTGTGTAAATATCTAAAGAGAGAAATAGAAATAGATAGATGCAATTATCAAATCCTTAAGCATGCCTTTGCATGTGTCTGTCTGTCCGCCCGTCCGTCCGTCAGTGTGCATGTGTCTGTCTGTTAATCTGTCAGTCCGTCTCTGTGTGTGTGTGTGTGTGTGTGTGTGTCCGTGTGTGTATGTGTATGTATGTGTATGTATGTATATTATCGAATGTGGGCGCATATCTTAATTGTACTTGAAATCCCAGACTTATTTAATTCCTCCGGTAACGTGGACACTTATAAAAAGCGGAATTGCCACAAAACGAACCGAAATTAGAACAGGAAACAAACCTCTCGCTCGAGCCGGTCCACGAAATATATAATTCATCGTCTCTGACTCTGATTTCCAAGATCTTAAGTCCTTGAAGTCTTTTATAGGAAAGATGGCCAAATATGGCGCGTTTTTACTTTCATGGCTCTTTAGTGTTGCCAGTGGACTCTCTTGAAACATCCAAAAACTATTTCATTTTCCAAAATCTTTTCCTTCCTCGACGACGACGAATCATTAAACGGTTGGTCCTTAATCTAATTTCGTCTGACTTTCAACAAGCAGCACTTTAAAAACAAGCTGATCACATAACTAACTATATACTGCGATAACTTATAAAAGAACTACTCAAAACTTTCCACCCTTCAGGGTATAGAATACTCTGACTCTACCCTCTGTAGGGGAGTAAGACCTCCCCCCGAAAAAGGGGTGTTCTGCTTATGCGATTAAACTGCATCTGGGGGAGTGTGGAGTACCCCTTCATTGTCATTATTTCTAGGTTCATATTGACCCGAAGTGGTAGTACCTGTTAGGGTCCCATCAAGGGGTCAAATAATCTAGGGGTTAAATAATCTAGGGATCAAATAGATCTACTTCAAAATTATTCGTATTTGACTGAAACACTACATGTCATATAACTGCAACTCATTTGTATTTAGAATAGTTAACGTATTTGACGGTATATAAGACGCACGTGTGTATAAGACGCACCCCAATATCAGCAGGGCAAATCAAGAAAAAAACAAAGTATTAATATTGAAGGTGATGAAATAAATATAATGAATACTATCAATGATAACACTTTTAATCTGGATTATCATATTTACCAACCCCTCCGCTCGGGCAGGATATGACACAAGGTCAATTTTAAAGCAGAGTTTAATAGGTTTGAATTCAGAGTTTTCCTTCTCCTAGACGAGTTACCTAACCAAGGCTTGGAGGGAGAATAATTGGATTTAAACCTTTCCCAAGGGTATTAGTGCAACGTGAAATGCAATTAGTCTCGTCCAAGATTTGAACTCGTGTCGCCGTGTCCATTTCCTACGACGATAACCATTACACCAGGGGCACCACCTTTTAATCTGGATTATAGCCTTGTAAATAATAGCTATAAATATATGAAAATTACTCTAAAGTCAAAGCTAATTAGAGTTGACAGGTATTTAATTTCAACTGACTATCATGAATTTTAAACCTACATATAAGATGCTGAAGAATTTTAAAAAATAGTTTTAGTAAAAAAAAGTCTACCTTATATGCCGAAAAATACTATACTTGCAGCTATAATTGTTTATTAAAGATAATCATTTGTTACTTGAAATTATATAACTCTTAGCAAACAAATAACTGTAATTTGATAGAAATAAGTAGTTGAAGCCACATAATTATTTGTATTAGATAGGAATACTTGAAACCATACAAGTGTGCAAATTATTTGGATTAGATAGGAATACTTGAAACCATACAACTGTGTGCAAATTATTTGGATTAGATAGGAATACTTGAAACCATACAACTGTGTGCAAATTATTTGAATTTGATAGGAATACTTGAAACCATACAACTATGTGCAAATTATTTGGATTAGATACGAATACTTGAAAACATACAACTATGTGCAAATTATTTGTATTAGATAGGAATACTTGAAACCATACAATTGTGCGCAAATTATTTGTATTAGATAGGAATACTTGATACCATACAACTGTGTGCAAATTATTTGTATTTGATAGGAATACTTGATATCATACAACTGTGTGCAAATTATTTGTATTAGATAGGAATACTTGAAACCATACAACTGTGTGCAAATTATTTGTATTTGATAGGAATACTTGATACCATACAAATGTATGCAAAAAACTCTTAAGGAACAACTTGACAAAATTGGGAATAGAAACGTAAAATGAATGAAATTCCCTAACCTCAGGTTATGAAATAATACTTGACGGGTTGATATGCCGTTAAAATCAATCACTCACTCAAGCTATCAATCAAAACTTTCATTCATTTTGATAGTTATGAAGTATTCATCCCACCCTTCCATCGCGAGCTAGATGGGATACAAGGTCAATTTTTAAACGTAGCTTAATGGTTTGAATTTAAAGTTTTCCTTCTCCTTGACCGGTTGCCTTATCGAAGTTAACGAGCAAAGTCCGCCCTACTATTTACCTATAGCTGTAAGAAGTATAACTGGATGCATATCTTTCCCCAAGGGTATTAGCGTTATGTGAAATGTAAGCAGCCTCATCTAGGGTTTGAACTCGGGTCACCATGACTATTCAAAACAACGATAATTATTACACCATATGCGCCTCCACAAATACAAGAATTATAAGGCATTAGGTATTCGTATCTAATACAAATAATTTGCATACATCAGTCTGGTTTCAAGTATTCTTATCTAATACTAATAATTATATTGTTTCAAGTATTCATATCTAATACTAATAATTTTCAAAGAAATATATTTGACTCATAAATCGGACCTTAAAAGACATTACCCCACCCCGGTATTGAGTGAACGTAGGGGTAATAGCAATGTAAGGGTATTCGGTATTCCCCAAGTCTCTAGAACAAGAACCTCACCGTCAGATGCAGTTTAGTTTCATTACGGGGACATACTTTTTTAGAGGCATCTTACTCCTCAAAAGAGGATACAGTAAGAGGATGCTATAGCCTACCTACTAGGTAGCAGCTGGTTTGAGATAATACTTATCTGATCTTGCATTTTCCATATTAATCCACAACTCATCGAGGATTAATGATGTCGGGTTAGTGCAAATGAAATCTCTTTTCCTTTTATTTAATTACATATTTATATTGTGATCGTCACTTGGTGTGAAAACTGAGAAAGAACTATTGATGTATAAACAGGTCCCCCGATAAGATCTTTGTACAATTCATCAGATCAAAATTGGTGGTGTAAATTGGTGGTGTGAAAAAAAAAGAAAAGAAAAGAGAAAATATTTTCAAAAAACACCAGTAAAACACGAAATACTGACTGAGGTTTAACTTGAAAGCAAGACAGAAAATATAATCAAATCAGCGTGGGAAATAGCATGTGATTGCTTTTAATCAACTATATATATAAGTAAGTAAAGTTAGCGACCATAGTCGAGGGTGACCCGAAGGCTCCCTTTTCGATAGCTACTACACCAAGGTGTAGGGGAGGGCGCTACTCCATTCCCAGGATTGCTCCACTTTACCCTTGAACCGTACCTTATAATGCTGAGTGTTAAGCAAGGTGGTATCAAGTACCATTTTTAAAGTCTTTGGTATGACTCGACCTGGGATTGAACCCAGGTCTCCCGGGCCATTGGCGAACACTCTAACCGCTGGGCCAATGTCCCGAGTTGAATGAGTTAGAAATGACATAGCCTATAAAAAGAGATAATCTCTGATATTCTTAAGAAAACGTTAAAAAATAAAATACCGTACTTACATCTAAAGCTGTTGGAGAGGAAGCATTTAAAAATAAATGCGTTTTTTTCTCGTGATATTGCGAGGAAAACATTCATTTTTATCTGACGATAAAAATGATCAAGAAAATGGGTTGGTTTGGTTTGGTTTGGTTTTATGGCATTTCAACCCTTGTTGGTTATTAAATACCAAATACTTTTTATACATATCAAATTTATGATTTCCGAATCCATATTGTAGATAACATCTTTAAAGGAGCTTCAGCTCATTTTTTTCACACAATTAAAAATGGTTCTACTTATTCCGATTTAATAGGAATAATTCTGTTCCCTATTAATCATTTGTTTTCACACATTTTAATGGTTTCAAGTATTGCTATGTATCACTAACAATTCAATTAATTGCCTAGTCAGCTGGAGCTGTAGAATACACCGACTGTTTCTCTGCAAAGGGGTAAGACCCCCCCCAACGAGTGTTCTGGATATGACATTAAGAAATCTGATGGGGAAGTTCCAGCTTTGGGGAATGTGGAGTATCCCTTCGTTGCTATCACTCCCAGTTCCACTCTGGCCCGGAGTGGTAGCACGTGATAAGGTCTTATTTATGGGTCAAACAGAACAAAACTCTGTACTTATGCTAAACTGAATTGCTTGAAATAGAACTGTTTTTGTAGGCTAAACTGAATTGTTTGAAATAGAAAGGTTTTTGACAATTTAACTGTACTTATGCTAAATTGAATTGTTTGAAATAAAACTGTTCATTTGTATAAGAATAGATTTGACATTAAATAGCCTATAAAGGTTGAAATGGCATCAAACCCAAACAAGCAAATAGAACTAAACGGTGTACTTATGTTAAACTGAATTGTTTAAAATAGAACTTATCCTTTTTTATCATTTTTTATTATCTTATAATAAAAACATATATTTATACTTTTTCCATTAAATTTAATTGCATTCTTTATTAGAAAAATCTATTCAAAATTATTTATTATCTAAACTATTTTCTTAAAATCCTGTAGTATTAATGTTCCAATATATAGAATTAGAAATATAATAATCACATAATTAAGGGTAGTTAAATATATTTAATGTTAATGATATATCAATTTAAATGATACTAAGAAGTTATTTCTATGTCAACATGCAGGAATCATTTCTTTTCTGGTATTTGGTAAATTTCCATTCTAATATTTCAATATACATATTTTCTTTTGCAAGCATAAATTATTCTTACCATGTAAACTGTTGGTCAAGGAGGATCTTTTAATTGTTTTCCAATAAATAATAGGTGTTAGTCCTAGTTCTATTGGATACCAGTAATACCTAGTAGGGCTGTTTGATTTTTAAATGATTGTAGGTGGTTGTAATATCTAAATTTATAGTTTAAGCTTGTCATACCGATGGAGGCCTTACGATTAGTATCATTTTCTTTAGTTAAAATGTTAGCTTGATATATGATATTATCAAGATGGGCATTCATTTTTTATTTTACGATTACATGAACGTTTTAAGTTGTCACTCATTGTTATTCCAGTTCAGTTTATTTATCAATTTCTTGTTGTGATTGTCAATTATTTTAGATATATTGTTAGTACAAAATAACTAATTTTTACATAATTCTTTTTTTTTCTAATGGGGTTTATTATATTTACAATATTTATTTATTAAACCTAGAAAATATTTCCCAATATTGATATTAGATAATTTTCAAAAAGGAGCGTTAAATCAGATAATATATCTATGTCAATTTTATTAATATTTTTGCTTATTTTATCATCCATATTTATATTATTATTAATTTTATTGTTTCCTATATTATTGTCCCTATTGTTGCGATGTCTATTGGCTTCTAAATACTTGATCTCATTTTTAAAACCATTGTTATGTATGGCCTCATTGTAAAATTCCTTATTATTAAATGTGTTTTTAGAAGATGATAATCTGTTTTATTCTAATCTTAATCTCATTAAGAATTTATTTAACTATGGATGCAGGGTGGTTAGAATAAAGATTAATGTATATTGGCATAGCATTCGCCCTACTAAATGGTTTATAAGAATTTTCATTTACATCTAAAAAAAACTTAACTATTTTCAAGTTAGAACAAATCTCTATCTACTCCATATATTTAAAGACTCTAATGACATTCTTTTGTATTCTAGGTGTTAGGGGTCCATTACAATTAGGGATAGAAATTAACCCATCATCTCGAAATTCCGATGTTATTCAAATTTAAAAATTTACCAAGTATAAATAAAATATATATTCTTACCAAGTCTGCAATTTGGGCAAAGTCAAATTCAACCCCATTGTAATGTCAAAATTATCAATCCTTGTCTTTTTCCCCCCAAGTAGTGATATTTTAAATTTATACAGATTTCATACATGTTAATATAATATTCAATTCCTCTGGAGTTATATAGATATAATTCCTAACTAAATTGACGCTTTTTAATAACAATTCTTTAGTTATGGAGGGATAGAAATCTATAGGGTCAAATTGTATAAAGGTAGTTTTATTCTTGTGTTTGATATTCTTAAACCATTCAATTGTATCTTATGAGATCTTCCACAGAATATATCTCAAGTTATTCAAGATTTTAGTGACAATATTTTGTTTTATATTTTTTGATTTTAAACTTCGATTTTTGTTGGCTTAATCTATCTGGCCTGTTCATTATTTTCAATGTTCTGTTTATGATCCTTTAAAAATACATTTTTTCTATTTAGTTTAGCTAATTTATTTTTAATAATGAGTTTATTTGTGAAATTATATGTATCTTTATTAAGTTGATCAACGATTTTATCTTGGTATAATTTATATTTCTCAATTATCTTATCATGTAATATATTCTTATATTGTGATGGATCAATTTTATTTAGGTTTCTGGATTTGTGGGCTTTGATACACATCTTATTGAAATTGTTAATGTCAACCACAAATTAAAAAGATTTTTTTTCAAATTCATTATTAGATCTGAAGTTGATTTTTTTTTAACCAGGTTAAATAAGTTTTCTTCAAATTTTTCCAACATTTTGTTGCCTGGAAAGATCTTCAGTGATTTAGATTTAAAAAAAGATCTTTTTATTTTTTATATAATAAAGATTTTTTTAAATGTTAATCCTAAATTAATAATACATCAATAGCCGTCGGAATTGAGCACTCAAACTGGATACTCCTACCCCTTGGATTTCCTCCTTGTATTATAATATATCATATAGGATACAACTGGAATATTCCAAGTCCTGCCAACAGGGCAAGCTAGTGGACGAGTAATAAAGAATTGAAAGAGTTTTAAAGACACTTCTAAGATTTCACTTGCATTGGCGGAAGGTTTTGCATCAACCTAATAAATTGAATCTGCTTTATTTATAAGTCCTTCTTTTGAATGGGCTAAAAAGTCAACTCAAATAAAGTGACATCACTTAGAGGCGTAGACACCCGTATCAGTCGAGGTGGTTTCCATTGTCTCTTTACATGAAACAAAAAACAGCGCCTTTCTGCTTGAAATGTTATCTAATATTGTTAAAAATCAGTGTGCACAGCTGTTAACGGAATAAAGTGCGCGCGAGTAATAGAGGAGACGCACTACTGGACATTGTTTTATTGGCGGAGACGCCTAGTAATGAAATGGAGGGACGTCGTACGTGATAGTTTCAGGATATTTTTCATCAGCTGTCAATATCGATCGATCCAGTTGAGAAAGTGGTCAGTAAGTATAAAGGTCGATCATTGGGCAATATCACGATTCAATTTTCATGGATTATTCGTACTTCCTTTTGTAACTGGTGTTTTCGGTAGAACAAAATCGAGAAATATATATATATATATATATATATATATATATATATATATATATATAAATTTTCTTGTCACAAACACTAAAACACACACACACACACACACACACACACACACACACACACACACACACACACACACACACACAGATATATATATAGTGTTTCAAAGAAATTTTTATCATTTGAGATGTACAGGTAGTTTTAGAAAAGTAGTATAATCTCGTAATTTAATAACTTGACTAGTTCTTGTTTAAAGAATCTGAAATTTTAACAGCGTGTGTTGAAACAATTAAAAATTCTATTTTTGATGTTTAAACACCTTTCCTTTACTGTGAATGGTATTTCTATACCTGAAAAAAAATTTAAACACCGAAGACTGAGTTAATTCGAGATTATAATGTTAACATTTGAGATCATTTGAATGGGAATTGGTCAAGTTATTTGATTATTAAGTAGTGTCAATTTTTCATAAATATCTGATATATATATATGTATATATATATATATATATATATATATATATATATATATATATATATATATATATATGTAAACAGAAAAACTCACACAAGTTAATGATAATAATATATATATATATATATATATATATATATATATATATTATTAACTTATGTGAGTTTTTCAGTTTATATATATATATATATATATATATATATATATATATAAACTGAAAAAATCACACAATTTAATAATAATAGTAATATATATATATGTAAATATATATATATATATATATATTGTGGGAGTTTTTCAATTTATATATATATATATATATATAATATATATACATACACATATACATTATATATATATATATATATATACACACATATACATTATATATATACACACATATATACATTATATATATACACACACACATATATACATTATATATATATATATATATACACACATATATACATTATATATATATATATATATATATATTATTAACTTATGTGAGTTTTTCAGTCTATATATATATATATATATATATATATATATATATAAACTGAAAAAAATCACACAATTTAATAATAATAGTAATATATATAACCGAGACATTGGCCCAGCGGTTAGAGTGTTCGCCAATGGCCCGGGAGACCTGGGTTCAATCCCAGGTCGAGTCATACCAAAGACTTTAAAAATGGAACTTGATACCACCTTGCTTAACACTCAGCATTATAAGGTACGGTTCAAGGGTAAAGTGGAGCAATCCTGGGAATGGAGTAGCGCCCTCCCCTACACCTTGGTGTAGTAGCTATCGAAAAGGGAGCCTTCGGGTCACCCTCGACTATGGTCGCTAACTTTACTACTTACTTATATATATATATATATATATATATATATATATATATTGTGGGAGTTTTTCAATTTATACATATATATATATATATATATATATATAACTTATGATAGCGTAGAAAGAGAGAGTGTCAAGGGCACTTGGTGACTTTGAATTTCTAGCCAATTACTATTATGACACCCAGACTTTGTCAGCACAGAGGTTAGAAACTGACAGTCACTAAGCGTCGGTGAATCTGTGTCTATGTTACCCTAAGATATATATGTTCTATTATCGATATTGAGCCCTCTTTATTTATCTATTATGCAAACTGCACAATATTATTTTCTATACAATAATCTTTATTTTTTTTATGGAGTATAGGAGGAAACATAACTTTAAAATCGTGCATCGCGAACCCCACTTGCAAGATCAAGCAATCGACGCATGAAAACTACTGGAACAATCTTACTATCAATCGGATATTATAGCAGAAAATATGTATTAAAAAAGAAAAAGAAAACACACACACACACACACACACACACACACACACACACACACACACACACACACACACACACACACATCATAAGCATATACAAAAAACAAAGTAGTTCATAAACAAGTGGAACAACATTAAAATTTTATGGATATAATATTATAATTATTAATAATTAGAACTAATCAAGAATAATAATAATTGAAAATCACCATAAAAATCATTGTAATACTGATCGAATATATCCCCCCCCAAAAAAAAACAATTCAATGAGTTTGGTGGTTTTTCATATATCGTTCGGGTGCCTCGGGTGAGTTGGAACGAATCGAGAGTCCCGAAACCATGTTGGAGTCCAGCAGCATCTTCAGCATTTTCTGAAGAAAAACTTCCCCTGAAAAACTCTAAAATTTACCCCAACATACCATTTTCAAAATTCTTGGACGACCCAAATGGAGCCCAAGTGATAAACGTGTAGAACAAACTTTAGATTTTATTATAAAGAAAATACCAAAGAAATCTACCCACCCCTACAAAATACCCCATATCCACTTTTGGAAGTTTTTCGAGGACAAAAATGGAACCAAAGTTATAAACAAATAGATCTCATAATAGTAGCAAACAAAATATATTTTTAAAAAAACAATAAAAATGTATGTAACACCACATTCTTAAGATTATTTCTTACGATAATACAACATCATTAAATAAATAAATAATCTGTTAATAACATTCATGATAAAAATCTTAAATGAATAACAAATATTAATTATATTGTATTAAATCATTTTTTAAAAATTTGGTTATCTCATTAAACATGTAATTTTAATGGAAGTGGTGGCCGTCTGTAAGAAAGAGGAAATAAAGTAAGGAAGAGAGTAAGATTAAGTGACGTTTGACACTTTATGTGACGATCAAAAGGTAGTGTAGATGAGGAGGGATATATATATATATATATATATATATATATATATATATATATATATATATATATATATATATAAAAGAATTAAAAATATACCACGAACAGGAGACATATATAGGTTGTATACTTATATCAGCAGAGTCTCATTTTAAAGAAACCTCTAAAATAGATTCATAAAAATGCCAAGGTGGCTATAATATGTATAATATATATATATATATATAATGAAAAATAAATACAAACCGAGTTTTTAAGAAATATATATATATATGGGATGGGGGAGAAGGGAAGGTTAAGAATAAAATCAAACGATACGAATAAAGAAAAAACAACAAATATAATAAAATTGACATGTTTCGCTACGGGGTAACTTTTAAGAGAAATTGAATTTTTTTTTCGCAAAAATCAAAATGTGACAAGGAAGAAATAAATGTAGAATTTTTATTTCTTTTTTTTTGTGATTATTAGAGATAATCTTAATAAAATATGAGGCATCACTCAAGTTTTGAACCTATCAATTGTTTTATTTTCATTTTTTTCTTCGTATGTCTTTTAAAATCCTAAATTCCTTAAGTATTAATTTAAGGCAGGCAGGTTGCTTGGTTAGTTTTAACGGTATATCAACCCTTGTGGGTCATTTAATGCCAAATTTTTCAAATCTCTCTCTCTCTCTCTCTCTCTCTCTCTCGATATATATATATATATATATCATGTCGTGCCGCTAGCACGGATATCCCTGACAATCTCTCGCCACTTCTCCCGATCGTTCATCGCCTCTGGCAGGACTTCAGGGCTACACCCCGTATCCTCACATAGCTGCTGAATGTATGTTCGAGCAGGTCGTCCTGCTTTTGCACGGCCATATGTGGAGGTCCATTGGAGTACATCCTTTATGAGCCTGTCCCTACTTCTCCAGCAGAGTTCTGCAGGTCTAGTTCGTCTAACTTGGATAGTTTTCGTGATGGGAGGCAGGTGGCCGTATATTTGGTGCCTTTTGGGGTGTTGCCGCCAGTACTTGCTCAATATTGCTCGCAACATTCTTGTGTAATTGCCGTCTAGCTTCTTCTCCAGCCGTTTTGTTAGCGTCCAAGTGGTGCATCCATACAGCAGTATCGACACGACCGCTGCCTGGAAGAAACTGTGTTTCATTTTATCGGTCAGGTGTGATTTCCGTATGATCGATAGCTTATCGATAGCTGTCGATGCCTTCGTTAGCTGTGTGTCGATGTCTTTTTCGGTCGATAAGACACTGCTTCCTTGGTAGGTGAATTTGTCTACCAGTTTCAGAGAGGTTCCGTCTAGTGTGGAAATGTCACCTGTTTGATTATAGCACATATATTCAGTTTTGTGTGCATTGACATGGAGGCCTTTTAGAGGCTCGTTCTAAACTATGCAGTAGTGTTTCGGCTTGGGTGGGTGTATTTGCCAGAATCGCTATGTCATCGGCGTAGTCGGCGTCGGTAATTGTTTTTCCGGGGTATCTTCTCCTTCTTTTCTTTGTCAGCTCGAAGCCGTTTTCTCTGATTTTATCAATCGATGTTCTAAGCACGTAGTCTAGACAGATGATAAAGAGGTATGGGGCTAGCATGTACCCTTGCAGTACTCCTGCTACAGTGTCGAAGTATTCTGTGTCTCCATCCGGTGAACGTACTTTCACTTTGGTGTTTCTATAGAGAATCGTTATTACTGCTACGGTTTCTTTTGGTAGGCCGTATGCTAGTAGGATTTGTTCCATCTTCCCACTGTGAATGGAATCGAAGGCCTTGGTAATGTCGACAAATAGTAATGTATATATATATATATATATATATATATATATATATATATATGTGTGTGTGTGTATGCGTGTGTGCGTGTGTGTGTGTATGTGTGTGTGTGGTGCATTCAATAAGTTTCCAGACATTTTTTGTACAGGCATTTATACTGTAAATTCAGTATGTTATTGCTATACATCTAATGAGATGAATGACCAATTTTTATGATTTCAGGTTCAAATGAACAGCTACAGCAGCAATTAGAATACATCCGACTAAAGCCTGATTATCACCGCTGGTGAATTCGAAAATGCAATCTGACACTTTAGAAGAACCATATGCAATAAAATTATGTTTTAAACTTGGAAAAACGCCACAGAAACGCATGAAATGCTTCAGACTGCTTTTCGACCATCTTACATGAATCGAGCATCAGTTTTTTGAGTGGTATAAGAGATTCAAGGAAAGCAGGGAGTCTGTGAGGGATGATGAGAGGTGTGGGAGGAGTAAGGAAGTCAATAGAGTTGATTGCCAAAGGTTTAGTGTTAGGGCTAGGATTACTATGTTGAGGTTTTAAGGGAGTTCAGGAAGAGATTCCTTGGGAAGAGGCCAGCACTCTTCAAATCGTGTCAGTGACATTTCCACCTGGACAATGCACCAGTTCACAACTCCATCCTTGTCACATACTATTTGAGCAAGATGGGCATCAACACAGTTCCTCAGCCTCCCTTTAGTGCAGACCTTGCTCCCTGTGACTTTTACTTTTCCCTTAGCTCAGAGGCTGTCGTTATGAGACAATGAAGAGATGAAAGAGGCTGTCTCAAAGGTCATTGACACGCTCACACAAGAGGACTTCCATGGGGCTTTTCAGAAGTTGTTGGAACGGTACAACAAGTGCATTGCAGCCGGAGGAGATTACTTCGAAGCGGACTAGAGTTTCATGTGTGTACTATCAATAAAAGTGCCCGAACGAAAAAAGTCTGGAAACTTATTTAATGATCCTCGTTTATATATATATATATATATATATATATATATATATATATAATTCATACACACATTTTAAACAAGCCAGAGCTCATTCGTTTGCTGACATTTAAACAGTTTTAACGATTTAAAAAATAACTGATATTAAGATGAATTGTTAGTGCTGCATAGCAATGCAGTACTAACAATTCATCTTAATATCAGCTATTTTTAAATGGTTAAACAGTTCTATTTGACCGATAGAGAGGACCCTAGTAGGTACTACCCTCGGGGTCAAGTGGACCTAGGAGTGATTGTAATGAAGGGGTACTCCACATTCCCCAAAGCTCTAGGACTCAAGGCTCAACATCAGATGCAGCGTAGAGTCATATCCATGTCACTTGTTAGGGTGAGGTCCTAACCACTCAATAGGCATGCTGTCAGTGTATTTTACAGCCCCAACAAACTGAGCTATGAGGACAGTAGGTATCTCCACTACGAATTTTGTTTTATTGCTTTATATATATATATATATGTGTGTGTGTGTGTGTGTGTGGATACACTCACAACACCGGCAACACAGAAGATAGACTCTGAATTCAGAACAGCTTTTTTCCGATTAAAAATTGACCTTGTGTCACATCCTGTGTCGGAGGGGTTGGGTACATACATATTCGATAACTCATTGAATGAAACTCTCTTTAATAAAGTTAAAGAAGACTCTGAAATACCAGCTACAGAAGTGTGAATTGTCGGACAAACTTAAATACACTCCAAGGAGACAGAAAAAACAAGAAGAAACAAAGCAAAAATAAATAAATAATTTAAATAAAAATGAAGCTGAAATTGACAGAATATTTCTTCTATCCTACAATACAATAAAGATGTAAAAACAAACGGAGAAAATTAGTTTCAAAACAAATAAACAAACAATCCCATCGCTTTCGCTGGTTTCCTCGTGGATGAGTGGTAGAATCTTGGATTGGCGTTACAGTTAGCAACGTTTCGATCCCAGCTTCGGGAATCTAGTCTGTCTAGCCACACTGATGAGTTCTGAAAGAACGAAACAGTCTGTTGATGATAATATATATATAAATATATAACTACACAAAATATTAAATAAAAATACAATTGATAACTAGGAAAGTAAAAAAGTGGCACCAGCTTACAACATTTCGAAGGATAGAAGAAAAATTAGCCATAATTACCTTTACGGAACAGAACAAAACAATTTCCTTAATAAAAGATCAGAACTAATATCCAAATGTAGGCATGAAGACAAACTCTTCCCCAGTTTGTAGAAAATAATAATATAGTAACGCTCTTGGTTTAATTGTGATCGTAAAGGGAAATAGATATGTAGACCCGAGTTCAAACCCTAGATGAGACTGTTTGCATTTCACATTGTGCTAATACTCCAGAGAAAGGTATGAATCCAACTATTCTCCCTCCAGCTATGGGTTAATAGTAGGGCAGCCTGTTCTCTTTAACATTGTTATAGCAATCAGTCTAGGAGAACGAGAACTCTGAATTCAAACCTGCTAAAAAAGTGACCTCACGTCACATTCTGTTTGTGTGATACTAATGGTTAGTACTCTGAGGCCGGTCCCTAAAAGCTTAGAAAACGGACTGGAAGAATTGGAAATAAGGGGAAGACTACAGCATTGTTGAGAATACTGAGCAGAGTCCTGGATACCTGACGTAAAAAAACTCTCAAGGAGTAAAATAATAGATAAATAAACAATAAAATCATAAATTATAAATAGTAATAAACTAATAACAAAATTAACGCAATGTTATCATAAAGATTTTCATGATCACCATGATATTCTTTATTGGATCATCTGAATGTTTTAAACCACCAGAATTATCCAAGACAACGTTTTAAAAAAGATTTATCCCATAACCTAGCTTGAACATGGGAGTGCTACTTACGAAGTTCGCTTTAGACAGCGATAATCTGGCAACCCTCACCGGATCTGGTTTTGAATTCAGTTTTTCCTTCTCCTATACCGGTCGCACTGCTAAAGCCAAAGAGACCAGTCTGTCTTACGACTTACCCATAGCTGGAGAGGAGAGATTATAATATAATATAAAGGTTTGGTTTCGTGAAACGGTCCTCGCTGACTGTATTGAACATTCGTGGTTGATAAGGCCGTTGCGAGACAAACAGACACACTCTCAGCTTAAAGTCTGGTCAGGGATTGATGGTCGCGCGTCCTCCTCCTCATTGAAAGTCGCCTTCTAGGTATCTTTAAAGAAGAAGACAACATGGTTGGTGGTAAGACATCAGGTGTCACAATTCTCAGCAAGACCATTAGCGGTAGTCGATGTAACAGGCACCAAAGTATTTTTAAGCAGTACAATAATTACTTCTTTGCTACCCTTCTGTCACGATGGTCTGTGGTGAGATCACCGTCCAGTTTGATCCTAATTTTGAATATGAGTCGCCATCCTGGAGACATGGTAATTTACTAAACTTTTTGCTTAGATGTGGCACAAGGCCATATGAAAGGGGCACCCAATGAGACCCCATCCTGGAGACATGTTTTGCAAGCCTAGCAGGGACTTCTGTAGTATGGTTCATCAGTTCACCTATTTCGGGTGCACTATTACTTAAGATGCCAAGATAGACAAGGAAGTCAACCACTGACTGGCAAAAGGAAACCGTGCATTTGGCATATTATATAAACGCGTGTGGAACGCCAGACATCTAAGGAAGGCCACAAAGATCAGCGTGTATAGACCTATCGTCTTTGCTACCCTCCTATATGGATCAGAGTGGTGGGAAACTAATCAGGGCTGCTTATGACTCTTCCAATGGTTCCTCAAATTCTGCCTCCGCACCATCCTTAACATCCACTAGAGTGACTCTACCAATATTGAAAACAGTGAAAAGACGAAGATTACAACATCGAGGCCATGAATATAATATAGCCAAGTAGATAATCATATATGGATAAAAACTATATATTACCGTAGACGAACATAAAAACAGTATAAACTAAATCAACCTTCTCATCATGCCCCACAAAATAGTATAAAAATGGATACCCACCACGAGGGAGCTTCTGATGATCGCATAAGCAAGAAAATGGTAGTCACCAAGCGTAGTTGACTCTATCTACGCTATTCACACACACACACACGCACACACACACACACACACATATATGTATAGATAGATAGAGAGAGAGAGGGAGAGAGAAGTGGGTGGTGGAATTCAAAACAAATGTTCTAAGTTTTGAAAACTGCCTTCAATTTTTTTAAAGATTTTCTATTAAATTAAAAAAAAAAACCCTTTTAGGCTCCTCACACAATTTTTGAAAATATCAATGGGTCTGCTGAAAAAATACTTGGCAAATGGCTGATTTAGAAAAATGTCAGTGACCCATGGCATTTTTGTTTAGCAGACTTTTGACAACTGAATAGTCATTTTATCACTTCTGCCTTGCATTTTGGACAGATGCCATCTTTTCCGTTTGTGACGAAAAAAAAAAAAACTTATTAAGATGATCGCTCCGAAAGTAATGACTGCTATTTATTTCCATGGCAACTAAAATAGATATTCGGAACACGGTAATTTGACCGAGTCTCTTTCTTTTCAAATAAAGACAATTACTCAGCTTTTTCGCTTAGTTTGACACGAGGCCTGAAATTTGAGACACCCATAAGCAATACTCAATAAGATTAGCTTTTTAATCAAGAGAAAATGCCTCTATTATATTTATCGGCATAATAATTACAGTGTTCGCCATGGTCCAGGAGACTGAGGTTCAATCCCAGATCAGGTCAAACTAAATACTCAAAAAATACTGCTTGATGGCTCATTGTTTACCACTGCAATATAAGGTATGGATCAAGGGTAAGTGGAGCAATCCATGGAAAGGAGTTGTACCCTCCCCTACACCTCGGTATAGTAGCTATTAAAAAAAGAAGCTTTCGGGTCACACTCGACTACGGTCGGTTCACTTACAACTATACATATATATATATATATACATAGATACTAAAAGCAGTTCAAATTGCAGCTTCTTAAATTTGTTCTATGACAGTTTCATATGTTTTGATATAATATTGAAAACACAATCATCAGATTGTGAGGGGAAAATAGATGTCAAGATGAATACTAAAAAATTCTGACTCGATACAGTAGAATTTAAATGAATGCATGCCACAGGAGCGAAAGTAGTTGGAAGAAGAATATATATATATATATATATATATATATATATATATATATATATATATATATAACAAAACCGGTCACATTAGGATTATAAATTTATTTCCATCCTGTTTTGTGTTTTTGATAAAATCAAAAAACACGAAAAATAAAATTACCAGGAATTCTTCAGATCTAATGGATCATTAGATCTGAAGAAGTCCTGTTAATTTTTTTCGTGTTTTTTGATTTTATCGAAAACACATAACAGGATGGAAATAAATTTCTAATCCTAATGTGACCGGTTTTTGTTTTTTCTTAAAGAAATTATTGCTCTGTAATGTCAGTTACATTGAGCATCTTTACCAGGAAAATTTAAATGTTCACTGTTGAATGTTTTTTTTTTGTCCTGATGGAATTACTCCCAACTCCGGTTTAACTGGACCGATTAATACTATATATATATATATATGTGTGTGTGTGTGTGTGTGTGTGTGTATAATAATGATAATAAAATAGCAATGTAGATTATGTGATGACAAAAACGAAACGATTAATCACATAAGCGAATTTAGCAAACTAGTGCAAGAGGAGTAAAAGCCTAGACACGACTGGGTGGGGAAAGTAATCAACAGAGAATTGTGCAAGAAATTGAAATTTGACGATACTACCAAATGGTACATGCACAAACCAGAATTTGTTACAGAGAATGAGACACATAAAATTATCAGTGATTTTGAGTTACAGAGGATCACCTGGTCTCGGCCAGGAGACCAAACCCAGAGAGAGAGAGAAAGGGAGAGAGAGGGAAAGAGTGAGAGAGAGAGTGAGAGTGAGAGAGAAAGAAAGAGGGGTGGAGAGAGTCAGAGAGAGAGTGAGAGAGAGAGGGAGGGAGAGAGAGAGAGAGTCAGAGAGCGAGAGCGAGAGAGGGTGGGAGAGTGAGAGAGAGAGTGAGTGAGAGAGAGTGAGAGTGAGAGAGTGCGTGAGAGAAAGAGAGAGAGAGAAAATCTGGATTTTGCCGTCTTAGCGAACCATTGAGTGAAAATCAAAGAAAGTGTAAAGAGAAACAAGTACTTAGACCTTGCTGGAGAGCTAAGAAAGGAGACTTGCTGTCACTTAAACTCCTTTGAAAAACCATTAGCTAACGCTGGCATGAAAAACCCTCAAAAGAATAAAATAATTGATAACAACGATAAACTATATCTCGAAAGCCATTAAAAACTGGAATGTGGAATTAACAAACTCTCTCACTGATTAAAATCTAGAGAGGCGTCTTCGAGGGAGACTCATTCTCGCCGGTTCTGTGTGCAATATCAATGATGCCATTCAGTTATATACCGAGAAAATGCACAGGGAAACTGCAAATTTACAAAATAACGAGAAAAGATTAATCACCTTATGTACATGGATGATATTAAGATATTTGTAAAAAATGAAAAGGTACGGAAGACCTTGATGCAAGCAATAAGAATATACAGCCAGGATATAGGAATGGAATTTGGCATCGAAAAATACCAAAAAGTGGGAAAAGAGAAACAACAGAAACAATAGAACTGCCAAAATCTGCAAAGAATCAGAATGCTTGGAGAGAAGGAAAATTATGAGCACTTGGGAATATTGGAAGCGGACCCCATAAAATAAACAAAGATGAAAGAAAAAAGTTACAAATGATTACCTCAGAATTACAAGAAAACTTCTCAAAACCAACCTTTGCAGCAGAAATCTCATCAAAAGAAATTAACACTTGGGCAGTCCTCTTTGTAAGGCACTCGGGGACATTCTTAAAATGGACAAGGGAGGAAAGGACAAGAAAATTGATGATTATTCACGAGGTCTTACACTAGAGAGATGACATAGACAGCTTATATATATTAAGAAAAGAAAGAGGAAGGTGACTCGCCGGTATTGAGGTTTGCGTAGACAAGGACATCAAAAAGCGCAGAAGGACTAATTACAGCCAACCGGTAATAGCATTGGCAACTTAAGAACAAACAGAAAAACAACAAAAATTAGGAAACAAAAATGGGGAAAAACAACTGTATGGATATTTCAAGCGACAAACCATCGAGATTGCAAAGAAAGGGAAAGCTTAACAGAGAAACTGAATTATTTTATAGCCGTACAAAATGACTCGCTAAGAGCCAATTATGTTAAAGTGAAAATTGTTTATACGCTACAGCATTGCAAATGTATGTTATATGGAGACACAGATTAAACGGTTATTCACGTCGTAAGCAAATGTAGCTGCCAACAAGTTCAGATAGAGTTGAAGGCTTGGTATGACTGGTTTGAGGAAGGGGATCCACAGGGAGTCGTGCAAGAAATTAAAATTTGATAATTCTACTAAATAGGATATAAACAAACCAGAATGAGATACAGAAAATTCTCTGGGATTTTGAAATGCAAACGGATTATCTAATATCCCGGCTAGAAGAGCACACCAAGTGTTGATTGACAGGAAGTTTTCATCTAGTGGATTTTTCAGTTTCGGCGGGAAAGTGAGTTAAAACAAAGTGAAAAGATAGACCTTGCTTGAGAACTGAAAAAAAACAGTGGAATATAAGGTTAAAATTGGTACCATTTGTAATTGTTGTACTTGGAACCATCCTCAAAGGTGTGGAAAAATAAACTGGAGACCATTTTTGACCATTTTTATGTTTAGCTAAAATACTCAGAAGAGTCATAAAGACCTGAGAAGACTTGTTGTCACTTAGACTCCCGTATAAGACCACTATTCAACGATTGTGTGAAAAACTCACAATGAGTGAAATAATAGAATGACAATCAAAAACTTTTTAAAAAGCATTCAATACCTTCTGAATAGAGCAATATGCATTAAATATTAAATATAAAAGTCAAAACATTTTTTGAACGTAGGCGAAAAAATGGAGGTAATTTTACACCCTTTTTTGTGATTTTTTAATATTTCTCTCGATTTTGTTTTTGAGTGTTTTTTAATATTATATTTCACACGGAGGAATTCAGTGACACAACTTGGTTTTTTTCTATACGCCATTTTATTAGACTACCGCTCTATTACTATCGGTAACAAGGCAAAAGAGATTTTAAGATATTGACAGGAATGTTCAACTTCTACTGATATATCACCAACTTCTCTCGCCGACGTCAAAATAAAATTTAAAAAAAACGCTAATTTCAGAGTGACCCACTAACAAGCTCTTGTTCATCGCTGGCGAAAATATATAATGTCGACATGGAAAAAATAAATTTCTGTCGCTGAAAACTTGTCCTATTCAACTGTGTTCTTGGGCCATGTGTATCCGTTAAAGTTTCTGGGGAAATCAACGGGAGGCCTTACTTATCGAGAGTCGAACATCCTATATAAGATAAGAATTCTTTAAAGAAAATCTAATTACTTCTTGTATTGGTTAGCATTTCAGACTGTAATTATCGTCTGTCATTTTCAAGACAGAGCTTTTGTATTTATTTTATTAATAAATTTGATCAAATGGACCCAATTACCAAGAGATAATGTAACCTATAACAATACTTTTCGGAATACGGATGCAAAAAAAAAAAGAAGTTTTCATTTGCAAATGAGGTTGAGAAGACATATGATTTTGAGAGAAGTTTTACCTGAAAATAAGGTTAATTGTCTTTTTGATTGAACATTTCAAAGTATTAGAGTGTCAGTTAACACATTATATTAAACATATTATTGGATATTATATCAGTAATGTTAACAAGAATTTCCCTATAGAAAAAAATCGTTAGCAATGAATTTACATTATATTTCTATAGTAAATTAATTTACCGTACATTACAAAGCCTTATATTGAAAAAATAAATAGCAATTTATTGGAATTATTAGGCTATGGAAGAGAATTGCATCTCCCCCGCCAAATTTTAAACTTCCTAAGTATTTTCTTGTAACCCTGGGTTCTTTTGTTTGGTTTGGTTTGGTTTGGTTTCTTTGTTTAATAGCATATCAACCTTTGTAGGTTATTTAATGCCAAAGATATTCTCCTAGAAGAACAGTAGTGGTGCTATTTAACCCATAACTGGGAGGAGAAGGGGGTTCATACTTTTCCCGAGGGTATTTGCCCAAAAGTGAACATAATAGCGCGACTGGAGTACGAACTCACTTACTGTGATTCCGCAGTCTATCGCTTTAACCATTACACCACGAGAAGTGAAATTTTACTTTCAGTAAACTCATTCCCACTACACCAGACACTCCCTCAAACGAAAAAAGAAAGAGACTCTGTATTTTTTTTGGAAGGAAAACCTTAAAGTCAATAACTTCCCTTCAGATTATCCAATTTTTGTAAATTTGATATCATTTTCAAGGGTTATAATCATTCTATTCTAAAATCTTGATACAATTTTGAAAATAATGATTTCCCTAAAGGCGTAAAAATTAAATCAATGCGAAAATATCTGAATTTCAAGGGCAACAATACATAGAAAATTATTGACCCCTTCACCCCGCCAAAGTGAACATGATTGGTATTTTTCCTGTTGCCTTTGGTCGTGTCAAACAATGAAATTATACGACTAGCAAATATTTTTATTTGCACTTCTCCAAACGTACCAGTTTTTAACAACTCCACTGAATGGCGTAAAAAATCTTTTATTTGCAAATCGGAAAGAATCTCAAATTTATAACTTCTCTTTGGATCAACAAATTTCAAAAAACTTCTCATCATTTTGTAAGATGATGATGGCTGTATTATAATTTTGTTTTTATCACGTGGAATGAATTAAATGTTTAATGATGCAATTAGATGGTTAAAAGGTAAAATAATAGTCACAATTTCAAATACCACAAAATCAACGAAATTAAATTAAAATTTATTTCGATAGATCATAAAGGATAATAATGAAATTAGAGGATAAATATCAATTATTTTATACAATATATAATGTTACAGACCTGCTGTATGTAAGTCCTTGCTGGTCGACTCACACAGGCACCTCAGTGTGTAGGAGTACATAAATAAAGTTGGCGACCTTAGTCGAGGGTGACCCGAAGGCTCCCTTTTCAATAACTATTACACCAAGGTGTAGGAGAGGGTGCCACTCCATTCCCAGGATTGCTCCACTTTACCATTCATCCTTACCTTATAATGTTGAGAGTAAAGTAAGGTAGCATCAAGTACCATTTTTTGAGTCTTTGGTATAACTGGACTTGGGATTGAACCCCGGTCTCCCGGACCATTGGTGAACACTCTTACATAAGAGAACACTCGTACATAAGAGAACGTCATTTCTGAGTCCGTCTCTGTTCGGACACTGGATGCAGTCTAGAAGCTGATAGTTAACACAATTTGAATGTTCCCACATTGTTTTAGTGCAAGATGATAATTAACTCAAGTCAAAATTTCTTTATATAATAAAATTTCTATCTTCGTTGTAATATTTTGATTACAACATGAAGAATCTCTGTTCATTAACATTTTTAACTCGCTTATTCCCATTGAAAACAAAAGTAAATTCCTTAATAGAACTTAGTATTTTCATTTATTTACCATGACTCTCCTAACTTCACAAACACCTAGAAGAACTCGTTTCTTTTTTTCGACAAATTTTGTAGTCTTTCTCTTTTCTTTTCCCTTAAAAGCACTTGTCATTCTGCATCCAGAGAAAGCTTGATGGTCAAAAAGAGTAAAGCAAGAATTTTGTTTTCGTAAAATTACTGAAATTGGACCATCCTAAAAAAAGTTATTTGCTTTAAGATTTCTCATCCGCACAAATCCAGATTTCCTTTTTTTCGTTTAGGGGTCGGTGTCTTGTATAATGGGAATGGGGTTACTGCTTGTAAAATTTCATTTTTGCTACCACAGCACTCAGGGTAACAAGAAAATACCGAAGAAGTTTAATTAATGCATACCTTTCTTGCTCATAGGCTGTAACATTTCTATTATAAAATCACTTTAAATGAATTTTATTTTAACCATATCTTTATAGTGAAATTATTTGAAAAGTATTTAAATATATTTCTACAGGAAAAATCATTAACAATGCATTTAAATTATATTTCTGTAAAGTATATTTTATGTTATATTTCTATTGTGAAATCATTAACAATGTATGTTTGTGTTAAAAATCATTAGCAATGCCTTTAAATTTAATTTCAAAATAAAAATCAGTTACAATGAATTTAAATAATATTTCTATAATAAACTCATTATGAATATATTTGCATTATTGTGTGTGTTTCTAAAAAACGGATATCATTTAGTAATCTAATAATTTGACCAATTCTTGTTGAAGTGATCTCAGAATTTCAGAGGATTTATTGAAACAGGTCAAAATTCTTTGTTAAATGTTTAAACGATTTTTCTTTTCCTGCGAATGGCATTTCTAGAGCTGAAAAGAAAAAAAAATTCATATAAAACATAAAAAATAAATATAAAATTTTGAGTTGTTTCTACACATATTGTTGAAATGTAAAATCATTTGAACGAGGATGGATGAAGTTATTAGATTACGAAATGATTCTGAAATAACCTGTATTATTGCTATTATTGCCGCATACGTGGGTCATTCATTAGATAAAGGGAATGATCTTATATATATATTTTTTTCCTGAAATGTAAACTCTGCCTTGTTTTGAATTGGTTTATGGCAAAACAATTCTTTAAAACTATTCAAAAGTAAAAGTTAGCGACCATAGTCGAGGGTGACCCGAAGGCTCCCTTTTCGATAGCTACTACACCAAGGTGTAGGGGAGGGCGCTACTCCATTCCCAGGATTGCTCCACTTTACCCTTGAACCGTACCTTATAATGCTGAGTGTTAAGCAAGGTGGTATCAAGTACCATTTTTAAAGTCTTTTGTATGACTCGACCTGGGATTGAACCCAGGTCTCCCGGGCCATTGGCGAACACTCTAACCGCTGGGCCATACTTCAGGCATGAATAGAGGTCTGTCTTGTAATTTTGGGTGGCTGAAAAGAGCAAACCAAGTGAAATTTACACTTCAATGTGTGATGTGAATAGGGAAGCAAGTTTTAGTCAAAAAATGTTTACAAATGGGCTAAACATGGGTTTGTTACTACGAACCTGAGCGGAAAAGGCAGTGAATGGAATGGAAACACACTAACTCTCCGTTAAAGTAAAAGTTCAGGGTGCAGCGGTCACTAAAGATGGTATCGACAATTTTCTGGGACACGAAAGGACCAATCATATATATATATATATATATATAGAGAGAGAGAGAGAGAGGGATGCAGAGAGAAAGAGAGACAGAAGGAGAGACAGAGAGGGAGAAGTAGATAGATAGAGACAGAGAGTCTTAGGAAGAGAGAAATACATATACGGTGAGCAATAGAGCGGTATAGACCAATGTATTAAGATGAAAATATTAATCTGTTTAATATGATTGTCAACTGGATTAATTCACTGGCTCATAAAACATTCATATTGCAACTAAGATTGAAGTATTAACTTGTTTAAAATGATTATAAAGATCCGTATTTGTACTGTATATAACTGGACACCCAAATATTTGTATTAACTTTGGCATCAAGAAAGGTAAGGAAAAGGTGACATGTTATAAAACAAACCAACTAAAAATGAATATAATTCACTTTTTTCATTAATATTAATTCAAGAAAGTATATTCAAATTGAATTAAACGCAATAAACTCTAAATATCTAATCGATGTGGATTTTCTTTACTGAACAGTTTTAGTTCATTTCAGTCTACATCATCAACTGCGTCATCGATTATTTATAACGTCTATTTCAATACAATTGTTTCATGATCACTTGAGTATCGTCTTTAAAATAGGGTGGCATTCCAACTGAGAATATAGCAACGCAATTTTTTGATGTTTTATGGTATCGGAAATAAATTGACCCTTAACAAATGAGACGCTCAAAATATTTGGCCAAATTTTTTATTCATCTATCTATCTATCTATCTATCTATATCAGTCTTTTTATATTTGTTAGTACATGAATAGGTTATTGGTTAATCACTTATCTTACAGGCCATTGCTACTGTGTAGTCAATTCAATATATTTTTTCACGTAGAACAGCATTTCAGCTCAAACAACTACAGAAATTAAAAAAATACAGCATCAAAGAAAAAAAGAACACTTTGAAAAATACGACAGTGATAATAGATAAACTGAAAATCAAATGGATAAAATATCTGCAAACAATGACCTCAAATGGCTTTAACATCAAATGAAACCATCCTTATAACATCACTTTGATATAGGATGGGCAGATGTGGGTTGATACATAAACACCAAAATAAACAAAATCCCCTAGTCAAATATCTGATCAAAACAGTTGCGACTAATTTAAAAGACACCCCTGCCAGTGCTTAAAAAATATCTTCCAAGCTCACTGTCTGGTTTTCACAGTTACAGAGGTTATAAAATGGTTAGTTCAAGACACTTGGATATAAAAAATAATTTTCATCCAACGGATGGATATACTACGTCATCAGTTCATTTTGTGCCATTTCTTTTATCAACTCTTTTAAAAACTACTCGAGCGAGTCTAATGTTTATATATATATATATATATATATGTGTGTGTGTGTGTGTGTGTGTGTGTGTGTGTGTGTTAACAAACAAAAAAGATCTTGAAAAATTCTGCTCCGATGACACCTTTATATGTTACTGGTTTTTAGCGAAAAGCCAAGTTGTCGTCTGCCTAGAGATATTAATGTCTATTATTAGTTGATATTTCAATGTCGGTATTTTTAGCTTGCATATCACGCGACAAAATGGCACCCATCACGTGACTCAGAAAAGTCGGGCAAGCAAGAAGAGAATTGATATTTCGATTTACTTTTTCTGTTCTTTTTTTTTTTTTTTTAAATCCTTTTAAAACTCGCTTCAGACATGAACATCTTTGCTTCTTTCTATTCATTGCGATTATGTGATTAGTTTTAAGGAATATTTTTTGGTACCAAAACATTCTACAAGTCAAGGGTATTTAAATGAGTAGTTTCACTCTAATGATATCGAAATGTTCGCCCATTTTCGAACGAGTCCAATACTTATTCGACTATCATTTTTGACTCTTTGGAAAGTATCGGGCCGCAGAATTACCATGCTAGTGATTGTGCTAGGGTTTTAATAACAAGCTGTGGTTTCGGACTTTTTCCAACAGTATTAGTGCAAACAAAATGTCGAAACCCTAATTTGAACTCGGCTCACTAACTTTGCTTTCCGTAACATTAACCATTTGGTTATCTGACAAACCATATCCAAGCATGAAAAAAAAAACAAACAAACAAAAAAAAAAACGGGTGTTAATCTTCGCACTTTCTGTAGAGGGTGAAATGTTTATCCGACATGCATCGGCTGATAATTCAATAATCTTATTTTGCTTTTTTTCGAGACTTATTTTTTATTTCTTATCTTATTTAAATATGATTTATGACTAATCGAATGAATAGTAATTACATTTCTTAGGTAAAAGCACTGCAAATTATTATTCATTTGTCCTTTTTCACTTGAACAACTTCTTTTTCTAATTTCCCTTGCTTTTTATTGGAGGTTTATTCTTTTTTTTATTCTTATCTGCCCTGCTATTTTAAATATGCTTAATCATTAATCGTATAAATTATAGTAACATTTCTTAGATGAAACATTGTCAGTTATTTGAGATTTTTGGATGTTTTTCATTTAAATTTCAATTACTTTTTGTCACTATAAATCAGCATACGAATTATTAGTCTTCAGTAAACTAGTTGTTGGTTGGTTGGCTTTTATGGCATATCACCTTCGTAGGTTATCTAATGCCAAATCCATTTTTATACAAATAATCATTTCTATTTCAAACAATTCAGTTTAGCATAGATACGCAGTTTAAATGTAAGTCCACAGTTTAATTGTCAAAAACGTTTCTATTTCAAGATATTCAGTTTAGTTAAACAGTTCGAATTCAAACAATTCAGTTTAGTATAAGTATAGTTTTGTCCACACACAGTTAAATATCAAAACAGTTCTATTTCAAATAAATCATTTTAGCGTAAGTACAGTTTCAATGTCAAAAACAGTTCTATTTCAAGTAATTCAGGTTAGCATAGTTTTATTTGACCCATAGATAGGAATCTATCAGGAGCTACCACTCCGGCCCAGAGTAGACTTTGGAACGATGGCAATGAAGAGATACTCTGCACTCCCCAAAGCTCCAGCATTACTGGAACCTCATCATCAGAACGTTTAGCGTCATATCAGGACACCCGTTAGGGGAGTCTTACCCCTCTGTAGAGATACAGTTGGTGTATTCTACAGCCCCAGCCAACTGGGCAACAGTAAACTGGTGACCAGAAATAAAGAAAATACTATTTATAATCTGCATTGTTAACAAATAGCCAAACACTAAGTAGTTGTAAAGAAAAGCAAATGAAATTATAATGGAAGAAATACAAGTTAAGAATGAATAATGGTTGACAATGCTTCCTCCAGTAATGAAAGTCAAGATGATCTTATGACTAACACAACTAATGAAAAGAAAATGAAATTAAGATACATTGGCAATGCTTCATCTAATAAAAAAAAACAGCACAGTAAGCTGGGGGGAGTGTAGAATACACTGACTGCATCTCTGCTGAAAGGTGAGACACTACCCCCCTCACCAACAAGTGTCGGAGATATGACACAAAACAATTTGATGGTGAGGCTCTAGTCTTTGAGTTTGGGGAATAAAGAGAACACCATCTTTACCGTTACTCCCAGGTCTACGCTGATCTGGAGTGATAGGGTTATTTTTTTTTCTATGGGTCAAATAGAAATGTTTGATATTTAAACTATGTGCAATCAAAGGACTTATGCCTAATTGAATTATTAGAAATAGAACTGTTGGGCTTTTAATTGTGGGTAAATAAATAACTGATGTCAAATTGATTTTGTTAGTTATACATAGCAATACTTGGAATTGC
Organism: Sepioteuthis lessoniana; assembly: GCA_963585895.1. Taxonomy (NCBI): domain Eukaryota; kingdom Metazoa; phylum Mollusca; class Cephalopoda; order Myopsida; family Loliginidae; genus Sepioteuthis; species Sepioteuthis lessoniana. Next base: position 3,575,908 of record OY757932.1, read on the forward strand.
GTTACTAGTAACCACTTCACAGTCTGTAAACAAATGATTAATATTGAATAGAATTACTCGTGTTTGATAGCAATAATTGAAAACACTTAACTGTGTAGAAACAACAGGAATATTAGTGTGCGAACAAATTGGTTCTAACTTATCTTGAAATGAAATTAACTATAAACTATTCTCTTATAAATCATATATGTATATCGATTTAAATTTGTGCAAATAAATGACTGGTATTAAATTGTTATTACAAAATTGCAATAATTGAAGCCATTATGTAACTTTATTCAAACCAATAGTAAATAGTTAACATAATTATTCATTTGAGATACAAATACTTGAAAAACATTTAACTGTGTGTAAAAACGAACCCAGGCTGGTTTAAAAATGTTATCAACAAAATCTGTTTGTGTTCGCCAATGGACCAGGAGACCGAAGTTAAATTCCTGGTCTAGTCAAACCAAAGACTTTAAAAATTGTACTTGATACCTCCTTGCTTAACACTCAGCATTAAAAGGTACGTAACAAGGGTAAAGTGGAGCCATCCAGGGAGAGGAGTTGCGTCCTCCCCTACACCTTGGTGTGGTTGCAATTGAAAAGGGAGCCTTCGGGTCGCCCTCGACTAAAGGGAGACAACTTTACTTACTTATAAATAGGAGTAGGTATTAAATAACCTAGATGTGTTGATATGCCATAAAATCGGACCAAAACAAAACAATCTAATAAAAATCCCCCCCCCCGTTGGCTGGGGCTCTAGAATACATCAACTGTATCTCTGCAGAGGGGTAAGACTCCATCAACGAGTACCCTGGATATGACACTGAACAATCTGATGGTGAATGCTGGTGCTTTGGGGCGTTATGGAGTACCCTTTCATTGCCATTGCTCTCCGGTCCACTCTGGATCAGAGTGTTAGCCCCTGATAAGATCCTATCTATGGATCGAATAGAACGGTTTGACAATTATACTGTGTACAAACAAATTATTTCTGTTAAATTGAATTGTTAAAAATAGAACCGTTTGACCATTTAACTGTGTGTAAACAAATGACTGTCTAATTGAATTGTTCGTGATTGAGAGCAATAATTGGAAATCATTTAACAATGTGCAAACAAATGAGTAATGTTGAATATAATTATTAGAGCTAAGTAGCAAATGAATGACTAGTATTGAATAGAATAATTCGTGTTAAATAGCAATACTTGTAACAACTATTCTGTCAGCAAAGAAATGATTAATATTGAATAGAATTATTAGAGTAAGATAGCAATAATTGGATCCATTTAAACAATGCACACAAGACGGCCTCCCCAAAGAAACCGTCGCAGCCATAAGGATGCTATACAGAAATACGAAAGTAAAAATCCGTTCCGTGGATGGAGGCACAGAATACTTCTATGTTGTAGCAGGTGTACTGCAAGGAGACACATTAGATCCATACCTCTTTATCAACTGTCTAGACTACGTGCTTAGAACACCTATTGATAAAAGAAAAGAAAACGGTTTCAATCTAACAAAGTAAAGAAGTAGAAGGTACCCCGCGCAAACAATTATAGCGCGGATTATGCCGACGACATAGCGCTTCTGGCAAATGCACCTGCGCAAGCCGAAAACCTGCTATATAGTCTGGGATGAGCAGCAGCAGGCATTGCCCTCCATGTCAATGCACACAAGACGGAATATATGTGCTTTAATCAAACAGGAGACATCTCCACACTAAACGGTAACTCTCTGAAACTAGTGGACAAGTTCACCTACTTAGGAAGCAGTGTCTCATCAACCGAGAGAGACATCAACACGTGACTAGCAAAGGCATGGACAGCGGTCGACAGGCTATCCGTCACATGAAAGTCAGACCTGACCGATAAAATGAATCGCAGTTTCTTCGTGTCGATACTGTTGCATGAGTGCACAACATGGACGCTAACTAAACGTATGGAGAAATAGTTTGACGGCAACTACACAAGAATGCTGTGAGCAAAATTGAACAAGTCCTGGAAGCAGCACCCGACCAAGCAGCAGTTGTAAGGCCACTTATTACCCATCACGAAAACTATCTACGTTTGACGAACCAGACATGCAGGACACTTCTGAAGAAGTAGGGAGGAACTCATAAGTGGCGTACCCTGTGGACCCCTTCACATTGAGGAGCAAAGGCACGACCAGCTGGAACCTACGTACAGCAGCTAAGTGAAGATAGGAGACGTAGTCCTGAAGACCTGCCAGAAGCAATGGACGATAGAGAAGGGTGGCGTAAAGGTTTAGGGATATCTGTGCTGATGGCTCGACATGATGATGATGAAACAATAGCAATACTAGTGTGCAAACAAATTAGTTTCAATTTATTTGACAATGAAATTACCAACAAACTATTCTCTTGCAAAACATATATATATATATATATATATATATATATATATATATATATATATATTCACTTACAAATATATATATATATATATATATGTACAGACACACAGACGCACACACATATATATATATATATATATATATATATATATATATTTTAAATGTATGCCAACGAATGACTGATATTAAATTATTAGTGTTACATAGAAATACTTGAAACCATTTAACTGTGTGCAAAATAAAAAAATTAAGCACAGACTCGTTAAAAAATTTTATCTACAAAATGTCTTTACAAATCATATACAGCGACAGGCATAAGTATTGGATACATGTTATTTCCTGTTATAACTCTAGTTTATGTTCGCCATTTTGCCTGATATTTGGTAAGTAAAATCTCGTAAAATTGTTTTAGTTGTGTGTGGAAGGAAAATTAAAAACTCAAGGTTGAATCCATTGTTTTGTTTTTTTTATCAAAGTTCAAAATTACCCTATGAAAAAGTATTGGATACATCAATTTAATATTTTGTTGCGTAGCCTCTGTTGTGTTTCACTGCTTCCAGTTGCTTTCTCTAGTTGGCCACAAGTTTTTCATACTAATTCAGCGTTACCTTACGCCATTCTTTCTTGCATAATTCCTCTAATTGCTTGATATTTTGTGGATTCCGCTTATGAATTTTAACCTACAAAGTATTCCACGAATTCTCAATTGGATTCAAATGAGGAGACAGACTTGAATCCAATTGAGAGTACTAATACCATTATTTTCAAACCATTCCTTTGTAAGTTTTGCGATATGCTTGGGATCATTATCGTGTGGAAGCACGAAATTCTGACCATGACCTAAAGAAGTTGCAGATTTCTGAAGGTTCTTCTCTAGAATCTCCCAGTACATGCTACCATTCATTCTACCATGGATAACTTGTAACTCACCAGTGCCCTTGGATGAAAAGCCCCCCCCCCCTATCATAATGAAACCACCCCCAAACTTAACTGTGGGGATGGTATTGCGCTTCTTGAAGGCAGGGCCATTTTTTCGCCAAACACTTGTCGCTGTGTTCCTTCCGAATAGTTCAACTTTCGTTTCATTCGACCAGATTCCCTTTTCCCAAAACTGCACATTTTTCTTTCATAAGTTTCGACAAACTTTAATCGGTCTTTGACATGTTTGGTTTTCAGTAAAGGCACTTTTCTTGGTGATCTTGAATGAAAGCCTGTACGATATAAAGCTCTGCTAATGGTATCCTTACTAACATTAATTCCAGCACCCCGAAGATCAGTTTTAATTTTAGAACGAGTAATGAAGGGGTTTATTTGCTCATTTCTGCTGATCCACCTTGAAGTACGCTCATTTATTTTTCTCGATCTTCCATTTCTTGGAAGGTTTGCTGTACCGTCGCCATTCTTCTTATACTTTCTGATGATATTTCCTACTGTACTTAGTGCTAGATTCATTTCTTTGATTAGTAGCACTATCTTGTAAAAATTATGTGCTTCTCTGATTGATCAGAGATAACATTCCAATACTATCGAAAATTTGAATATTGTCTTTAATATACAAATTTTCGATTTGAAATTTGAAAAAAAGTGTCATGTATCCAATACTTTTGCATAGGGTAATTTTGAACTTTGATAAAAAAAAAAAATAATGGATTCAACCATGAGTTTTTAATTTTCCTTCCACATACAACTAAAACAAATTTACAAGATATTAATTACCAAATATCAGGCAAAAGGGCGAACATAAACTAGAGTTATAACAGAAAATAACATGTATCCAATACTATTGCGTGTCACTGTATATTTGATACATATTTGATATATATGTACAAATAGGATTTGGCATTAGATAACCTACAATCGTTGATATGCCATAAAAACCAACCCAACTAAACCAATCTAATAAAAACTCAATATTACTACAAATTAGGCAGATGAAAAGAATCATGAAGTAAGGGATTGTCATGGGTCAGGAATTAACACAGCCATTATTGTGTTGGGTTATTACATGTTTAATATAAATACGTTGAGAATGATATTACGATACAAATGTACAAGAAAATGGGATTGTCAGGGGTCAGGAATTAATGCGAGCATTAGTGACAGGATTAAGCTATTCTCTGTATTAGGACAGATGATCAGGAAGAAAGGTATTGTCAGTGGTCAGGAATGAATGCAAACTCAGGTGAAAGAACTAATTGATCGATTTTACCGGCATGTTAACCCCTCTAGGGTTATTTTATGTCAAGAAGTTTGGGAATTACTTTCTCTGTACGTTCATATATGCATTTTTTTATCGTCTGTGCTTAAAAGGTTTTTCTTCTTTTGTACCTGATTCCGTCGAATACGAGTGGATTCTAAACAGATCTCTTTGATCCATCGATGGCACTAGAGCAGGTATTACCACTTCGGATGAAAGAGGATCTAGGAGTAAAGCCAGTAAAAAAGTGACTCAGTAGAGCTCTAGAACAAGAGCCTCACCATCAGATGAAGCTTAGTGACACACCAAAAACACACCTTTTTGGCCGGTGGGGTGTTAACTGCTCTGCAAGTTATGCAGTCGACGTATTCTAAGTCCGCCGGAAGGCGGAAGGGAAAGAGTTAAGCTATCCTACGCATGATGAAAATTCACAGTAAATGTCTTTTTTTTTTCAACAGTAAAGCTTTGAAAATCAGGAAGAAAGGGATTGTCTGTGATCAGGAACTAATTGTAATTAATTTTTAAAAAAGCAATCGGAAATAAGGATCAAATTAAGAAAAAAGATATACCAATCAAAAATTAATAATAATAATTAATTAAATATATAATGTAATTGATTGTTCAAATAACAATAGAAATCAGAATCGTTATCTAAACAGATACGTCAACCTTCTATTCAACATAATTATAAAATCAATGATTAAACTTTTCTTACTATCAATTTCAACTAGATTAAAAATCAATCAGCCTATTGATAGCTGACTAAATCTCAAAATCAATCTCCTCATTATTTATGAATTCAATACTTAAAACTGATTGACTTTTTTAAAATTGAAATTTTTAAGTGAAAACGCTATTGGTACCTCATTCAAACTATGTCTAATATTGGAAATACGCCATCTCTTCGTTACGATTATACACTCAGCATTTTAGGTCAGTGTACTTGTACCGTGGATTGTCTATTAAAAATGTTTAATGATTACTGGATAACCCGATGACCTATTGGGTCACTGTTCGATAGAAAGGAAGTGAATTAAGGAAGAAAGGCCAATAAAATAATGAACTGCCTCTTTTTTTTTTCAATGTTTCTATATACCTTCATGCACAGCCATGTTTTACTTGGATTAGTTTTTTTTTCTTCATCATTCCTGCCTTTCTGTCTATCTTTACGTTCTGTGTTTTCATTGGTTTTCTTTTTTTAACTCTTTCTGTTTGTTCCCTTCTGTCTTTATTCACCCAGTCGACGAGGCTGTAGAATACTCTGCAAACAGGTAAACCAACTCCCACCCAGTGTCCTAACAATGGCACCAAACTGTGTCTGATAGCGGGACTCCAGACCTAGAGATTTGGAGAATGGGAATTACACATTCATTATCATTTCTCCCAGGTCCACTCCAACCTTGGGTGGTAAAACTAGTTAGGATTCTATAAATGGATCAAATAGACCTATTTAATCATTTACTATACTGGAAAACAATTAATTAATATCAAAAGAATTATTAATGTTTGATAGGAATAGTTGAAACCATTTAAGTTTGTTCAAACAAACGAGCTCTGTCTCTTTTAAAAAGAATGTTACTGATAAACTATTCGTTTGAAAATCATATATATATATATATATATATATATATATATATATATATATATATATATATATATTGGGTGCAGAGTAAAATATGGAATAATTTTTAAAACGATTTTCTTGTCTGATTTGCCCAATTTGGGGGAAAAAAAGCTCGATAAGTCTAAATTTTCCGGATTAGCTCTATTATTCAAGCACTTTTTAATTGAAATTAAGCCCAATATGAGTGAGCAAGAAAAGAAACGACTAAGAATCTATGACTTGCTTGACGCCGAAACCAAGCCAACAAAATTTCGAAATAACTGGAGTTTCTTTATGGTCTCCATCAAGCTCAGACCTTAATCCCCTTGATTACGCTATATGGGACGTTTTAGAAAACCAAACAAATGCAACTTCCCATCCAGGTATTCATTCGCTTAATATTGTTATTGAAGAGGAATGGAATGAAATGTCTGAAGAATTTATTTTGAAGAGACGCAAATCGTTTCGAAAGTTTGTTGATAGCATAATTGAAAAAAATAATGGGCATATTGATTAAATTTACTGTTTTGTGTCAATCTTCATATTCTAATGTTTGCTTTTAAAAATTAAAATTCATCTTGTTTTATAATAGAATCGTTTATCATTATTATAGAATATTCCTAATTTCGCTTTTGTACCCAAATACTGTTCAGTCACACACACACATACACAGGTATATATATATATATATATATATATATAGTATTTGTCATTAAATAACCCACAAGTGTTGATATACCATAAAACAAAACAGAAAACAAAACTGTCTCCATGTTTATGCTTCCTTTAGTTTTAGCTTCATTCTTTTTATTGGTTCATCCATGTTTCTTTTATATCCTCTTTTTTGTTCCTTCATCTGTTCGTCCTTTCCGTCTGTCTCCACGTTTATTATTTCCTTTTCGTTTTTGCTCCCGTTCATATCGTCATTCTTTTTTATTTCTCTGCTTCTGAATTTTATCAACTTATTCCTTTAATCAAATATTTTTTCTTTTACCTTAGCAGTCCAACGGTTCTGCTGTCACTGTGTTCTTTCTTTTCCTTGTACCTCATGCAGATCCGCTTATAAGTTTTTCAGAAAACAGATGATTTGCTTTTAATCGCATTTGTTTTGAGAGTGAAAAAACACGAAGCAAACATTGCTAGATATGCATTCAGTTCTTTCGATACCGAAATATTTCAACAGACTAAACAAATGCACTATTCATAAATATTTTAACAAATATACAATCTGTTTTTATTAGAACTAAGTATGAAGCGTTTATTTGCTTAAAATAACTGCAAACTTTATTAATACATTGTCTCTTAAAACATTAATATTTCAACAAAGTATGAAGTGTTTATCTGTCTAAAATTATTGTAAACTTTATTAATACATTGACTCTAAACATTGATATTGCAACTAAGTATAAAGTGTTTACCTGTTTAAAATGATTGTGAATTTTATTAATACATTGGCTCATAAAACATTGATATTGCAACCAAGTATGAAGTGTTTACTTGTTTAAATGACTGTGAAGATACGTTTTTGTACTGTATATAATTGGAGACGATAATTGTTTAACTGACTTTTCTATTGTAAGCCAAATTTCTCAACAATTTTTTTTTTTACTTATAGACCCCTTTGATTCCAATTTTACTTTGGTCGACCTCCATAGCCATTCAAAAATCTAAAAACCCTATTTGCATTTTTGTAATTAGATATTTTTAGGAATCATATAAAGAAATAGTTAAATAATTTTGTGTATAAAAGAAGTATGCTTAGGTTGACATAAACTTTAACAGCTAAATTCAATGGAGAAAAACCAATGTTTTCAAGTAAAATAAGTAATGAATATATAATGACATATTTATATATAAAAAAAGATGCTACTTAAACTTTATTCAATGGAAGTTTTGTGGTTGATGCTACTCTGCTTATTTCGAAATATTTCGCTCCAACGTTATCAGTGATAATGGGAGATCACCTTTTTTTCTATATCAAGTCGGTTGTCTGCTTTTGACAGTAAGTTAGAAAGACGGCTGAAACGACATTAAAGAAGGTAAATTGAAGGAAAAGTAGAAATATAAAACAGAACATTCTTCACAAAATGCCCATTACTTTTGACCTTGAGCCAGACGAGGATAGACCTATTTCTAATCGAATTTTAGGAACCATTTGTTTTTCCCACTGACTGACGACTTACGTTGCTCAATGATATTTTTTATTACCTCGTTCCTGTCAAGTAATTGAACTACATTTGGAGATAATGTTGATCTTGTTTAAGGGAAGATCTCTCTCTCTCTCTCTCTCTCTCTCTCTCTCTCTCTCTCTCTCTCTCTCCAATTACAAAATTCGATTTTAATTAATCCTATTTTTCTTTGAGATATCTTGCTAACAGCAAAATCTTTTCAGTCAAAAAATAAAATGAAAATGAAAATAAATAAATGAATAAATAAATGAAAATATATTGACTTTTTTCTGAGAAAACATTAAATCGCTAGCCGGAGTAAAAGAACAAAAAAATCTCATTAGGAAATGAAACACTTTTAATCCAGGCTTTTTTCTTCTTCCTTGTGATTTAAAAGCAAATAGGAAATTAAAAAAAAAACCTGGGCTTGTTTAATGAATGCTCAGTGGCTCAAAACGCCTGCTTTTCAAGCGTTAATTTTAGTTAACAACTTGGAGACAAGATGCCGTAATTATTGAATATCAGATTAAGCGGATCAGTTTTTTAATCCTCATTCATTTATTTATCATAACATTTTCGCTGCTAAATTCTTCGGCCTTCTTCAAGTCGCTAATTTGAACCGAGAGGGTATCTATTTACCCAAACCTTCTGCCACGGACAGAATGGGACACAAAATCAATTTTTAAGCGAAGTGAAGCTGGTTTTAATTCAGATGTTTTCCTTCTGTTGACTGGTTGCCTATAAAAGACTAAAGAACCAGTCTACCCAACTATTTACTGATAGATAGACGTGTGGGAAAAAAACGGATTCATACCTTCCTCGAGGGCATTAGCCTGATGTGAAACACAAACAACCAACTCAGTTTGACGGCTTTATTTTCTACCAAGATCACTTCGAGAAATACTTTTGCTCATCTCTCGAAAATGTAATATTATTTTCTGAACTGCACAATACGTACATACATACTTATTCGTTCAGATACATGGGTTTCCTGGTTGAAGCATCAGTTCTAGGCCTCTGGAGAGAGTAGAACCACTCTTTCATCCCCGATTCATGTCAGAGAGCTTCAAAAGTTCAAAGGAATGAAGCGGTTCTGGAGAAGGCCGTAGAAGAAAAAGTTTAATACTGGATACAGATTCTATTTTCTGGAGTATTCGTCTTTCAAGTAGAACCGGTGACGCCATTATCCATTAAACGGAACTCCCATTATCTACGGTGCTTTCCAAGTGCAAAGATTTCTGCTTTTAATGTCGAGATCAACTTCGATTCAGAATGACAATTCCTGTTAGTGTCCTAATTATAAGTCAAATAGGTCAAATAGGTCTGTTTGAACATTATTAGTATTAGGAAAGAACACTTGATTCCATATAACGGTGCAAAAGTGATTTGTATTAAAAATAGTTAATTGATAGTATAATTGTTCAACAAGGATTATTATTTCGCTCGTCGCAAGTTTGTTTGTTTTTTACATCAGTGATAGCTGAAGATCTTTTCCTGGAGTTCGTATGACAACAAGTCTCTTCAAGTCTCCAGGACTTTAAGCCGATCTTAACTGTGCTGTGGTTTGATGTCATTTTGCGTTCATTGCTTCGCCTACACTTCCTTTGTCATCTTCTCTCACTCTCTCTCTCTCTCTCTCTCTCTTCCTCTCATTTTCTCTCCGTAATAATAATAATATATATATATATATATATATGCACTTGTTTAAAAAACAAGAAATTTAGAAATAGTATTCAATTCTAATTTTTTTGTTTTTTAAACATATATATATATATATATATATATATATATATATATATATATATATATATATATATAACGCTTACAGTATAATTGAACTACCAGGATTTTTCTTATTTCTTGTGAAAAAGTTATGCTTTCAAGTATTCCGATGTAAGACAAATAATTTCCTATCAATTATATGGTTGGTTTGATTTATTGCGTATCAAGATGTACTCAAGAAAATGGACTGTGCGAACCAACTTTGAATTTTGAACGGGTCCGTTTGCTTTTCTCATAACACAAACTCAATTGGGAAACAAAAACAATATCTTCTCCTCAAGGTAAGAGTAAATAGAAGAACAGAGTAGGAAAACGAAAATTTAGATTTTAAAACAATATTTCCATAATATCCATAAAATAACAATACTAAAAACAATAATAATAACTAACTAAATCAACTTATTATCCAAGAATCAAATACATAAAAACTTCAAATTAGACGAGCAAATAATAGTCAACATTAAAACCCATCGATCATCAAAAACCAATAAAACTCATTATCTATTACATTAAATTTAAAACGTCAAACCTCATTGTTAAAAATAACACAAACTCCCCAAAAAACCTTCCTAAATCAAATTAATTTAATGTATCAATCTGCATGGCCATTTCGAAAGTGTCTCTCAGAAAATAACATAACAACTAATACCTACATTGGTCACACAACAACTACACTGTCGTCGCCTTACGTACCACTGTTTTGACTTAAGTGCCATAAAACAGCATCTAATGATAAAGCATAACAAAGTCACTGAAAAACTCAAATCCCCGAATATAAGAAAGATCCCAATTAACAATACAAAAATCATATACAAAAATAGTAAAACCGTTTCCAAATCCGCGAAGCAATAACCATAAAAATGAAAAAAAAAAACTACTATAAATAGAATAGCATCCAACACAGGTATTAACATATTAAACATATTCAATAACTAACCCTACCACCTACCCTAACAGAATGAGCCAACTCCATCTATAAAAAAAAAACCAACACACACACACACACACACACACACACACGAAATAAATATAAATAAAACCCACAGCAACAAACAACCTAACACAACCCCCTTGATGATGTTGAAAAGAAACAATCCGTAGTATTTAATAGAACATGTTTAGATAACGACTTTTTGCCTAGGCATATATATATATATATATATATATATATACGTGGGACCATTGAGTGAAAACACATTGATTTTCTGGTAAAGTAAAAGTTTCGGGCACAGCAATCAGTAAAGAAAATGATGCTGACATGCTTTTGGGACATGAAAGGACGCATCATTATTGATTTCCATAGAAAAATATGCGACTGTAAACAGTAATTTCTATTGCTATCTCCATATGTTATTCTCGTCATTTACTGAATGAGCTTCGCATATATATATATATATATATATATATATATATATATGTGTGTGTGTGTGTGTGTGTGTGTGTGTGTGTGTGTGTGTGTGTGTGTGTGTGTGTGTGTGTGTGTGCTGATGTAATTCCTGAGTCATTTATACTACACAGTGTAAGGCACTAATCATTTTAAAAATAAATATCTATTTCCTACCATTAAAGGTCCCATATCTGTCTCACCTTACTTTATACTGTGTAGTATAAATGACCCAGGAATTACATCTACGTATATATATATATATATATATATATATATATATATATATATATATATATATATATATATATATATATATATATATATATATATATATATATATATATATATATATATATATTGGGGATGTAGTCCTCGTGGTATTGTAGCTAATGAGCTGGACTTTGAAATCATAGTAAGCAAGTTCAAACTCTAGTCGTGCGATTACGTTCACTTTTTGACTCATACTTTTAGGAGAGGTATGGACTACCTTGTCCACCCCCACCAACATTTGTGGGTTGAATAATATCATTACTGTCCTTCTACAAAGATGTCTTTGGAATTGAATATACCATTAAACAATATATATATATATATGTGTGTGTGTGTGTGTGTGTGTGTGTGATTTTGTGTGTAGCGTAATTTACAAAACGTGAGATGCACATTTTTTAAACACAGATGCTCAAAATACCCCTGCATTTTTTAGATTTTGTAACCCAACAAAAAGCTTACTGAATGAGAAATAACCAAAACAGAGGTTGGAAATGAAATGGAAATCTTTGTAATATTAATAAAATACAACACTCACCAGCGGCGTGAATAAAGTGATCGCTGCTAGTGATGACTACTTAGTATATTTTCCCTACTTGTCATTCCTCCCAGCCATAGGACGAGTTTGGCACAAGGCCTTTTTCAAGGTGGCTGCAGCACAGACACTCTCGGCAGCTCCAAAAATGCCTTGGGCCTTGTTGGCATTTTCCAAAATGGTGGAATCACAGGCGCCAAGTGATAAATTTAACCGCTCCAAGGAGAGTTAGAACCTGGGGGACGGCCCACTGAGGTTCGAGGAGGATCATTGACGTGACGTGACATGAATGCTAGACTTCCTTGGCACCCACGTCAGGCAGCCTCGACCGAGTGAAACACCAGCGCCAAAGGCAGTTATGATACTTTCACCCCCTCACAATAGTGTCCAACGTATTAATCAGGAATAGGATATACACATTACTGTTCATAGGTAGGGTATATAACATAAGATGACATACAGACTGTGCTGTCAGTTTTGGGTTTACAAACGTCTGTCAATGATAGTATGCCTTGGCAACCGCTTTTCCTGTAAAATATGGTTAGTGAGGTGATTTGCAATTTCTTAAACCCAACCTCACTGATTCCTTTTGATTCTGGCTGACCATCCTTACCGATCATCCATTGCACTTGGAAACTACTATAGATGGCATCAAGTGTCCGCACAGACCAGATGAATCTAAGTTCTTGCTGGTCGGTCCACACTGTTATGACCATGTGTTGAAGTCCGTACGAGAACGTCACAAATGAGTTCGTCCTTATTTCGCCAGTAGTGCGCTTCATGTCTTAGTAAAAATATGGAAATCTGACCAGTGATAGAATAAACCGAATATTCCTCCAATATACAGTGATGTCAATACTACCGAGTAGTTGCACCACCTGGAATTTAACGAAACATTCGGAAAAAAAGCTAGATAGGAACTTTTTAAGGATGCGGTGTGCTGTTTTAAATAAATCCTGGTAGCATCATCCTACAAAATAGTAGTTGTGCGGCCAGTTACCCTCCACCTCTCAAGACAGCGAAGACCCCCCCCCCAAAAAAAAGAAGATATCCTCGGTACTACACAACATCAACTGTATGACAATTTGCTTCCTATCTCACCAGCCATCCAAGAAAATCAAGCAAGACATTCCTGGTACAACACAACTCTACGGCTTTTTACCTCTCTTCTTACCCACAAAGGTATAAGGACATCAATAAGCCATTCCTGACTAGATTAACATATATTAAATGTTTTGAACAAACGAAAGAAATATTTTTTAATTATTTCTTTCCTTTGTAACTGTTTTATTTCGTTTCATAACAGTTTTATTTTCTTTTACAGAAATTTGAAACCTGAAAGAAAATTGAAACTTGTTGAGAAAATGAACAATATTTCTCATCATTCATTCAGCTGTCAACTTTTAGCGATACTGTAAGACGGGGACTATCTGCTTTTGATATCATGTCTTTGTGGATCTTTTTAAGTGATAAATCATTGATATCGACTTATCAGATGACAGTACGATAGTCGATCTTGTCCACTTTCACAGTAATTGGTGAATCATGTTTCAGTTTTCTATAAACTTGAACATTTCCGCACAGTTCTTCAGTTTAAGCTAACAGCTGCATAAATCATGTCCTTGTACCTTCGGTCACGAACTTATCAACCACATCACATTTCTTACTTTCTTGTACGAGGGTCGGCTGAAAAGTTCTTTAGTTGACAAAGATACTCTCATTGAATGTGATCAAATGAGGTTCATGAGGGTCGGCTGAAAAGTTCATAGGCTGACCAGAAGGGTAAGACGTAGTGGTTAACGTGCTGGGCAATGACAGATTCGAACAAAAGTCTCACTATTGCATTCACTTTCGGTTTAATATCCTTGGGAAAGGCATAAACCCCCTTACTCCCCCAGCTCTGGATTAGATAAGTACAACAACTTTTCGGAGAGTTCCACTATATAAATACTGTTAAGGTAGTTCTTGTGGACAATACCAGTACAAACACTGGTTGTGAGGCAGGGCTTGTTCCAACTCTGGAGAAATAACTTAAAAGGAAGTTGCTCACCTTCATCGAAATGAACTTCCATTTAGAACTAGTTTTAAATCCATTGATGAAACTACAAGAATCCCTGTTCCTTTTACTTTTACTCCTCTTATTAAACTCCATGGAAGTGATTACCAGGATTTGCCCCAGGTAGAATTTAACATTATCTGTGGCTCTCTGGATAATTTATATCCTACTATAGAGGCAATCGATGATTTAAGTAGTGACCAGCGACTACTTTCACAATATGAAATAGGAATTTCTCGAGAGAAAGTAAACCCTTGACTTTGTGGGGTGAGTGTTCGTTAAAGAAGCGGAATAGATAATGGTTGTAAAACGGCGTGGACAAAATGAACATTTAAAAACAAGGCGAACGAACAAAAACAAATTTATATTCTATAATATCTAAACTTACATTAATACATGAAAACATAACTAACTCTAACATACTGATAGTGTGTATATATATGTGTGAGCTCGTGTGTGTATGTGTGTGTGTGTGTGTAACACAACTAAACTACAAAAAGATTTGTAAAATTAAAATGTCCTTTTTCTATGATTAGAAACCGGTAGTTTTCTGGAGACGGGAAAGCGTCTCATAGTTCTTGTACAATAATGTCTGCGAGGCATGGTGTTGCTGATACGGGGGAATTTGGTCAAAGAGAAGGTGTTGCCGCTACGAAGGAATTTCGTAAAGGAGCTGTTGCCGCTACGAAGAAAATTCGTAAAAGAGGGAGAATGTGTTTTAAGACAGCGTATTTATAGAAAAAATCGTCTTATCAGTGGCTCAAGACGCAGGACTTGAATTTTCGCGCGCCGACGTAGTTGTAAGCATATCACGTGGTCCTCCTGGCCAATGGTTTTCCGATATTGAACATTGAGCGTCCGCCATCTTTGTGGGAACAAGTGGCATACCGCCCAAATTAAATTATAGGAGTGTAAAGTCCTATAACTTGTTGCATAGAAAATTGGACGTTTGAATCAAGCAAGATGGCTAACTTCAACTATCAGGTAAATATGTTTGTTAATCCCAGGTGTCTATCAAACAGAACTCACAGGTAAATTGTATAGCCTTGTAAAATTCATAGTTGAAGTAGATGCAATTAGTTTGAAATTAAAAAGGATAATTAATTTTATAATCAATAATTAGATATCTTCAATATGATGTAGGGAATAAAGGAACAGTGAAATGAAATGCAGAATGTTGTATCAAAGAATTTATGGCAAAATGTTTGTGCTTTTCTTCCAGAAAATCTTCTTTTCTCAATGTTTAAGTCAGATGAATTCAAGATGAGGTAAGAGGCTATAAAAATGTTTATTTAGTAAGTAAAGATTTATTCATATTTAATTGTCAAGTTACAAGAATAATTTTTAAAGTTTCATCCACATTACAAATAATATGGGTCAATTTTCCAAGAAAAATATCTTTTTGTTTCAGAGTCACCAAAGAAGAAATGAAAAGAAATTCTATTCATAAACTTCGAAGCTACACACAGGTCAAATTTGATTCATCTTTCACAAAGTGAAATTTGTGAACCTGCGCTTGCAGGTTTTTCAAATAATGAAGCACTGGAGTCTTTAATGAATGGAACAATATTGGAGTTTTCTAATTTAATCGACAAGGTGTGAAAGGAGCTGTTAACGTAACAGTTGATATTTCATAAACTCTATATGGACAAGATGCAAGACATAAGCAACTTATTACAAAATCAATGTACCATCAAATAAGAGCATCATTTACTTCAAAAGGATAATAATATTCGGGACAATTCAATTATATAATAATATTATATGTTATATATAATGCGATGTTCAATGATCAATGAAAATTTTAAGAAATTTGTCCCATAATTTATGCCCAACTGTATTATCATATAAAACACTTTTATCTATCTTTTTTTTTTAGTTAATCATGATTCAATAAATAGTATAAAATAAATTCAGTGATTTGGCTTTTTTCTAATCTTTTTACAATTCATAAAAAAATCGTAAAAACATCGTTAAAAAACCGTAAAAGGTGCCCGTGGTGTGATGGTTATCCTCGTAGGAATTGGACACGGCGACACGAGTTCAAATCTTGGACGAGACTGATTGCATTTCACATAGCACTAATACCCTTGGGAAAGGTATGAATCCAATAACTCTCCCTCCAGCTATGGGTAAATAGTAGGGCAGACGAAGTTCTTCAGCCTTGGTGAGGCAACTAGTCTAGGAGAAGGAAAACTTTGAATTCAAACCTGTTAAAATCCGCTTAAAAATTGACCTTGTGTCATATCCTGCCCGAACGGAGGGGTTGGGTAAATATGTTTTTAAAAAACGTAACAAAATCGCATATTTCGCAAGTGGTGATTCACACTTAGAATTCTGGTTTGAATATATTTTTTATTCATTATATCTAATACAAAAAATCCCACTTTTATTTGGATTTATTATTAAAATTTTAAAATTGGAAAGTCAGTTTTTATACAAACAAACACTTTTAAAACTAAACACTCAAAAATTGATAAAACTAGGAATCTTGTTTTTGGTATCAGCTCGAATCATATCAAACCCCTGCTTTCGACTTGCCCTAATATCACGGACTGACTGTCGTTCAAGAAAACGAGTGAAACAACTAACCAACTAACCACTACATACGCTCAGGGCACCTCGGGTGGTGTAATGGTTAGCAAGGTAGACTAGCAAACCTACACGAGTGAGTTCGATTCTCATTGGGTGCCCAATTCATGCAGCCTTGTGCTACATCTAAGCAAAAACCACTACATACGCTCTGAAAGTATTCATCCCACATCTGGTAACCCAACATAAATAATTCTTCCCGTTTGATAATGTAGATTTGGTAGGATGAAATACTTATACAGACGATATATATATATATATGTGTGTGTGTGTGTGTGTGTGTGCCTCATGTTCTAGATTCATCTGTGTGGTACAGATGAAAAGCAAGAGGCAATGAAAAGGTGGTTCCATCTTGATAACCTTTTTTTTTCAGATGCTATCAGATACAATTATAGCTTGGACCGGTCATATTTTTAAAGTGTGACAAAAAGACCAAGGTAATTAATATTTGGAAAAAAAATTTCACTGTTACAAAAGTGATACATTTTTTATATTCGTTTCATCTTGTATGGATGAAAACGCCAAATCATTATGCAAAATTCTTGTAATCATTTTATCAGACAATCCCAAAGCAAAAAGGGATTCACGGTCTGAACGTGCAGAAGAATGCACAATAGACTGTCACACAATCTGGACATTTTCTAAAGTTTGAGCCCTTCGAGGTCTTCCAGGTGGCTTTCTTTTAATCGATTAACTTTTAGTTTTGAAAATTTCAACCCAAAGTAGCATCAATTTTCTATCCGGAACAGCATAATTTTGAAGTAATATGAAATGAGTACGAAAAGCTTTCTGTTCAGCATTTACAGATTCATCAGCCATACTAAATGATTCAACAGCAGCAAAAGTACAGTGTTCACCGGTCCAAGTCATGATCGTGACTGATTTTATCTGAAAAAAAATGGTTTGTCATAAGCTATATATGGAGCTACCATTACCACTTGCCTTAGTTCACTTGCACCTCACAGTTGATAGCTTAAACGGTGAGAATATATTCTCATGAATTGAGCACTACCAGTAGCCGATAACGTATACGTAAAAAGGTATATACGTAAAAAAATCCCTTCACTAACACAGAGAATGAAGATGACTCTGGGGTAAAATGTCCATCGGATTTCGATCCCACCTTGAAGCATTTAATGTGTTCAGCCGCACTAAAGAGTTGTGATACAGCGAAACAGTCTGTCTGTGGATGACAATATATATATATATATATATATATATATATATATATATATATATATATATATAAACACACACACACACACACACATATATATATATATATATATATATATATATATGGTTCAGCTGAGATACCCTACACATTTTAATCTATCACTTGTGTGGTACAAGCGAACTAAGCCAAATGTTAATCATAGCTTCATCGAACTAATTGTTTACTATTTTTAAAAAGATACGATCACTTATGATCATTGCTTGGACTAGTTCCCTTTGTAAGAGCGAATCATAATTGCATAGAGAGAAATGTGAACGATTCTACTGAGCATTTCTTAGTCATTTTCATCATATCGAGAATTTAGATGATTAAAAAATGCCATGTTCTTCAGTTAGAGTTAATTCTTCCTCGGTTTGGGTCATTTCGTCAAAATAAGAAAAGTTTCGCCATTAATAGAGAATAAACAAATTCTCCCTATTTATAAATGTGGATCTTTACATAAAACACTTCTCAGTGATTGATATAGATTACTACCACCTTTTTTTCTCAATACGTTTAGTTAGCTTTGATTAAAGCACATTAAATGTACACTGTCTTGTCTGCGTTGACATGGAGGCCTATACCACCAGCAATCGTGTCTGTAATGCTGTATGGATGCACCGCATGGACACTAACTAAACGTATGGAGAAAAAGCTTGACAGCATTTATACAAGAATGCTGCGAGCTGTATTGAACAAGTCCTGGAGGCAACCCCTCCAAAAAAAAACACCAGTTGTACGGCCACTTACCACCCATCACGAAAACTATCCTAGTTAGACGAACCAGACATGCAGGACTGCTGGAGAAGTAAGGACGAACTCATAAGCGATGTACTCCTGTGGAGCCCTTCAGATGGACGAGCAAAGGTAGGACGACCAGCTAGAACTCTGTGCCGATACAGGATATAGCCTTGAATACCTGCCGGGAACGATGGACGATAAGGATGGGTGGCGAGAGAGGATCAGGGAGATCTATGTTGGCAGCGCGACATGATGATGATGTTGATGATTACTGCCTTGTTAATGTCCTCCTTTGTGCTACGGACTGTCAATGGTCTTTTGGCAGGCGGTTGAGTGACCGAGGGTATCTTCTCTTCTCTCACAAAGCGGAAGGTTATTTTTCTGACATGATTTTCTGAATATACGATTTTAATTTCAACCGGCCCAACAATCAAAGAAGATTATTCGATAGTTGAAAGTTTCATTACTTAAAAGTATATATAAACATATACTTCCTATATTTATATGTGAGTGTGTGTTGGAGAGAGAGAGAAAGAGAGAGTTTGAGGGTGAATGTGAGAGAGAGAAAAGAAAAAGAGAAAGAGAGAGAGAGGCATAGAGAGAGAGAGAGAGTTTGAGGGTGAATGTGAGAGAGAGAAAAGAAAAAGAGAAAGAGAGAGAGATAGAAAGAGAGAGTTTGAGGGTGAATGTGAGAGAGAGAGAAGAAAAAGAGAAAGAAAGAGAGAGAGAGAGTTTGAGGGTGAATGTGAGAGAGAGAAAAGAAAAAGAGAAAGAGAAAGAGAGAGATAGAAAGAGAGAGTTTGAGGGTTAATGTGAGAGAGAGAAAAGAAAAAGAGAAAGAGAGAGAGATAGAAAGAGAGAGTTTGAGGGTGCATGTGAGAGAGAGAAAAGAAAGAGAGAGTGAGAGAGAGAGTGTGTGTGTGTGTGTGTGTGTGTGTGTGTGTGTGTTTGTGTGAACAACTATTTCTAAAAACGTCTTTTTTAAAGAAAGTGGTCAAATAGTGGCCAGCAGAGCACGTCTGTGACATCCCAGTAACAAGTTCGAACTCAAGTTGTACTATTATTTTCACTTTCTAACTAATAACCTTAAGAGAGGCATGAACCCGCTTACCTCTCCAGCTACAGGCGAGAAAGTACTTTAGTTCAACATTGGCTTTGGCATTAAATAAGTTACAAAGATTGATATGCTATTAAACTATATATATATATATATATATATATATATATATATATATATATATATATATATATATATATATATTATTGGACAAAAAACAGATTGCTAACATTTTGTGAAAACGGTGAACTATTTATTTACAACTTATCTTTGAATTGTTTTGATGTGGCAGTGCGCTGCTGCGTTGTAGATGTAACAATTTTTGTATCTTCAAATTCAGTGGAGTTTTTCTCTGGCGGCCACAACCTTTTGATGATAATTTCCGGTTTTCTTATCTTTTTGGAGGAAAACATCAAATAATGAATGATGGCGATTCAATTTCTTTGCATTATTGCAGAGTGACACTCCACAAAAACTTATCACAAACTAGGGTATCCTATCAAGAAAAAGAAAGTTTTTTTTCGAAATTTCCCATTTTTAGTATTTCAGAGAATTTTCTCTTTTTAGAAAATTATGACTTCTCCCAACAGCTAAGGGAACTTTCACAAGATAAATCAAGAAAAACAATTACTTACTCTATGAGAATAAGAAACTGAAGTTTCACAAACATTTATGGCAATAATGAAAAAGGATTCTGCGTTTTCATTATCTGTTTTTTTTTTATCAACTACTGTGTCGTTTCGTAGTGTAAGGGTTAAAATGCTGGACTGCAGCCTCGTAGTAAGGGAGTTTGAACTTCAGGCACTCTATTATGTTCACATTCAGACTAATCCCTTTGAGGAAAAGTATGGACCACCTTATTCCTCTAGCTATGGGTTAAATAGACCTCTATATATATATATATATATATATACTTATATGAATGACGTTAACTTGAAATAAACTGATTGCTTCATTGTCTAATTAATAAATAGTGGTTCTGTCCAAGGTTTTTCAGTTTAGCTTGACCTGAAAAGTAACACTAATTTTTGTTATTTGCCAAGTTTTCTCGTACGGAAAAATTATGTCTACTGGGAGATTGTCTTGCCAAAAATTAAAATGAAAGTTTCAAAAAGAGGCTTGAATGTACCAACAGAGAATTACCAATCAATCAATAAGTAGAAAATACCGATATGCAGCAAGGAGATATAACTTAGCAGACCCACTCTCTCTCTCTCTCTCTCTCTCTCTCTCTATATATATATATATATATATATATATATATATATGTATAAGTGTGTGTGTGTGTGTGCGGTTTGTAGAGGGATAATTCGTAGGTAACTATATTTTTAAACGGTGGTTGGTTGATTATGTTTTATATTATATAAACTCTTGTGGGTTATTTAATAAACAAATCTGGTTTACACACACACACACACACACACACACACACACACACACACACACACACGTATATTTGTATAAATATGATTTGTTGGCACCATTTTGAAGCGAACTCTGTCTCATTTATTTGAAAACAGTTAAATCGTTTCGAGTATTGCTATTTAACAGTAATAATTCTATTCAATATTGATAATAACAACCCTTAGTAAAAGCTTGAACAGTTCTATTTGATCCATAGATGGACCCCTAACAGGTACTACCATTCAAGGTCGGAGTGAACCGAGGATTAATGGAAATAAATAGGTACTCCATACTTTCCAAACTCCAAAACTGTAGCCTCACGGTTAGATATTTTATGTCCTATTCAGGACACCCGTTGGAAGTTCTACAAGTATGGCTAAGGCATTAAATATCCTACGAAAGTTGATATGCCATCAAAGAAAGAAACTTAACCAATTTGTAGTACTCTTCCATAATAATCTTCAATTATATTTTATAGTATTATTAATGAATTACGATTTATATCCCTAGCTATGTGTTAAATAGTACCATAACTGTTCTTCTACAGGAATGGCTTTCGCATTAAATAACCCATAAAGGTTGAAATGATTTTAAACAAAGAAACCAAAACAATCCGTATAACTATTCAATTATAATCTTCCATTATATTTTAAAGTATTTTAAAGAATCCCAATTTATATTACCAGGTATGGGTTAAATTGTATCACTACTATCCTTCTACGAGGATGGCTCTGGCATTAAATTACACACGAAGTTTGATATGCTTTTAAAGGAAGCAACAAAAATATCAAGAAAAGAAAACTTTTATTAACACTGGAATTTCCACTGCCAGTACTTATTACTTTCTTTCTTGCGAGTTTTTCAAACCAGTTTTAACAGGTACTTTTTCTCTGAAGTCTAAGTGACAGCAGGTCTCCTCAGCTCTCCAAACTCTGCGAACCGTTATTAACAGTGTTGTGTTCGAGATGTTTTGATTCTTCTTCTAATCTCTGTTCTCCACCACCAATCTCCTTTCAAGCTCTTTAGGGACCGTTTCAACAGCCCCAAATATCATCATCGTTACTTTAGTGTTCCATAGTTGTTGTCTATCGCACCACGTTTTTGACCAAGTAAACCTCTGGCCGGCTTGGGTAATGCTCACCTGGAACCGCGGAGACTCTATCCACTGCGCCACGGGCCCCGAATGGCGATCAAAGATGGATTTTTTGGTCTTATAAATCCTTATCTGTTCTTCCAGAGTCGGGTCCGTACCGAATTTTTGTACTTGTCTTTAATTGGAATCACTTTGAGATGAGGTTTCTTAATCTGAGAATTAATTTTTATTTATTGCGGACTTTTTCCCTCACGTTGGTAGTTTTTTTTGTAGACATCAACTATGGAAGGCAGTAATTACTGGGGATACGGTTACAAGACTCAGCGTTCCTATCCGAGGTCGCGGTAAAAATCACCTGAAGAAGGCCAGAGGTGAAATTTGGCCGAAACGTAGTGAAAGAAGAAACAACACAAAAACTACCAACATGAGGAAAAAAGTCCGCAATAAATAAAAATTAATTCTCAGATTAAGAAACCTCATCTCAAAGTGATTCCAATTAAAGACAAGAATTTGTCAGCATAGCCAAATTTTCGCATGATTCCAAGTTGGTCACCTTTCTCACCTAGTCGTGACAATTTGGTTTTGTTTCATGGCATATCAACCCTTGTGGGTAATTCATGCTAAATCTTGTTTATATATATATATATATATATATATATATATATAATTTGTAAGCTATATATATATATATATATATATGATTTGTAAGCCAACAAGTTGTATACAGCATAATTTTTAAACGAGCCAGAGATAATTTTTGCACAAAGTTAAACGGTTTTTATCATTGTTATCTAACTGTAATAATTCTATTCAATATAAATCATTGTTTTGCACACGATCAAATATTTTCGAGTGTTGCAATCTAACATAGTTCTGTTTGCACACAGTTAAATAGTTTCAAGTAGTCCAATTTAACACTAATAATTCTATTCGATTAATTCTATTCAGTTTGATTATTTCATTTTCTTTTTTTAAGTTTCCTCTTCTTAGCCATGTCCACGTTATTTCAAATCCGGTTTCCTTATTTTATCGACTGAATTATTCGTATAATTGTTTTTCTTCCCAATTTTTGTTTTGTAGATTTTTGTCAATGGTTTTCTTGTTTTGTCTTTGAATTATTGCTTTGGATATTGATGTCACGGATTACGGAAATCATTTTCTTTACCCTTTTTTAAGAATATTCCTTGAGTTTCTGAATTGTTGCATTTACTCAATCCTCTTCTTTGCTTGACACCTACACTCTGCCAATTTAATCTCTGGGTTGTATTATGGTTATGTGTATTATCTTTATTATTATTATTTGAGTTTTTCACACCAGCGTAAACATATTGTATTTGGATAGTCTCTGCTCTTCCTCCGATTTCCAATTCTTCCCGCCCTTTTACAAAGCTTTTGAGTATCGTTCCGAGTATGCTAGTTATAATCGGTATCACCGTCACCTTAATGTTCCATAGACTTTTTAGTTCTCTGGCAAGGTCCATGTGCTTGTCTCTGTTTTCATTTTTTTTAATTTTCTCTCGGTGGTCCGCCAGGATGACAAAGTGCACTATTTAGAGGTTCTTTTTTTTAAAACTAATATCAATATTATTGTTATTAAAGGTAATAGAAAATAGAAATCTACTAAACTTTCAACTGACATTGCCTATTTTCAAGAAGGAAATAGGGAAGAGTTAAAATTCCATATCTTGATATTATGGAATATTTCAAAGACTTTTTTAAAATGTATATTTTTTTTCTTCAAAAGGCAACCTTACATATAGTAAAAATTAGAAATTAAAAAATTCTCTAAACGCTTTCAATCAGAGTCACACACACACACACACACGCAGGTGCACACACACACGCAGGTGCACACACACACACACACACACACACACACACACACACACACACACACACACACTCTTCTCTTTCTCAGTCTGTCTGTCTGTCTGTCTCTTTATCTCTCTCTCTCTATATATATATATGTATATATAGTTTGTTTTATTTATAAATAAAGATTGTAGAATATGTTGTATGGTCTGTCCTCCTATTCACCATCTTCTGTTCATGTTTTTATCCTCTTCGTCTCTCCATCTTCTAGAATGGAGGAATTCACATAATTACAGTTTTTTTTTATACATGCCTTAATCTATTTTAGACGTCTCCAACTTTACCGTTCTGATGACCAAGAAGGAACCCTTGGAACATTAGTGAAGAATACGAGCGCACCACTTTTGCTATACTCCGAGCATCGGCTGCTTCGGGTTAACTAACAAGATTCTTAAGATCTATCTTCTTATTTGTAGAATTCGTATTCAAATGACTTTAAAATTCTCCCATGAAAGCAAACCTCTTAATTAACCCCATGAGTTACAACACGTCAATCAAACTCAGTTGACCTCAGTTAGACACAACGATTTCTCTCTGAAGGCAACAGTATGATTCTTTTTTTAAATTAATCTAAACTTCATTCCGAATAAATTGGCCAATCTATTGTATAACATTCCTACCATACTTATTTTCAAATCCATAACCGTCAATTTAAAAATTTCTCTTCATATCTTTTGTCAATTGTAGAGGTTACTATTTACATTGCTGCTTAATCATCTTCCTAGTTAATTGAAAATTTCTACCAATGTTTCTTCCTTCCCCGCTTTTTTTACCTTCCTCCGATTATGTCATAGAAATTGGCTGTCCCAACCCACAGTCAAGTGGTTGTGTATGCATACACTTAATCCTATTTAACAACCCCACCGCTCGGGCAGGATATGACACAAGGTCAGCTTTTAAGCGGTGTTTAACAGGTTTGAATTCAGAGTTTTGCTTCTCCTAGACTAGTTGCCTCCCCAAGGCTGAAGAACCCAGTCTGTCCTACTATTTACCCATAGCTGGAGGGAGAATAATTGGATTCATACCTTTCCCAATGGTATTAGTGCTATGTGAAATGCAATCAGTCTCGTCCAGGATTTGAACTCGAGTCGCCGTGTCCATTTCCTACGACGATAACCATTATACCACGAACACCTCCAAATGCATACCCTTAATCACAAAATTTACAACAAAATTACTGGGCCAATAAGTATCATTTTGGAAATATCGAAAAGTATCAGATTCTTCATCCTCACCAGGTCACAAACCTATGTGGCTTTAAATCATCTCCATGGTGACCTTTCGCCTAAATTCTCGTTACTCCCTAGTGACATGATGACCTTACCGTTCTATTTCTTTCTTTCTTTCTACCTGGAGAGAATAGCAATGCAAAAAAAAAATTGTTCATAAAAACTTAAAAAAAATAGATCCCCTGGCCCCCAAATCTATCAATCCTTCAAAAAGTACGTGTATTCGCTTGCAAACAACTCCATAAAAATCAGATTGGTCCGAAATGGTTTACCACTTTGAATGGAAATGGTTCCTCCTTGTTAAAATACATGAAATCAGTTCTAGTTGTGTTTACGTAGAGACCAATATCTCCTGCTGCTTGTTCCAGACTATGTAGTGAAGGTTCGACTTGGGCTGCTCTATTTGTGAGAAGTGCTAAATTTTAAGCTGCCATTACTATATTCAGTCCCTCCCCATTATTCGCAACATTCTGAGTCAATCGTTCTATGGAACTATACATTTAGAAAAATAACACATTTTAAGCCCCTAACCCCCTCCCAATATGTATGCTAATCCCATTAACTACTCTTTGGGCCTCAAACCATTGTAATCCTCAATGAAATTCTCCTGGGGCAAAACCATCGCTTTTTTAGTCATATCACTTTCATCTCACCCGAAACGCCAGTGTATCCAAATGCCTTGTCAAAATATTTTTTAGTAATTCGCCTGGAACGTTTCAATATCAGGATTTTGTCTGGACTCGCGTGTTTTCTCTGTGGTCGCTTGTTAATTTCTATCAAAATCATCATCAGTTCAATAATCGGTAATTAATATCTAAACAAAATGCATTTAAGATTGCCAAGCATATGAACCCCTAAAACTCGTTGATTCAGCAAAGTTGAGTTTGTCTGGCAAACTTTAAATTAACAAAAATTCCAACAAGTTCTTCAAAATTTCACGACCCATTATCCATTAGGAAGTTTTTATCCCCAAATTAAAATTACAACAACCAATTTTTCGAAAAAAATTTAAAAAAAAACGAATACGAACAGCTGCAAAATAACACACACACACACACGTGCGCGCACACACACACATACACGCATACTACGGCGGTTCAATTGCTAGATTTAAAAAGTAAAATAAAAATGGTCAATGTAAAAAAAATCTTACATGTCGATTTAATAATGTAAATGATATTTGTCTTTTACAACAAACTTCATGTACAAACATTTATTCTGCACGGGGCCATTTAATTCAAATATGGAAAAACGTCTGAATCTACTTGATAAAGTCTATTAAAAAGAATTAATAAACTCTAACTGGGGTTCACATCATTAGAACAAATTATAAATGGGAAATAGACTAGGATTTCAAATATTACAACAACAACAAAAAACACTTCTTCTAGAAAAGAAATTTCTTATACATATGTCCACAAAACAATATTATTGCTAAATGTTAAACCAATAAGAAGATAAATTTTTTAAAAAAAGGGAAAAAAGGAAATATTTAAGGAAAAAAATTTTTTTTTTTTCATGTGTAAGATATTCAAATCATTTTTTTCTTTTCTAACATTTCTGAGTTTTTCTAATTAAAAAAAAGTTCATTTATGTGTCAGTTTACCTGCTCATTGGTATAGTTGGTACAATGTTCGCCAATGGTCCGGGAGACCTGGGTTCAATCCCAGGTCGCGTCATACCAAACACTTTAAAAATGGTACTTGATACCTCCTTGCTTAACACTCAGCAATATAAAGTATGTATCAAGGTATGTGCAGCAATCTAGGAAAAGGAGTAGCACCCTCCCGTACACCTTGGTGTAGTAGCTATTGAGAAGGGAGCCTTCTGGTCGCCCTTGACTATGGTCGCCAACTTTTTTTTTTATTTGTTCATTAAAGTTATCCACTCTTTGCTTTGATTATGTGTCGGTATGTGTCAAAGTGAACCCCGTGGCGTAGTTGGTAACGAGCTGCCCTGTTACAATATAGTGACCGAGTATGAACTCCTGTCGTTGGAGGTGTCCGTGGTGTAATGATTATCGTCGTAGGAAATGGACACGGTGATACGAGTTCAAATCCTGCACGAGACCGATTGCATTTCACATCGCAATAATACCCTTGGGAAAGGTATGAATCCAATTATTCTCCCTCCAGCGATGGGTAAATAGTAGGACAGACTGGGTTCTTCAGCCTTGGTGAGGCAACTAGTCTAGGAGAAGGAAAACTCTGAATTAAAACCTGTTAAACTCCGCTTAAAAATTGACCGTGTGTCATATCCTGCCTGAGCGGAGGGGTTGGTAAATATGAGTACGAACTCCTGTCTTGTTATTACGTTAACTTTTGGACTAATGCCCTTAGGAAAGGTATGAATCTCTTTATACCCCCCCCCTCAACTATGGAATAAATAGTACCGCAACTATTCTTCTACAAAGATGCCTTTTGCATTGAATAACTCTTGAAAGTTGATATGCCATTAAACAAACAAACCAAACCTATATTTGTCCTTTGTTGTTTTTTTAAATGTATCATATACTACCTAAAGGCAAGATAATGGAATCATCTCTTTCCTATCAATAGTCAACCCTCGGTCGTGGGAGGGAAATTCAAGTCACACGCTGGCCGTGTTTCCCGTTGCACAGATCGGTTAGTGTGCTTTGATTGTGTGTCTTTGTCACGTCGGTCAAGACCGTCGGGCATGCGTGCAAGGGAAACTTAGCGTTCGTGTCGGCTGGCTCACTTTAGCCTCAGAGGGCCGTTTCCCTATGCTTCGGCAGGGTGCCTCTTTTTAGGGGAATGCCGACGGGGCCAAGGTATTTTTGTTTCCACCGCGAACTTTAGCTTCGGTTTTTGCCCAGTTCTCACCATAAAAAGGCCTTGTGCCATTCTCTTGCTTCGTGAGGGTGTAGGCAAATATCAACGAGTCTTGAAAATACCAACTATAAAGTACTGACCGTATCTTTTGTAGTAAAACCAATTTCCTTATCAAACTATTTGATGTGTTTTTTATCAGTAAGAGTTTTTGGACTATTGCGTTCGTCTTTATTGTTTTTTTTCACAACGTTTCGGCTGCTGTATCCTCCGGCCTTCCTCAGGAGTTCCCTGTTTATCTGGGCATAGAAATGATTCAACCTGGGAAATCATTTTTAACTTTAAAACTTTAAAAATGATTTCCCAGGTTGAATCATAATAACTGTTTTATTTACCAACGTGTTCGTGTGTGTGTGTGTGTGTGTGTCAACGTACAGTTTTTTTTTTTTTAATTCTGTTGACCGTGGTTCTAACAAAAGTGTAGATATTCTTTCTTTTTCTTTTTCCAGGTCTTTTTTCCTTGTACAAATTTTTCTACCATTTTTTGCTTTCCTTAGACCATTCTTTTGCTTTCTTTAGACCATTTCTTCTGCTATGTTCTTTTCTTGGGTTTATTTTTTTTTTAATATCTTTTCTGTTCTTAGACCATTTTTTTCAACCAGTGTCCGAAATTCCAAATCAATCTATATCTTGTTAATATAGCTGATCACTTAGCACCAGTTTGTAACGACGGTCAATCTTTGCTGTTCCATCTTCTTCCTCGCTGGGATATTCTTTTACAGTGACAAATTAACACGAAGTCATCTTCTTCTAGTGTACACACATTCTTTCGTTCAACATGAAACGTCTTCTACCTTCCAGGTCGTACGAACCGGGACTAATCATTGGAACACTGATAAAAAATACAATCGCACAATTTTTGCCGGTATGTGAGCTTCGACTGCTTCTGGTTAATTAGAACGTTAAAACCTAAATTCTAAATTCTATAATTCGTAATCGCATGACTTTAAAATCCTCTGATAAAAGCCAACCTCTCGACCGACCCCAGGAGTCACAACATATCAATCAAACTTAGTTGATCTTAGCTAAACATAAAATCACTCTTTGAAAATAATGATCTAATTCACTTTAAATAATCTACACTTCGTTCCCAATAAAAGATTTGTTCAATCAATAATTTAATAAATATGAGTAATACAGTACATATATCTAAGTAAGGATAGCGTAGGTATAGGGGTTGGTCTGATGATCGCATGGGCACGAAACTGACAGTTACTAAGCTTCATTGAATCTATATCTAAGTAAAGTTGGCGACCATTGTTGAGGGTAACCCGAAGGCTCCCTTTTCGATAGCTACTACACCAAAGTGTAGGGGAGGGCGCTACTCCTTCCCTGGATTGCTCGACTTTACCCTTGATCTGTACCTTATAATGCTGAGTGTTAAGCAAGGAGGCATCAAGTACCATTTTTTGAGTCTTTGGTATGACTCGACCTGGGATTGAACCCAGGTCTCCTGGGCCATTGGCGAACACTCTAACCGCTAGGCCAAAGTCCGGTATCCTAATATACGGAAAATCAGTTAATTTACATACGAAAAAAGTGTTCATTTTTGTCCCTAAAAAAGACTTAAGTAACTTTATTTTTTGAATCTGAATTTTTGCATTTCTTAGTCAATCAGCACCTTTGTTTGGGACTCCACATTTTTTTTTCTGTTAAATTTCTTAATTTCTTACCAGATGATATTTGAATTGTTTCGTAAAATACGTATGATCAAAGCCCCAAATATTTTAAGAAATCTTTTCCATTCAAGAAAATGGAAAATACATTTTTCAATCAATTCGAATCATAAATAGATTAATCCAGATTTTAATTTGAAGGCTACCCAAATCTTATTAATAAAGCAATAAAATAGATTAACTTCAATATCCACTACCCATCCGTCTTTATGTAACACTCATTCCTTTTTAATTGTGTAATTAAAGCAATTTTTTAACATTCAATTCTTTTTAAAATGCATTTAATTTCAACATCGCTTGATTATTTTTTACAAGCGAAGATCTATCTTTTTTGTTTACTTCTACGATAGATATGCTTCTGCTGATATAACATTCTCTTCAGCAGATTATCAAGCTTATTACCACACACACACACACACACACACACACATATATATATATATATAAAAGTATATGTATATACTAATATATATGTATATATTAGCATATACATATACTTTACATATAGATGATGAAATATACGCACAAAGACCTTTTACACTCACAAAATATATTATTTAGTATCGGCTATTTATTTTCTTGTTATAAATAATGGGACAAACGAACGCTTTAATTAACATTAACTTTTCTTAAAAGAAAGGAAACTGTAATTTTTGTTGATTTTCAACAAAATATTCATTCAACTTAAAGAAATAAAATTTATTGAATTTCTAGAACTGTGTTTTATTTAATGATTCAGACACTTATCCGTTAGATATATACTCTCCATCACTGATAATGAGCACTCTTTATTTATAAATAAAGCCAACCACACACACACACACACATATATATATATATTCAACTCATTGGGGAGTAGTGATTACGAAGAGAGTCATTCAGTTGTCAGTCAGTGAGTCAATGATTAAGAAACACATTTGGTTGGTTGGTTGGGTTTTATTGCATATCGACCTTTGTAAGTTATTTGTCGCCAAATCCATTTTTATGCAAATAGTCAGTTCTATTTCAAACAATTCAGTTCAGCATGAGTACACAGTTTAATTGTCAAAAACATGTCCATTTCAAGCTATTCAGTTTATTCAAATACTTCTAATTCAGGTAATTCAGTTCAGTATAAGTACAGATTTTGTTTACTCACAGTTAAATGTCAAAACAGATCTATGTATAACAATTCAGTTTAGCATAAGTACCGTTTCAATGTCAAAAACAGTTCCACTTCAAACAATTCAGTTCAGCACAAGCACGCAGTTCAGATGCAAGCACAGCTCAACTGTCAAAAACATCTCTACCTCAAGCTACTCAGTCGAGTCAAACAGTTCCAATTCAAACAATCCAGTTTAGCATAAGTATGCAGTTAGTTCTATTTAACCCATAGATAGGGCTCTACCAGGTGCTACCATTTCAGGCTAGAGTGGACCTGGGAGCAATGGCAATGAAGGGGTGCCTCGCGTACCCCTAAGCTTCAGGATCACTGGAACCTTACCATCAGATTGTTTAGTGTCATATTCAGGACACTCATTGCGGGGGGATGGCTTACCCCTCTGCAGAGGTGCAGTCGGTGTATTTTACAGCCCCAGCCAACTGGACAAGAAACAAGTTTGGAGCATGTCCCTCTAGTTGAAGTTGTTGAGGCTTGTCATACCTTTTGGAGTTATGTAGCTTATATCAGTCTCATACTGCTGATGGACAGAAAAAACGAAGCTAGCTGAGGAAAATTAGGCATCACAAATCTCCCCCACCCTCCCAAAAATTATAGTGTGCGATTAAAGACATAACTCTCAAATTCAAGAGGGCCGTTTGCTTTCTTTCTAACTGTTGGGACAATCTGATGTTTATTTCTTTTCAATTTCTCCCTTGATGACATAATCCATGGGGCTTTTTAGTTTTGACACTTACAATCTTCTTTTTAAAAAAACAAACGAGTGGAAAGTTAATCGGCGAAAGAGCTAATATTACAACAGAAATATAAAATCACTTTTTGGCACCCTGACTGATGATCGAACACTTAGTGTTGCAGAAAGCCTTAATGATATACATCAATCTTATCTCTCTCTATATATAATCTATATATAATTTATCTATCTATCTATCTATCTATCTATCTATCTATCTATCTATCTTCGGTTTCAATATTTAAAAAAAATCATCTTTTAGAAATTTAAAGTTTATTTCGAAAAGCATGAATCTATTGTAAAATGATAAGGAAGAAAAGTTCTTTTGATTTGGTGAAGTTACCAGACTGGCAGAAGGAAAATTCTTAATTAAAATACTTTGGTAAAACAATAGTCACCTGTGTGGCAAGTTAAGGTAACAATGTTTCACAAACCTACCAAGGTTAGAGAGCCCATATAAACAAAGGAATTCTCTGTAAAGGGATTTGAATATAGAAACACATAAGAAAGGTCTTTCCTATTGGAATCTGTTGTAAAGAGTTTTACCATAGGAATATATGATCTTACAGTTAGAATTCAGTGGAAAGGATTTCCCCATGAAAATATCTTAGAAAGGGTTCTGTTACAGAAATTCACTTAATACTTTTATTAGTGAAATGCGTTTCAAATGTTTTTATCAAAGGAATGAATTAGCGGGGATTTATGGCACACACATTTCTATCGTCAGGCCATTATACAGTAACACAAAAAACACACACACAGCTGGGGTCTGAAGTTTATTAAGAATGCACTGGAAAAGGAATATACTATAGGAATGCATTGGAAAGGGTATGGATTATAGAAACGCATAGGAAAGTTTATTATTATTATTATTGAAATGGATTAACAAGCAGATTTATTATAAAATTACATTGAAAATGGAACGTACTCTTGAAAGGGAATTTATAATAATTTATAATTTATTATAAGAATGCCGTTGACAATGATTTTACCATAGAAATGTACTGGAAAGTAAATTTATAATAGAAATGCAGTGGAAAGGGGTTTTACAATGGGAATGCAGTGGAAAGGGGTTTTACTAAGTGGAAAAGATTTTTACAGAGAAACGATTTCCCAATAGAAATGAGCTGGTAAGGGTTATTTTGATTTATATTCATTTTATTCTAGAAAAGTTATGTTATAACAACAAATGACATTAACCACAAAGTTCGACTGATATATAATTAGACAAAAATTATAATTATACAAAATATATAATTATATTTATACAAAAATTATAATTATACAAAAATTATAATTATAATTATACAAAAGAGAAGCCCAGTTTAAACTCAGACATTTTTTTCATTTTTCCAGTAATAGTCAATAATTTCTTTTAAATGACTTACAAAATTTGCTCTAATTTCCCGAGAATATTCCTAAATTTTATATAAGATCACAGAATCTCGTACATTTAAACTTACAAAAGTAGCCATTATCGACCCCTGAATTGGAATTATTTATTTCCCTAAAATCATTCGTAAAATCAATACTACTTTTCTACTGAAGATGCAATACTCGGTGATTAATCATTGAGATCTTGAGATCTTGTCCAGATGTTTTATCTTGAGATCTTGTCCAGATGTTATATCTATGTTATAATCTTGACAGTTAAGATCTTGTCCAGTTGTTATATTTTGAGATCTTGTCCAGTTGTTGAGATCTTGTCTAGATGTCAATCTATCCAGTTGTTATATTTTGAGATCTGGCCCAGTTGTTGAGATCTTGTCTAGATGTCAATCTATCCAGTTGTTATATTTTGAGATCTGGCCCAGTTGTTGAGATCTTGTCCTATCTTGAGATCTTGTCCAGATGTTATGTCTTTACAGTTGAGTTTTTGTCCAGTTGTCATATCTTGTCGAGATGTGATATCCAGATGTGATATCTTGAGATCTTGTCCAGATGTGATATCTTGAGATATCCAGATGTCATATCCAGATGTGATATCCAGATGTGATATCTTGAGATCTTGTCCAGATGTGATATCTTGAGATATCCAGATGCCATATCCAGATGTGATATCCAGATGTGATATCTTGAGATCTTGTCCAGATGTGATATCTTGAGATATCCAGATGTGATATCCAGATGTGACATCTTGTCCAGATGTCATATCTTGAGATCTTATCCAGATGTTATATCTTGAGATCTTGTGTTATCTTAAAATCTTGTCCAGATGTTATATCTTGTCATATCTTGTCCAGATGATATATCTTGTTATATCTCGACAGTTGAGATCTTGTCCAGATGTTTATCTTGAGATCTGGTCATATCCTGAGATCTTGTCCAGATGTTATATCTTGAGATCTTATCCAGGTATTTATTTATCTGAAGTCAGTGAAAAGGGTAGAATTGTATACATGTTATAATCGACATGTTATAAATGAAGTTTATGTGCCATAAATTGAAGTTTGTGTGCTAACCTTATTTAAGTGAGGGATAACAATTCGAACACTTGTATAGTTTAATATTTTCAATAAAACAATGCAAGAATAATTTACGACAGATTAACAAGAATATATTTAACTAGATGAGTAAATTGAATACAAGAATAGCATGAAATGTTAAATGACTTCATGGAGAAATGACTTCATGGAGAAATATCCTTATATGCGTGACAGAATCTTTTGCATAAGTTTTACCTTCCTTAATATGCGTACGTATGAGATAGAATGGAAAAATATTGAATAAATACTTACATATCTAAGAAATGTTATCGTGTGCGTGGATACACAAGATTTTTACGGTCCCTGACTGTGTTCATAGGAACGCACACGCACAGGAGGCATTTGACTTTGAGTGTCTTTGTCTCTGACAGTTTGAATCTGACTTAGTCCCTCTCAATTTCCGTCTGTATCTATCGCTTTGCCTGTCTCTGTTGATCTCTGACACTCTCTCATTGCCTTTCTCTATGTCTCTCTCTCTCTCTCTCTCTCTTTCACTATCACTGTCTGTCTGTTTGTATCTCTCTGTCTCTCACTCTCTATGCCTCTTTTCTCCTTGTCTGTCTCACTCTCTCACTCTCTTTGTCTCTTTCTCTCTGTTTGTCAATCTATCTTAGTCTGTCTGTCTATCTACTTCTCTCTCTCTCTCTCTCTCTTTGTTTTCCCCCTCTCTCTTCTCTGTCTTTCTGTGTCTCTCTCAGTCTGTTTTTCTATATCTCTCCCTGTTTTTCTCTCTCTGTTCCTCAGTTTATATCTCTCTCTTTGCTTCTGTCTTTCGGCTTTTGATCCTAAAAAACAATCGACATAGATCCTATTTAAAATTTTATTTTATTCTAAGAAAGAACAATGTCTGCTATTTTTGTTTTGTTATTGTCATTACTTTGATTTGAAGATTGTGCTGTTTTCGAAAGTTATTGAAAAAAAGTTGAGGAGACGAAGAGTTTGTCACTTGATCTCAGACAAACACTTCGTAATATAATCCCACTCCCTTTTCTTTAGGATGTTACATTTTCAAACCGACAATAAATGGAGTGGTTTTCTTAGTTAAAGAAGGAAAGAATTGTTCTTTTTAAACTGTCACCCCACTCATTTAATGGGGGATTTGGTTTTACTGAGCCTCACCACATACGAAATAACTCTCCGCTGTTTCGGAACGAACTGTTATTCTTTGAGTGTCATGTTACAACATCGAAAGTTTGTCTGGATGACCTTTACACTTCTAACTGTTGGTCGCAACATGACTGAGTACTGACGTCGTTGTCGGTTGTGGTGGAGGTTCTATTTTACATAAGTTTAATCGACATAAAACTTTGATTTAACCAAAAGCACATAACTTGATTTTTGATTGTTATTTCTCTTGTATAAAAGAATGATCTAAAAAGAACTGAGATTTTGTTTTGAGTGATGATATTTTTTTCCAGAGTCACATATCAGTTGATCAAAATTCCAAAAACAGTTTCAAAAAACTACATTCAGCTGAAATTTGTCAAACACAAACACAAATCAAACAAAAAGAACCCAAAAAAATAACCGTACCACAGCCAAGAAAATATCTACAGAATTCTAATCTCCAACTAAAACCATAAAGAGAAGATCACACAGATATCTGATCCACCCTCTAATTCCCAATATGCATAACATATCCGAAATTTAAAACCTAACACCCAAGCGAATAGAAATAAAAAAAAATATTCTAACTACACCGGCCAAACATGAACCTTTCCCACAATCCAAAATAAATCATATTCAACCAACCATTGAAAAAAAAACTGAAAGTATCAAATTCATCTCAATTGAGTGCCCCCTTAACATCAAGAATAAAATCACCAAAAAAGAATTATTAATACAAAAGAACAAAAACAATGCCACTTCCAAGGATCAACCAAAACCCTAAATAGATTCTACAGTGTGGATATTGAAACTGACAACTTAATTGCAAACCTCAGTGTAGCACACACACACACACACACACACACACACACACACACACATATATATATATATATATATGATGCTACTATGAAAGAAATGCATATACAAACGATACACCTGTGAAGCAAAATTTGTCTAACCTTAGTTTTGAGCTCAAACAAATCGTTTAAAAACAATAATGTTGACCCACAAATTATTCGTTTACGATTCGTATATATATATATATTGTTGTGTTCTGGTTAGTGAACACAAGTAGTAGTAGTAATAAGACAAACCACGATATGTGAGGAAAAATAGTTATATTTGCAGGAAAGAGTATTTACAAGAGAGAGACTGTTAGTAATAAGAACATAGGATTAGTGATAGAGTAATGATATACTTCAACAATAGGAACGGCTCTTCTGATCTGACTCGTAGGTTTATTTCCTGACTGATCTCCGCTACTGCCATAAATGGCAGATAGAACAGCTTATTATCCTGAAAAGGTAGGTGATACCCAACATATATATATATATATATATATATATATATATATATATATATATATATACTTTGGTGCAAAAAGATAAGGCCACCACAAAAAAAAAAACGAAGAAATTTGGATTGATCCAATTTTTTCCTTCAAAAACTCATATTTTTATAAATGTATTTCGTAATAGAATTATCAATTAAAATTTTTTGAGAATCTTTTTTCTTTGATTATTATTTCAGAAAATATTAAAATTAGCATGTTGCAAAAAGATAAGGCGACCTATGAATTTATTAAATAAAACAAATTAACTCACATATTTTTATGTTAAGATTAATTTTTACATAAAAATTAGCAATAAAAATCAAAAATATATCATGGGACGTAGCAATTCTCTTTCAGATCACGAGAAAGGAATGATCGATGCTTTTGCAAAAGGTGGGCATTCTCAATGAGAAATCACCAAGAAAATCAACAGATTAAGGTGTGCAAGGAATAATTACATAAAAATAAGAACAAAACACCCCAAAAGATTCCAGGTAGACCAGAAAAACTCAGTCCAAGGAATAAGCGGGCCATTATCAGAGATGTTAGAAAATCCGGAAAATCCGTTTCTCAAAATCAACTTCCTGGTGACATTAATGTTTCACGTTGGACCATAGGGAGAACATTAAAAAATTGCCCTAATGTTGACTATTTAAAAGGACAAAAAGCTCCTTCATGGAAGGAACATCACATAAAGGCTCGTTCGGGGAAAAATGGAGTGATGTATTTACAGACGAGAAAAAATGGAATATAGAGGGTCCCCATGGGTTCCATTGCTATTGCTAAGGAAAGAAAAAAGATTTTTAAAAAAACGCCAAAGTGGAGGTGGCTCTGTAATGACATGGGGAGCATTTTGTTCTAATGGAATATTCAAATTAGTTCTTGTAAGCGGTAACATGGACTGAAAACAATACACTGACATGCTCACCGAACATTTTTTGGAAGATTTCTTTCGTATTGCAGGGAATCAAGCTATTTTCCAACAAGAAAATGCCCCAATTCATGTGTCAAGGCATTCAAAAGCGTTTTTAGTGACAAAAATGTTGGGCTAATGGACTGGCCAGCATTAAGTCCAGATCTTAACCCCTTCTAGAACCTCTGGGGTGTAGTTTACGGTCAGGGTAAACAGTATGATTCAAAGGTGTCCTTGACTGGTGCAATTATGAAATCATGGTCCGAAATAGATGATCAAACTGTCAAAAATCTGATAGGGTCGATGAAAAATTGTTGCATAGAAGTGATTGCAGTGAAAGGAAGAAAAACAAAGTATTAAATGATGGTATTTGCGATTTTATTTTAGTGGCCTTATCTTTTTGTAACAAGCTTATTTTATTATTTAATGGTAAAATAATCAAACAAATTAATTTTTCAAAAAAAGAAAAAAAAGATAAATCTATTTTCAAAATTTAAGAATAAAAATATGATTTTTAAAAAAATAAAAAGTTGATCAATCCAAATTTCTGCATTTTTTCATGGTGGACTTATCTTTTTGCACCAAAGTGTATGTAGTGAGGCTACAGTCCTTCATTTAAGCATGTTTGATTAATTAATAAAGACAACTTTAAACTTTACGTAGGCCATCATCAGGGATTGCTTGCAAGTGTAAAGATTACACCTAATTTTTTACATAATTTTTTACACATTTACACGTAATTTTATGTAATTACACGAAATTTAAAGAAATTATTATATAATAACATGTAATTTTTTACGTAATGTTTACAATGTTATAAAAAACTTTTAAAAAACAATATTTATAATGTCAAACAACTCCTGATGATGGCCTATGAAAGGTGTAGAAACGATTGGGAAAATTTTGGTAAATTCATCTACCGACTCCGGCCAAAAACCAAAACATTTGTCAGGAAACGTGAAAGGATCCTAATAAAATCATATTGACCAAATATGTATTTATTATTTAACAAAACATGCTTATATATATATATATATATATATATATATATATATATATATATATAAGACTTGGTATTAAATAACCAATGAAGGTTGATATGCCATTAAAACAAATAATCAAACCAAAATCTGTAAAATTGCGCCAGACATACAAAAACTTCGACATAAAAAAAAGAATAATGGAAACGTCAATTTCCAGGAAGAATAATATTTCTTGGTTTCTCTATTTAATGACATTTCAATTTTCATTGGTTATTTAATGCCTATGATATGCCTGTTGAAGAACTGCAGTGATACTATTTAACACATAGCTGGGGAGAATAAAGGAGTTCATGCCTTTCCCAAAAGTATTTGTACGAAAGTGAAGATATCATGAATTGTGTTTAAAATCGAGGTCGCAGACAAGTACATTAGCGATGAAGTCACGGGTACTCTCCCAGGAAGAACCAGGAAAAGTACAATATTGATTAAGCGGTTTTGTTAAAATTTATGACTAAAATCAATTCCTAATTGAATTTTGTAATGGACATTTAACAAACTGCTTTTTACAAATCTTGTGAGAAAATAAAAGAGTCTATCACTCTCTCTCTCTCTCTCTCTCTCTATATATATATATATATCAAACCCGCTGCACGAGCCGGA
Source organism: Sepioteuthis lessoniana (assembly GCA_963585895.1). Lineage (NCBI taxonomy): Eukaryota > Metazoa > Mollusca > Cephalopoda > Myopsida > Loliginidae > Sepioteuthis > Sepioteuthis lessoniana. The sequence continues at coordinate 3,615,370 of OY757932.1, forward strand.
TGCGATACAAAGTCAATTTTAAGCAGGGTTCGAATTCAGACTTTTCCTTCTCCTAGACTGTTTGCCTTATCCAGCTTAAAGAGCTAAGTCTGCCCTATTATTTAGCAATTGCTGGTGGGGAATAATTGGATGTATACCGTTGCTAAGGGTATTATCGCTACATAAAATACAAACAGCCTCCTCCAGGATTCTAAATCGGGTAACCGTCTGTTTCCTACGATAGGAACCATTACACTACGAAGGTCTCCGCTTTCGCTTTATATATATATATATATATATATATATATATATATATATATATATTAATGCCTTCGAATCTATCTCTCTGTTTCTCGCTTTCACTCTCTCTCTCTCTCTATATATATATATATATATATATATACATACATCTGAGTGCGTTCTATCTATTTATCTTTCTAAGTGTTCCTATCAATCTATAAATATTGTTGCCTTCCAATCTATCTATTTCATTCTGTTCATATCAGTCTAAGAGCGCTCACATTAACCAGTCATTGTGCGTCCATATCTATCTATCTATCTATCAATCAATCTATCTATCTATCTTAGTGCAATCATAGTTGACAAGTTCTTTCAACTAAAATCAGGTGTGTCCAACCCACTGGGATTAGATAGTTTTTTTTACTGGAGTCACAGTAAGACACATCCAGTTCATCTTGTGTGTAATCCCGGCAGTTTGTCACTTATAGTATAAATATAGTTGTTTTTCTTTCCATTTCTGTTTCCTCGTCTTTTTTTTTTTCTGCTAGCACTTAAGTTGTTAATACTGTCACTGGCTTCTGTAACAAGCCTTTCCTTGCTTTTTCTTATTGCATTTCGACAAGTCTTTGAATTGTTACATCAATGCAATCATCAATGCTGGCAAATTTCTTCTTTTGTTCCCCTACATACATAACCCATCAAGTATTTCTTTATCTTTTTGCTTTCTTTTATTTTGTATCAGATCTGTGTGGATAGAGGATGTAGTTTAGAAGACCTGCCGGGAGCATTGGATGATAGGGGTGAAGAGAGAGAGAGAGAGAGAGAGAGAGAGAGAGAGAGAGAGAAAGAGAGAGAAAGAGAGAGAATCCGGGAAATCTGTGCTGTTAACGAGACATAATGATTATAACGATAATGATTTTGTATCTATTTATATTTCTGTATTGATAAAGTTCACAATCATTTTAAACAGTTAAACACTTCGTACTTTGTTGAAATATCAATGAGCCACAATTTTAATGTTTCATAGGCGTAAAACATATAAAAATCGCGCAATCATATTATAGATTGAATCTTTTTAGTGTTCAGTACAAAACAAATTTGTGGAAATTTTCCATTTGCCTTTTGTAATTCTATATTGTTCCACTCCCAATCTTATTTTCAGGTTCCACATCAAATTAAAACGGTCATATTTTTTTGTTGACAGTATCATTTTTACAATCAATGCATAAAATACATTTTAAATGAGTCCGATGTTCGTTTTACTAACGAAACAGACATTTCTCTGGGCAGTTTACTTAACGGTCAGTGAATTTTCTCACAGTTAGACATTCCAGAGTGACCAAGGTTTTCTTCCATCAAATGAAAGAATATACGAATAGAAAGGCTAGTAAAATCCAAACCAAGATAGCGGTTTTAGATCTGCCAAAGAATCAGATGTTGTATACTCACAACTATAATCATAATCATAATGATATCTCAATCCAACGGCACTTGCACAAATTCAAATACAGGGAAATACACAACACATTAACAGGCGAACTCACTGTCGTTCAGGTACGAACGTTTATTAACTTCTTGACTTCTGAGTTCGGTTCTTCGACACGAGGAGAGAGACACAATTCTTAAAAGTCTTTCGTAATCATACTATGGTAACAAAACTCAAACGCTCGGCACATCTCGTGGAGTTTTAGATCTCCTTTCATCTTCGCTGGTCGGGACCCGAAAAACTTAACCGTATGCCTCAACGGTCGAAACCCAAACTTCTTAACACCATGGTCTTAACTCAACTTCAACTCTCGACGTGGCCCGAAGTCCACTACCAACTCGACTGGTCCCCATTCGACAACCAACTGGACTATTCCTCAGTAAAAACCCAACTGAGGTCTTTTTCAAAATCTCCAAATTCTCAGCCCATCGTTTCGGGGCATGACGTCATTCACACTCCAGCCTATTTCCTATCTGGGGTTTATTATGACAATTGTGATTGTCATATCCTCTGAACGCGTGCGTAAACTGTACCCAATGTCTGTGCACCTGAACTAAGAGCCGAATAGTTCAAAGCCCAACCAAACTGAATGATAAAATATAATTAACGAAAAATGATTAATGTAAAAAAAATCAATCCGTAATTATATAACACAAACGGTAAATGAAATTGCAGCAGTTGCAATATGTATATCATATTATCAAAGATTAAATGTGCACGTCATATAGCTATATCAAAATGGGGAGTTCTGGTGACCTAGTGGTTAAAATACAGGACAGCAAACGAGTTCGAATTTTAGTCACACGATTACATTCTCTTTCGAATGGGTGACACAGTTATTTAGCTAGACAAGAAAACCCTCATGAATGAGTTCAAGTCTCATTGGGTGCCCATTCATGTGCCATTTTGCTATATCTCAGCAAAAAGCTTTGTAAATTACTACATTCACTTTTGAACTAATAGGAAAGATATGAACTCCCTTAACCTTCCCCACCTCAGTTATCGGTTATATAGTTTCAAAACTGGACTTTTACCATGATGGCTTTGGCATTAAATAACTCAAGAAGGTTTATATGCCAGGAAGAAACATGGACTTCAAATCTTCTGAGCACTGAACGTCAATGAGTTCTATTTACAATTGTAAAGATATTTTTTTCAGTCAACATCAAAAGGCAAAAAGAAAATTTTGAAAATTGAGTAATGGCTGCACTGATTTGCCTGGAGGGCCGTATGTGGCGATCTCAGACATGTAGAAATCAATGTGCACCTTGGTCAATATCTTTATCGTTTTTTAAGATTTTGTATTTTTATTTTCCGTCAGTATTCAACGTGTGATAGTCTTTTTTTTCAGTTTAAAAATTTAGATTATGACTCGTAAATATCTAAGAAAATTAGGTTATTAAGTGATGATGTGTAGATTATTAAATAGATGCTTCACTGTCGTTTAAAAATAAAGGAAGCTCGTCTCGATACTTTTTGAACAAAATGTTTTTACACTCTGATTCTATAACTGGAATACACTAAATGCTCGCACCTGTAGCTCGATATGTGTACAGATTCCAAAATAACAACGTCTAGCTACAGGAACCCAACCCAAACTATCTCCAAGTTGAAATAAGAGTGCAGAAATCATATCTCTCATTTTATTATATAAATAATCATCATCATTAAAGATAACAACAGATGGTTGCGTGATTTACGATAGCGTTAACATACTCTTAGAATTATTTAGGCTTTTTTCCTGAAAAGATGTGAAAGAAGTACACGAAACGATATTTGTATCTAATAAAGATAGATATATATAAACAATTGTGTGCGTGTATAAGTGTCTATGGGGGGGTTGCACGAATTTATATCATATAAACACTCTATATCTATCTGTCTATCAATCTGAGTGAGTCTCCGTGGCGTAGTGACTAACGTGCTGGACTGTCGTAGTCATCGTAGTCATCATCATCATCATCATCATGTCGTGCCGCCAGCATGGATATCCCTGACCCTCTCTCGCCACTTCTCCCTATCACTCATCGCCTCCGGCAGGTCTTCAGGGTTACATCCTGTGTCCTCACATAGTTGCTGTATGTAAGTTCGAGCTGGTTGTCCTGCTTTTGCACGGCCATATGTGGGGGTCCATTGGAGTACATCACTTATGAGCTCGTCCTTGCTTCTCCAGCAGTGTCCCGCGTGTCTGGTTCGTCTGACTTGTATAGTTTTCGTGATGGGGGGCAAGTGTCCATATAGTTGGTGTCTCGTGGGGTGTTGTCGTCAGGACTTGTTCAATACTGCTCTCAACATTCTTGTGTAGTTTCCATCTAGTTTCTTCTCCAGCCGTTTAGTTAGCGTCCATGTAGTGCATCCATATAGCAGTATCGACACAACCGCTGCCTGGAAGAAACTGCGTTTCATTTTATCGGTTAGGTCTGATTTCCATATGATCGAGAGCCTATCGATAGCCGTCCATGCCTTCGTCAGTCGTGTGTCGATGTCTTTTTCGGTTGCTGAGACGCTACTTCCTAGGTAGGTGAATTTGTCTACTAGTTTCAGAGAGGCTCCGTCTAGTGTGGCAATGTTGCCTACTCCAGTCGTGGTATTACGTTCACTTTAGGATTAATGCCCCTTTGGAAAGGTGTGAACCCCCTATCCCCCAAGTTATGGGTACCACTAATATCCTTCTACAAAGACAGCTTTATGATTTAAATAACCCTCGAAAATTGATATGTCATAAGCAAAGAAACCAAACTATATAAATATATATATATTTCAGAAATGGAAAGAACATTTCAAGAATCTGCAAAGTAACCCTCCTGAAGTCACAGACAAAATAATTGACGAAAGTATCCCTGACCATCGAGATATTAAACTTGGACACTTTACGATGTATAAACTTCACACAGCTCTGAAAGGAATTTAAAGCAGAAACGTTCGCAGGCTTCGATGAAATACCTCCTGAAGTTTAAAATACAAGAAAATTTAATGACATGATTCTTTGATTATGCAATGCCGTATATAAGCACAACACAATTGGAAAATCTACGAAAGGCTTCATCCTTCTGTTCAGAAAATAGGTGAACTCGGAATCACAAGGAACTACAAAGTCATTACTCTTGCTTCTATAGCTATTCACACTTAAAATGTCCTTCTTCTGAAGCGTATCCGAACTGAAGTTGAGAAAGTTCTTAAGAAAACTCTGATCGATTTTCGCTGAAAATCGATCGACGACTTCTTAGATTCGGATTATTCGTCGGATCTTTGAAGGAAAAAAATTAACGCAACTCTTTTGTTAGAAGATTTCACCAATACGCAGAGGAAAGATGGAGCAAATACTACAAGCATATCATCATCATCATCCTCATGTCGTGCCGCTATCACGGGTATCCCTGACCCTCTCTCGTCACTTCTCCCTATCGTTCATCGCCTCTGGCAGTTCTTCAGGGCTACATCCCGTATCCTCACATAGCTGCCGAATGTATATTCGAGCTGGTCGTCCTGTTTTTGCTCGGCCTTCTTCCCTGCTTCTCTAGCAATGTCCTGCGTGTCTGGTTCGTCTAACTTGGATAGTTTTCATGATGGGAGGTAGGTGGCAGTATAGTTGGTGCATTGTGGGGTGTTGCCGCCAGGTCTTGTTCAATATTACTCGCAACATTCTTGTGTAATTGCCGTCTATCTTCCTCTCGAGCCGTTTTGTTAGCGTCCAAGTGGTGCATCCATGCAGCAGTATCGACACGACCGCTGTTTGGAAGAAACTGCGTTTCATTTTATCGGTCAGGTCTGACTTCCATATGATCGATAGCTTATCGATAGCTGTCCATGCCTTCGTTAGCCGCGTGTCGATGTCCTTTTCGGTTGACAAGACGCTGCTTCCTAGGTAGGTGAAGTTTCAGAGAGGTTCCGTCTAGTGTGAAAATGTCACCTGCTTGATTAAAGAACATATATTCAGTTTTGTGTGCATTGACATGGAGGCCAATGCCTGCTGCGGCTCGTTCCAAATTATGCTGGAGTGTTTCAGCTTGGTTGGGTGTATTTGCCAGTATCGCTATGTAATCGGCGTAGTCGGCGTCAGAGTGCAAGCATATGGTTTTCCAAAATAAACTGTTTCTCTCGTAGGAATCTTGCAATGAAATATAATAGCACCATTTATATTCATAATCTGCCTACATTACGAACGTCAATATATCTAATGAAAAGAAATGGTCTCACACTAAAAGGCAACAGATATTCTACGGAAGCTATTATTGATGCAGACGACGTAGATGATCTTGCACTTCTTCCAAATACACCTGATCAAGCCGAATCTCCGCTGTATCACTTGGAGCAAACAACAAGAGGCATTGTTCTCTTCATGAATTCAGATAAAACAGAATTCATTTTTTTTAAACAAGATGGCACCCACATTAAATGGAAAGCTCCTGAAAAAAATAGAAGAGTTCATTTACCTCTTTCGCAATATTTCATCAACTGAATGCGATGTAAATAGATACATTGGTCAAGCATGGACAGCTATTAACAGGTGTTCGACCATATGGAAATCTTACGTCTTTAATTAAATAAAATGAAAATTCTTCTAGGATATGGAATGTCAATACCTCTGCATCGATTCACATTTTGGACACTAACGAAACGCCAGAAAATTAGATAAGGATCAAACAGGTGTGTTACATGTTGTTTTAAACAAATCCTGGTAGCATCATTGCATACATTTAAGTTACCTTCCATCTACCAAACCTGTAAATAAGACGAGGAAGACATGCATGAAAATGCAGTAGAAGAAAAAAATAACGAACACATTTGTGATGTTATCTTATGGACCCCTACACATAGACACACCAGTAGAGGTCGATTTCCAAGAACTTATATTAATCAGCTCTCTGCTGATATAGGATACCATTTAAACGGCCTGACAAGAGCAATGACCAGTAGGGACTGATGGCAAGATAGTGTCAAGGGAATCCGTGTTGTCAGTACACCTTGATGATGATTTAGATGATGATTTATAAATAATGTTTGTCGATCGTATTCAATGAGGATTATTTACTGAGCCAAAGCTAACCAAATGACCAACATAAGAATTTGTCTATAGTGGTGAAGACTTGGATAAAACTCCAAACTAAACCCTCTCCATTCTGGGGTCACCAATACTACTCACCACCAATATAACATTGCCCTCACACGTGAAACAAGTTGTATTTTTTGTTGACACCCGAATCAATTAGAAACTCGATGTAAAATCTCAATCTCGATCAGAATGGTGGGGTATTTATATTTTGGAACTGTCCAGATAGTACAGCCTCAGTCGGGGATAATCTGGATTAATATTGAAAATGTGTTGTGATTCTTATAGGCTAAGGAAACGAGTGTTTCTCAAATCGATAAGCCGTGGTAATCTCCTCTGGTGACGGATGTTCCGAACCAGAGTAATCGGTCCCTTCTCAGGAAGAATAATAATAATGCCAGTTGATTATATATATAAACCGTATGATAACAGTATATTAAGTGAAATGCAAAAACTCTGTCATTATATATACATACCTTCATAATCCATACTTATTCCTACGCTAAAAATACATCTGAAATCAGTTATTGTTCAAATCATGTTCAAGAGCCGTGTCCTCAACACTTACTAACCCGAAACAAAATTTAGATATTGTCAGCCCATAGCTTTTGACAGTTTCAAAATCCATCTCAGAGTTTCACCTCTCGCCGTACGAGGTCACACTTGATCTTCTCAAAAATCAACCTGTTCTCAAAGAAAACTATAAAAATCTAATTTTTCACATTACCCCAATCCAGACAGCCGTGAAGAAAATTATAAGAACGATATTCTCAAAAATAATGTTACATTTCAATTAGTTAACTTCACCAAGAACCAGCCACTCATTTTTGGATAAAGAATTGTGTACCAAAGTGCCACAGATACTCCCACACTTTAGCCGCTAGGTATTGAATTAAGAGTTTTTCCTTCTCCTAGATTGGTTGCCATAACAAGATTAAAGAGACTAGTCTGCTCTACTTTTTATCCGTTGCTGGAAAAGTAGAAAAAAATATGATGCCGCACTTCAACACTTCAGCCATTTTGCCATTGGGATTCCCCCTGGGTAAAAAGAGATAGATAATATATAATATTTTAACTTATGCATACAGTGAAGTGTTAAAAAATATGGGTGCCAGCCACATTGATGATTGCACAGGCGAGAAACTAACAGTCAGCAAGTGGCTTTGGCTTCGCTCTCCTTTGATCTACACGTGCGCGCGTACACACACACACACACACACACACACACACACACACACATATATATATATATATATATATATATATATATATATATATATATATATATATCAGTATGGCATTAAAAATGTTTCCGTTTTCATTTTATGTCCTTTCGCAAACACAGTTACCCGGTAAATAAAAAATATGATGAAATGAATTCTTACATTTTTTTTCAGTCTAATGCTTAAGACAAGTTCATTTTGTTTGTAAAAGTATTATATATATATATATATATATATATATATATATATATATATATATATATATTGATGAAAGCATCGAAAACGCCAGGAATCCTATGTTCTCGTTACATTTTTTTAAGGTATCGCCTATTTACCTAAGAAAAAATGCTGGCATCTAAAGAATTATTAAATGACACAGCAAAACGAGGTAAATCAAAGAGAAAGAAAGAGAGAGAGAGAGAAGGGGGGGAGGGAGGAAATTAGGGAGGAAACAATTTATTTCATACATTAGCAAGATATTTAAAAACACCCTCTTAGAAATTTATTCATATACTCAATAGAAAAAAAAGGAAAATTTATCACGTGGGTGTTTTAACCACCAGGAAAATGCTGACAAAATATTTTAAGAAAATAAAAAAGGAAAAAAACAAAACAACGTTGTACCTGGCGAGATATATTCGCCGATGTGACGCCAAATATGAACAAGTTATGTAATAACTTATACTGAACTCAAAATAGGACAATCTAATTTTATCGTCAAGGTAACGATCTTTGATTTACACTCACAAAATCCTTTGCTTGAAAATGAAAATTCCATGGTGTAATTATCATCAAGTTCTAAGGTTTATGTATAATATATGAAATGTTTTAAATATTATCCTCTTGTGTTTTATTTAGTAATAAATAAACTAATTACAGATTAGACGCAAAATATTCTTCATTCAACATTTGAACATAACGACTTCATAAAATATTACAATGGATTATCTAAATTAATGGTATAATTTTTTTTCAAGTCACGTGGAGCAAAATATCATGAAATAACTCAATATTAATGAAAAGATAATGAAAATTATGGAATTCATTGAGAAAAAAAAACAATTTAAAAATGCTGCGAAATTTTTGCATCTTGTTCCTGGCAAAATCGTGTAAGTAGCAAAGTTAAAGGGTGTTTTGCTTTAGTCTTTTTTTTATAGCCGCAAATGAACTAATAACAGATAAGACTCGAAACATTCTTCATTCAACAGTTTGATATAATGACTTCATAAAAGAGTCCGGAGGCAAACTAGACCAAATTTTTAAAATTATTGGTATAGTTTGTTTCCAAGTCATACATAGGAATATATTATGAAATTACCCTAAGTTGAGAAAAATAAAAAATGATCTTGTAATTTGCATTCCTAAAACAAATACCCCATAAGACTGCATATTCGGCTATTAAAGAAAAATGTTTTTGTCTTACCTGTTATTAAATTATTTACTGCTAAATAAAACTCCTAGACCGAAGAATACATAGATGGCATCTCTGTAATAATGTAACCTCCCCTCCCAACGAGTGTCCAGGATATGACAATAAACAATCTGATGGTGAGATTCCAGTAATGCTGGAGGTTAGGGGAATGCGGAGTACCCCTACATTGCCATTACTTCCAGGTCCACTCTGACCCAGTGAGGTAGCACCTGATAGGGTCCTAACTATGGGACAAATAGAACTGTTTGACTTTTAAAATATGATCAAACAAATGACTTAAGTTAAATTGAATTGTTTGAAATAGAATAATTTGATGATTTAGAAATAGAACTGTTTGGTCATTTAACTTTGTGTAAACAAATGACAGAAGTTTAATTGAATTGTTATTGATGCAGAGCAATCCTTGAAACTATTTAACTAGAAGCAAAAGCTCGTTTAAAAATGTTATCAAGAAAATGTTTACAAATTATGTCTCTAATATATATGTGTAAACAGTATTTGGTATTGAATAACCTGGAAAGGTCGATACGCAATAAAACCAAATCAAACCTAAGTTAACATTCTGTAAGTGGATAGATTTTATAATTTTTACCCTTAAGACCTCAACATAATAACCCTAACCCTTACCCTTTGGTCAATCAACTGTTGTGTACTGACTTCCTTACTCCTCCCACACCTCTCATCATCCATCACAGACTCCCTGCCTTCCTTGAACCTCTTATGCCACTCAAAAACTGATGCTTGATTCATGCAAGATGCTCCAAAAGCAGTTTGAAGCGTTCCATTCGTTTCTGTGGCATCTTTTCCAAGTTTAAAACAGAATTTTATTGCATATCGTTCTTCTAAAGTGTCAGATTGCATTTTTGAAATTCACCAGCTGTGACAATCAGTCTTTAGTAGGGTGTATTCCAATTGCAGCTGTAGCTGTTCCTTTGAACCTGAAATCATAAAAATAGGTCAGTCATCTTATAAGATGTATAGCAATAACATACTGAATTTTCAAGAGTCTACGACAATTTTAAATGCCCATACGAAAAAAGTCTGGAAACTTATCGTATGCCCCTCGTACATAATTTTGAAATTTCTGATTAAATGATGGCATGTATTCAGTTGAGCAATTTATATAATAAAAGAATGATGTGTAGACTAATCTCTAGGCGTGTAGAAAAAGCCACCTAATTTTTAGCAAAATTTGATCCACCAGAAGGCTGGGACTTTACTACACTGTTTGATTAATTCAGCTTAAGTGTTAACCCTAACCCTAACCCTAACCGTAACCCTGACATGTATGTCATCTGTCTATGTATTTATGAATTTCATGAATAAGCACGGAATGAAACCCCGTCGACAGGGGCTGCAGAATATACCGACTGTATCTTTGCAGAGGAGTAAGAACCCACCTCCCAACAAGTGTCCTGGATATGATACTAAACTACATCTGAAGGTGAAGCGTTGGGAATGTTGGGGAATGTGGAGTACCTCTTCATTGCTCCAACTCCCAGGTTCCACTCAGACCCGGAGTGGTAATACCTGATAGGGTCCCATTTATGGATCAAATAGAACTGTTTAATCTTTTAATTGAAAACTATTTAACTGTTGCAAATAGAACTATTAATGTTAGAAAGCAATACTTGAAACGATTTAACTGTGTGCAAACAAATGATCCCTGGCTCGTTTGACAATTGTTCCCGACAAACTACTTGCTTACAAATATATATTTGATATATATATAAACAGAATTTGGCATTAAATAATCTACAAAGGTTGATGAGCCGTAAAATCGAACAAACCAACCTGAGCACGAATAGATATTATATAAAAAAACTTTAAAATATATAGAAGACGATATTCTTATATGGAAGCCCAAGAGAGTAAAAATGACTAGAGACACAAATTTAAAAAAAAGTTACGTACTTTATTGATTTTAGCCGAGATGTTAAGACTTCTCGGCTTTCTTTATCGAATCTTTTGAATCTTTCATTCGATAAAAATTTTCATTGTTTTTGTTTTGCAAATTGACTTTCCATTTTGTCTTTTGATGATTCAGCATTCATATCTCTTTACTTAATATTTGCCGCCTTTAGGTTTTTTCCCGCTCTTTTTCTCATCCACAACTAGGCACACAGATTATTTTACGCTGCTGATCTCCGTGATTTCATCAGCGTGAATACCTAGTACACTTGTTTGACTGACCAGTTGTAGTGAACTCAATCCTTACTTGCTAAAAGTAAAATTGTACTTTTTATTTCTATCTATCTATCTATCAATCAGATATCTGTCTATCGTATTCGATGAAAACTATTAACTCAGCCAAATATTAGCAAACGGCCAACACAGGGGATTTGTTTATAGCGGTAAAATTTAGTAGAGAACCAGTCACACTAAGTCTTCCGAACTGTACATGTCTAACGTAACGGGTATCACAGAAATCAGACCGAGTTCAAATCCTGGACGTCGCAGTTTGAGTTTCATTTCATGTCAATGCCTTTGGGAAAGGCATGAATCTGTTCCTTCCTCCCAGCTATGAGTAAATAGTACGGTTTTTTTTAAATCCCATCAAAGACAACCAATCTAAGAAAAGGAAAACTTTTAATTCAAACACGTTCTAATCTACTTAAAAACTGACAATGTGTGATATCCCTTAAAATACTTTGAGAATGTATTTGCCGAACCTCTCCGCAACAGGGAAGATAAGACACAAAGTCAACTTTTTATCGGAGTACTGCCAGTTTGAAATCAGAGTTTTCCTTCTATTAAATCGGTTGCCATAGCATAAAGGGCTCATTCTGTCCTACTATTTATATATACCATGGAACATAGTTGGTTTCATGCCTTTGTCTTGGCTATTTGTGATGCAAATAATTTCAGATAACATTTAAACAGTGTGAAGTCCATTCCTTATGACGATATCCGTTACGCCAAGTGTGTATCCTGTTTGTAAACTTTAGGCTATTTTGCAAATTATCATTGTTTGCGAGTTATTATTTTGGGGGTCAGGGTTCGCACTAAACACCCTTTTTTAGTCCTCAAAATTTGTGCTATTTCTTGAGAGTTTGCAAATCTCGCAGACCAGCCATTGAGCGATGAATTCGATCCTCACTGAGTGCTCTAAGCCTGTGGCTTTGTGCAAAAGCTAAGCTATTATCATTCCATGAAATAATCACGTTTTATTGGGTGATTATGTTTTCTATTCTTTTGAAGAAAGACAGGTGAAACTTTTAGTCACACAACAATAATAAGATGTGATTTTTATTATATCTATTTTTCATACTGCTCTGCTTGTCAGCAGTTGAGCACTTTTTCATTTATCAAACGTTTTTTATACGATTGTTTATTCTCGTCTGTTTTGGCCTAGCGATTAGAGCGTTCGCCAATGGCCTGGGAGAGCGAGGTTCAGTCCCAGGTCTAGTCATACCAAAGTCTCAAAAATGGTACTTGATACCTTCTTGTTTAACATTCAGAATTATAAGGTATGGATCAAGGGTAAAGTGGAGCAATCCAGGGTAAGTAGTTGCGCCCTTCCCTATACCTTGGTGTAGTAGCTATTGAAAAGGGAGCCTTCGGGACACCCTCGACTAAGGTCACCAACTTTACTTTACTTACTATATATATATATATATATACTAAAAGAAATCTAAGAAGGAAAAGTGCATAAAAAGTGATCGATTCTCTTATAGTAGAGCAAGTACAAATATACGAATTATAACCTCTTGAAGTGCATTATTTGAAGTTGTATGTGAAACACAAAATCAACATACTGAAATATGTTGGGATTGAATGGTTAATAAACCATATTTATTGTGAGATAAATTTAACAATATATATATATATATATATATATAACATCTCAAAAGATTGTAACTTTTGTCTAAAAGAAACAATACCCACTATCGCTTTCCTAGAACAAAACAAACACTTAAATAATGCTATCAAAAATATTACCCAAATGTAGGCATAAAAACAAATTCCAAATAAGCTACCTGAAAACTAACGACTAAAAGACTAAAAAAAAACAAAATAAAGTCCAAATACGTAAATAAAAAATAAGGGAAATAAAATGAAATAAATAATAATAATAATATTAATAGAGACATAACGATCTATCACATAATAAGCAAATATAGCGAACTGATGCAAAATGAGTACAAGACTAGACACGACTGAGTGGGAAAGGTGATCCACTGGGAATTATGCAAGAAATTGAAATTTAACCATACGACTAAATGGTATATGCACAAACCGGAATATGTCCATGAGAATAAGAAACACAAACTTCTATGGGATTTTGAGATACAAACGGATCACTAATCTCGGCCAGACGACCAGACCAAGTGATAGTAAAAAAAAAAACCCCAAAAAAAACCTGACGATTAGTGGAATTTGCCGTCCCAGGGGACCACACAATAAAATCAAAAGAAAGTGAAAAGAGAGATAAATACCCAAACCTTGATAGATAACTAAAAAACCTATGGAACATGAAAGTAACAGTGATACCAATTGTTATTAGCGCACATTGAATAATACTCAGAGGCTCGGTACAGGGACTTAAAAATCAGAGGACAAGTGGAGACCATCAGGACTACAATATTGTTAAGACAGGCCAGAATACTGAGAAGAGTCCTGGAAACTTGAAGAGATTTGCTGTCAAACTCCTGTGAAAAACTGTCAGCAAACGCTGGTGTGAAAAACTCTCAAAAGAGAAAAGAATTGGTTATAAATAGATCACAATAGTGCCATACGGACCAATTATAATAAACCAAAAATTAATAATATGAAACAGAATAGCAAGTGTCGTTTATGTAGAGACAAAGATGAAACGGTTAATCACATCAGAAGGAAATGCTGCAAGTGGCACAAAAAAGAGTCCAATTCACAGGGAATTGTTTTGTAGATTAGAATTTAATCCAACAACTAAATATTATATGCACAACTCATAAGTGATACATAAAATCCTAGGAATTTTGAAATACGAACAGTTTACTTAATGCCAACCAGACCTAGCGTTAATTAACAAAGGGAAAACGAATTTGACATCAAATAAATTTTGGCGTTCTGGCGGAGTACAAAGTGAAAATAAAAAAAACCCGAAAAGATAGATAAATATTTGGATCGTGCCAGAGAACAAAAACAACTATGAAACATGAGGGTGATGGTGATACTAATTATAGTTGGTGCAATTGGAACAGTCTCCAAAGGTTTGTAAAAAGATTAGTGGAACTGGAAACCAAAGGAAGAATCGGGACCTTCCAGACCACAGCATTCTTTTACAATGCTCAGAAAAATTCTAGAGATTTGAGGAGACTTGCTGTCACTTCAACTCCAGTGAAAAACCACAAGTTAACGCTGGTATGAAAAATCACAAAACGCTCTAAGGACGAATGATGTCAAAGTGAAAATCAAAAATACGCAACAAAATAGCCAGTATCGATTACGCGGAGAAAGAGATCAAACAACAATCACATTGTAAACTGTTATATACCCCTACCTATAAACATTAATGGGTATGTCCCATTCCTCATACTGTTATATACCCTACCTATGAACATTAATGGGTATGACCCATTCTTCATACTGTTATATATCCTACCTATAAACATTAATGTGTATGTCCCATTCCTCATACTGTTATATACCCTAAATATAAACATTAATGGGTATGTCCCATTCCTCATACGGTTATATACCCTACCTATGAATATTAATGGGTATGTCCCATTCCTCATACTGTTATATACCCTACCTATGAACATTAATGGGTGTGTCCTATGCCTCATACTGTTATATACCCTAAATATAAACATTAATGGGTATGTCCCATTGCTCATACTGTTATATACCCTACCTAAAAACATTAATGGGTATGTCCCATTCTTCGTAGTGTTATATACCATACCTATAAACATTAATGGTTATGTCCCATTCCTCATACTGTTATATACCCTAGCTATAAACATTAATGGGTATGTCCCATTCCGCATACTGTTATATACCCTACCTATAAACATTAATGGGTATGTCCCATTCCGCATACTGTTATATACCCTACCTATAAACATTAATGGGTATGTCCCATTCTTCATACTGTTATATACCCTACATATAAATAATAATTGATGTGTCCCATTCCTCATACTGTTATATACTCTACCTATGAATATTAATGGGTATGTCCCATTCCTCATACTGCTATATAACCTACCTATAAACATTAATGGGTATGTCCCATTCTTCATACTGTTATATACCCTACCTATGAATATTAATGGGTATGTCGTATTCCTCATACTGTTATATACCCAACCTATGAACATTCATGGGTATGTCCCATTCCTCATACTGTTATATACCCTACCTATGAACATTAATGGGTATGTCCCATTCTTCATACTGTTATATACCCTACCTATAAACATTAATGGGTATGTCCCATTCTTCATACTGCTATATAACCTACCTATAAACATTAATGGGTACGTCCCATTCCTCATACTGTTATATACCCTACCTATGAACATTAATGGGTATGTTCCACTCCTCATACTGTTATATACCCTACCTATGAATATTAATGGGTACGTCCCATTCCTCATACTGTTATATACCCTACCTATGAACATTAATGTGTATGTCCCATTCTTCATACTGTTATATACCCTACCTATAAACATTAATGGGTATGTCCCATTACTCATACTGTTATATACCCTACCTATGAACATTAATGGGTATGTCCCATTCCTCATACTGTTATATACCCTACCTATAAACATTAATGGGTATGTCCCATTCCTCATACTGTTATATACCCTACCTATGAACATTAATGGGTATGTCCCATTCCTCATACTGATATATACCCTACCTGTAAACATTAATGGGTATGTCCCATTCCTCATACTGTTATATACCCTACCTATGTACATTAATGGGTATGTCCTATCCCTCACTCTGTTTTATACCCTACCTATGAATATTAATGGGTATGTCCCATTCCTCATACTGTTATATACCCTACCTATGAACATTAATGGGTATGTCCTATACCTCACTCTGTTTTATACCCTACCTATAAACATTAATGGGTGTGTCCCATTCCTCATACTGTTATATACCCTACCTATAAACATTAATGGGTATGTCCCATTTTTCATACTGTTATATACCCTACCTATGAACATTAATGGGTATGTCCCATTCTTAATACTGTTATATACCCTATATGTGAACATTAATGGGTGTGTCCCATTCTTCATACTGTTATATACCCTACCTATAAACATTAATGGGTATGTCCCATTACTCATAAATACATTGGACACTATTGTGAGGGAGTGAAAATATACTGAATAAAAAATTTTTTTTGTTTTTTGTTTCCTAGCCTCTGGGGCGCCTCTTTTGGGGGTGCCGACGGGACCGAAAGTATTTTTGGATTTTACCGGACGCGTGTTGGCTGCAGCCCTGCGTCCGGACCCACTTGTAAAAAAGGGCCTTGTGCCATACTTGTCTGGTGGTGGGACGGAGAATAAATAAAGAAAATATACTAAGTAGTGACAACTAAAAGCAGTTACCTTCTTCCCGCCGCTGGTAAGTATTGTATCTTGTTAATGTTATGAAGATTTCCATTTTATTTCCAACCTCCGTTTTGGTTATTTCTCATTCAGTAACCATTTTGTTTGGTTTCAACATAAACGAACGCAGTTAACTTGTACAGAAGGAGTGCCAGACTAGACACGACTGCGTGGGGAAAGTGAATCAATGTGAATTGTGCAAGAGATTGAATTTTGAATATTCTGTCACATGGTATATGCCCAAACCAGAATCCGTCAAAGAGAATGAGATCGATGGGATTTTGAGATACAAGCAGATCATCAAACGCTGACCAGAAGACAATAACTAGTGTTGATTAACAAAAAAAAAAAGAGAGAGTTTGTCGTCTTATTGATTTTGCCGTTCCAGCTGACCATAGAGTGAAAATAAAAGAAAGCGCAAAGATTGTCAAATACTTCGACCTAACCAAAGATCTAAAACTGTGGAACATGCGGATGATGGTGATACCAACTGAAGTTGGTACACTTGAATGGTCTCTAAAAGATTAGAACAGTTAGAAATCTGAAGAAGAATCGAGACCATTTACATTATACATTATTGAGATCGGCCAGAATACTGAGAAGAGTCCTGCAGACCTGAGGAGACTTGCTATCTCTGATTCCAGCAAAAGCCCACCAGAAAACGCTGGTGTGAAAACTCGTAAGAAGTAAAATAATAATAATAATAATAATAATAATAATAATAATAATAATAAAGACACCACAAAACAGTAGATGTAGGCTATGGGTGACAGAGACGAAACGATCAATCACATAAGCAAATTCATCAAATTAGCACAGAAGGAGTACAAGGCGAGACACGACTGGGTCGGCAAGGTGATCTACTGGGAAATGTGCAGGAAATTTCAATTCGACCATACCAACAAATGGTATACTCACAACCCGGCACCTGTCCTAGAAAATGACTCGCATAAACTCCTATGAGACTTTAACATACAAGCGGATCACTTAATCCCGGACAGAAGACCAGACCTCATAATAATTAACCAAAAAAATGAGAATCTGCAAAATTGTCGACTTTGCTGTCCCGGCGGACCACAGAATAAATCTGAAGGAAAGTGAAAAGAAGGATAAGTACCTCGACCTTGCTCGATAAATAAAAAAAAATGTGGAACATGAAAGTAACGATTGTGCCAACTGTGATTGATGCGTTACGCACAGTAACTAAAGGATTATTAAAGGGCCTGGAGGACTTGGAAATTGGCGGACGAGTGGAGACTATCCAAACGACAGCATTGCTGAGGACACCCAGAATACTGAGACGAGTCCTGGAGACTTGAGGAGACTTGCTGTCACTCAAACTCCAGTGAAAAGCCATCAGCTAACACTGATGTAAAAAACTCTAAAGGATTAAATAATAATAATGATAATAATAATATCGGCCAGAATACTCATAAGAATCGTGGTGATCCGAGAATTGTTGCCACCTAGACTTCATTGAAAGACCGCTAGCTCACGATGATGTAAAAAAAAAGAAAAAGAAAAAAAGAAAAATGAAAAACTCGCTAAGTATAAGCTGAATGAATAAATAAATATATAAAAATACTTGAAAATGTATCTTTAATCTCACTGCACCGTTGAATATATCTGAAATGTTTCGAAAACAATTTAGCCTAAATAACTGATTTGTAAACTTTATACCAAATACAAGTCGTTCGGTTCGATTAGAGCCGAGTCTGATATTTCAGATGCAGTCAACAAGGAATTTATACGTCAGTTCGTCTACTGTACGAACGATTGATGTTCCTATTTGTTTGTTGATGTTTTTATAAAGCACGGTTTGTTGACAGGATATATTATTAGGCACTTATTTGTCAAGGGAGTATCTCTTTAAAACAGTCATATATACAGTATAACCCAGAAATAAGTACACAAATTGTAATTATTTATTATTTAAAAGAAATTATTTTTTTTAAAACACGGCTTGGAGAGTTTTTGATCCTTGTAAAAGGTAATAAGAAAAGTTGAACAAAAGAATCAATAAGAAGGACTTGTTCCTCATATATATATATATATATATACCTCTGTAATTTTTAAGTGGTTTTAACAGGTCTGAATTCAGATTTTCCTTCTCCTTGACTGGTTGCCATACGAAGGTTAAAGATCCAAGTCTACCTTACTATGCAACCATAGATGGAGGCAGGATAGTTGTATTCATGCTTTTCCTAAGGGTATAAGTGTTAAGTGAAAAGCAAACAGTCTCGTCTAGGTTTCAACTCGTGTCGCCGTGTCCATTTTCTGCAACGGTAACCATTACCCAACAAACACCTCTGTATCTCTGAAAATGTACAAATATGAAAAAAGAAAATGACCTTCAAAGGAGGATTTTATTTATCGCTGAATTATTTGCCAACGTTAATCGTTATATGTTTGTTTTAAAGGCTATATATATATATATATATATATACGATATATTTTTAAATTAAATTTCGAACACTTGCAACTTTATACAGTTTTGAACAAAACACCACAAAAAGAAATAGAATGTTTAAAACCTTCTCATTTTATCGTTTCATTTAATTCATAAAACACTCAGTTTAAACAGAATTTAGATGATACAAAATCCCATATTTAAATACTTGATAAAGGTTTAATGTAAAAAAACCGAAACGGCCAACGTTGGCAAATAATTCATCTCGAAATAAGATAAACTTCTGAAGGCCTACTTTTCTTTTTATATTTCTTTCATATGTTCTTTCATATTTCTGCGTTTTTATACAGTCTGATTTACAAGCACTTTGTCATATATATATATATATATATATAAGATATGAAAAACAAAATATTCAAACTATGTATTCTACATATATATATATATATATATATATATATATATATTCAAGTATAATGGACATTTCAGTAATACAGAAATAAATACCTCAAATTCTTATTACTGGGAAAAATTCAAATATACTTTAAAGTTATTACAAACAAGCAACTATACCGAGTAGTTAATGAATGATAGATTTTTTTTAAAAACCGTTACCTCCGGCTTTTAGCTAAAAATACCGATACGTTTTGTAAATCAGCGGCCTAACTTTATTCATTTATTATTTAAAAAAGATTTTTTTTCCATTGTTGATATTTGTCAAAACGAAAATGTTGATTCTGTTAATGTTGAAGAAATTGACGCAAAAAGCGTTCCACCTTAGCACTAAATTAAATCCCATATTTTGGAAGCGGATTATTTATAAACGGCAACCAAAGCCAATGGTCGAGAGTTCGATTTCCTTTTCCAATTTTTCTTATATTTACCACTGTTTTATTTTTTTGAGCGAAGTATTATTTGAATAAATAAAGAGTATATAGACCCAGAGGATTATGACAAAAAACTAAAAGAAATAAAAAAAAAAAAGGTTGAAATTAAATTAGTAATAAAATAACAGTAAAAATAAAGAGCGTATAAACCCTGAACGTTTCTTATAAAAATCAACAAAAATAAGTTGATTGCTTGTTTTATGGCATGTCAAACTTCTTGGGTTATTTAATACCAAATTTATCCTTCTAGAAGAACAGTACTGGTACTCTTTAAGCCATAGCTGGGAGGATAAGGAGGTTCATAGCTTTTCAAGGGTATTTGACCAAAAGTGAATGTCATACCAAGACTGGAGTTCGAACTCACTTCTTACGAATCTGTAGCCCTGCACTCTAACAATTACAGCACGAGCATTTTGCTATTCCTGCGGACCACAAGGTGAAAATGAAAGAAATCAAAACGAGAGGCAAGTACTTGGACCTTGCCTGAGAACTAAGAAAGCTGTGTACATGAAAATAAAGGTCATAATAATTATAAGTGATTCGCTTGGAACGGTCCCTATAAGCTTGGAAAGGGGGCTGAAGGGATTAGAAATCAGGAAGACCTTTGACAAGACGGATCACCGAGCTGTTGAAAAAGAATACTGAAAATAGTCTGATGAGACTGGCTGTTACTCAGGATCCATTGAAAGAATTCCAGCTGATGCAGATGTGAAAATCTCGGACTTTAGATTGTAGGAAAATACATCGGGCATCCGACAAAGTCATAAAATTCATCAAAGATTTCATAAAAAACTGAAAACTGGAATTGGAAGCAGGAAAAATTTTAGCTGAGATGAAAATCCCAAGAGACATCTTGCAGGGAGATATGCAGTCGCTTTCACCATTTGAAATGGCAATGATGCCACTAAATAACATTCTTAGGAAGTGTCCTTGGGGCTATAAATTTACTAAATCGCTAGAAAGGATAAATCACTTATGTACATGCTCATCAAGCTGTTTGCAAAATAGGAAAAAGAATTTGAAACTCTGATAAAAACAATAAGAATATACAGCCAGGATATAAGAATGGAATTTGGCATAGAAAAATGTGCCTTGCTCATAAGGGAAAATGTGAAAAGTCAAATAACAGAAGGAATAGAACTGCCAATTCAAGACAGAATAATACTGTTTGGAGAAACCGAAAATGAGGAATACTTGGAAATATTAAAAAGCGAACACAATTAAATAAGCCGAAATGAAAGAAAAAATAAGAAAAGAATACCTCTGAGACTAGAAAGCTTCTCAAAACTAAGCTACGAGGATCATTAAATCAGTTTCCAGACTTTTTTCGTATGGGCTCTTTTATTGATAGTACACACATGAAACTCTAGTCCCCTTCGAAGTAATCTCCTCCGGCTGCAATGCGCTTGTTGTACCGTTCTAACAACTTCTGGAAGGACCCATGGAAGTCCTCCTGAGTGAGCGTGTCAATGACCTTCGTCTCAGCCTTTTTCATCTCTTCAATTGTCTCATAACGACGACAGCCTCTGAGCTTAGGGAATAACCAAAAGTCACAGGGAGCAAGGTCTGGACTATAGGGAGGGTAACGAACTGTCTTGATACCCATCTTGGTCAAATAGTCTGTGACAAGGATGGAGTTGTGGACTGGTGCATTGTCCTGGTGGAAATGCCACTGACCCAACTTGAAGAGCGCTGGCCTTTTCCCTTGGAATCTCTTCCTGAACTTCCCTAAAACCTCAACATAGTAACCCTAACCCTAAGCCTAACCGTTTGGCCAATCAACTCTGGTGTACTGACTTCCTTACTCCTCACACACCTCTCATCATCCCCCACAGACTTCCTGCCTTCCTTGAATCTCTTATGCCACTCAAAAACTGATGCTCGATTCACGCAAGATGGTGGAAAAACAGTCTGAAGCAATCCATACGTTTCTGTGGCATTTTTTCAAGTTTAAAACAGAATTTTATTGCATATCGTTCTTCTAAAGTGTCCTCACGTCCAGATAGTAATTTTGAAATTGACCAGCTGTGACAATCAGATTTTAGTAGGATGTATTCCAATTGTTGCTGTAGCTTATCATTTGAATGTGAAATCATAAAAATTGATAAGTTATCTCATAAGATGTATAGCAATAAGATACTGAATTTTCAAGTGTCTACGACAATTTTAAATGCCCATACAAAAAAGTCTGGAAACTTATAGAAGGCACCACGTGTGTAGAAGGAATCTCACCAAAGGGATAAATACCTGGGCGATCCAACTTGTACGATACGCGGAAATGGACAAGTGAAGAACTTGTCCATTGGACCTGAGAACCAGAAAACTGATGATGATGTAACGGCCTTACATCCCTGAGATGATATAGACAAACTATACGTGTCAAGAGAAGGAGGAGAAAGAGGACTTGCTAGCATTGAACTTGGCGTGGAATGTAATTAATACAAGGACTCGAAGACTGGAAATAAAGACTAATTAAAGTGACCAAAAACATCACTGACAATATAAACAGAATAACAATAACTTTGAAATAGAAACGAGAAAAAAACCCAACTGTATGGATATTTCAAGCAATAAAATGACGAAATCTCCCACGAAAAGACTTGGACATGGCTAATGAAAGAAAACTTTAAGAGAGAAACTAAATCTCTTCTAAAAACAGCACAAAAGAACGCCATAAGGACCAATTACGTTCAAGCAAAAATAGATAAAACGCAACAGAATAGCAAGTGTAGGTCATGTGATGATAGAGACGAATGATTCATCGCATTAACAGCAAATGCATTAAGTTAGCGCAGAAAGAGTATAAGACTAGACATAATTGGGCAAGAAATTGAAATTTGACCATACTACCAAATGGCACATGCACAAACTAGAATCCCCGCCCAGGGGAATGAGACGCACAAAATTCTCTGGGATTTTGAAATCCAAACAGATCACCAAATACCGGCCAAAAGACAACAGCTAGTGATAGTCAAAAAACAAATAAATAAATACAAATAAAAATAAAAACACAAACAATAAAACTATATGTTTTGTGTAATTCTTAAGGTTTTATCTGCAAATGACAAAAATGTATGAAATCTTCAATCAGATGTTATAGCTGCTTAAATAGTTTTCTCATTTGTAGAGAAAACGAAGAATCTATCGAAAGAAACCTCCTTCCTCTGGGCCGAAACTCGTGATATATCAAACTGCAGACAGAAATCAAATTTAATGGAGAGAAATTAAGTGAAAATTATGGACATAACTAAGACCCAACGTCAGCCGACACCACAGCGACATTTCCCGCCAGAGAAGTTTGTAATTATGTATTTAAAATGTTCTTTAAACGAACGAATTAGTCAGAAACTTTCAAAATTGTTTCGCAATAACACTAATAATAAAGACTGTACAGATGGTTATTTTGTGATAAAAATCAACAATAATTGTGTAAAACTATTAGTAATGATAATGAAGATGGTCGGTTGGTTGTTTTTATAGCATATCAACCATTTGGGGTTATTTAATACCAAATCGTGTTTATACATATATATGGTTTTTAAGTGAATATTTTGATGATAATATTTATAAACGAGATAGCGCAACTTTGTTTGTACACAGTTAAATGGTTTCAAGTATTGCTAATCTTGTCACACACTTAAATGGTTATAAGTCTTGCTATTGTTGGCACACAGTTAAATGGTTTCAAGTATTGTTAATGTTGGCACACAGTTAAATGGTTTCAAGTCTTGCTATTGTTGGAACACACTTAATGTCTTGCCATTTTTGGCACACTCTTAAATGGTTTTAAATCTTGCTATTGTTGGCACACAGTTAAATGGTTTCAAGTCTTGCTATTGTTGGAACACACTTAAATGATTTCAAGACTTGCTATTGTTGGAACACAGTTAAATGGTTTCAAGTCTTGCTATTGTTGGCACACAGTTAAATAGTTTTAAGTATTGCTATTGTTAGCACACAATTAAATGATTTCAAGACTTGCTATTGTTGGCACACAGTTAAATGGTTTTAAGTCTTGCTATTGTTGGTACACAGTTAAATGGTTTCAAGTATTGCTATTACTTGCATATAGTTAAATGGTTTTAAGTATTGCTATTGTTAGCACACAGTTAAATAGATTCAAGTATTAGTATTGTCTGCACACACTTAATTAGTTTCAAGTATTGCTTTGTAACAATAAAACGTTCAATAATATTATTCATTTATTAAACGGTTTTAAGTATTGGTCTTGTTTGCACACATTTAAATGGAGCCCAATCGGCTGGGGCTGTTTTATACGCTGACTGCATCTTTTGCAGAAGGATAAATCCCCCACTTCCTAACAAGTGTCCTGGATATGATATTAAACTACATCTGATTTTGAAGCTCCATTCTTTGACATTCGGGAAATGTGGATTACACCTTCTTTGCCATTACTGCTAGGTTCTCCCTGACCGGGAGCAGTAGCATCTGGTTGCGTCCTATCTATGAATCATATAGAACTGTTTGACATTTAAACTGTGTGCAAACAAATGGTTTATGTTAAATTGAATTGTCAGAAATAGAACTGTTTGATCCTTTAACTGTGTTCAAACAAATAACTGTCAAATTGAATTATTAGTGATACGTAGCAATACTTAGAACCATTTAACTATGTGCTAACAAATGAGGAATGTCGAATAGAATTATTAATATTAAATTGCAACACTTCAAATTCTTTAACTGTGTGTCTAAATTAAATTATTGGTATTACATAGGAATACTTGGAACCATTTGACTGTGTGCAAATGAATGAATAGTATTGAATATAATCATTTGTGTTGAATAGCAAAGTTTTAAACCATTTGACTGTGTGCAAATAAATCTATTACAGAGAACAATACATGAAATCACTGTATGCAAATAAAGGATTTATATGAAATAGAATTATTACTGGTAAATAGTAATACTTGAAATAATTTAACTATGTGCAAACAAATAAGCTCAGGCTAGTCTAAAAATAAATTTATCTACAGACTATTCGCTTGCAAATCCTATGCATCAACCGGATTTGGCATTTGGTAAGCTACAAGCGTTGATATACCATGAAACCCAATCACATCAAATAGTTAAATTGTTTAAAGTATTGATATTGTTTGCACACAATTAAATGGCTTCAAGTATCGTTACTATAGCTATACGAGTAAATGGTTTCAAGTATTGCAATTTAACACAAATAATTCTATTTGCATCCATTCAAATGTTTTTAAGCATTATGTAATAATAATAGTTCAATTTAACATTTGTTAGCATACAATTAAATGTTTTTAATTATGGAAAATGATTCAATAATTCCATTTGACCCATAGATGGGACCTTAACTGGTACTTTCACTCTGGGTCAGAATGAACCTGGGAGCAATACCAATGAAGGGTAACTCCAGATTTTCAAACTTCCAGGACTGAAACCTCACGATCAAACGGTTTAGTGTCATATCCAGGGCACTCGTTGAAAAGGAAAGGGATCTTACTACTCTGCAGAGATGCAGTTCGCCTATTTTATAGTACCAGCCGACGAGGCTTGATAATGAAGAAGATGCTGATAATAATGATGATGAAGAATATATCGAACCAGACAAGCGACAAGAATTAGCGATAATGAAGAGTTTATCGACTCACTGTTACAGTAAAAAGCAACAATATGGCGTAGGTTATATAGTGGAACAGTGAACTACAGAAAAGCCAGTATAACAAACTGCTACAAAGGGAATACAAGTGTAGACATGATTGGGTGTGAAAGGGGAATTGTTTAATTATTTCTTTGTTTCATGGCATATTAATCTTAATGGGTTATTCAATGCCAAAGCTATCCTTTAAGAAGAACAGCTATAATAGAATTTAACCCAAAGTGGGTCGGAGGATAATGGCTAAAATTTGAGCATGCTGACAATAGGAATATGCACAAACAAAAATCTCGCATAGAAAGTGAAAACTGGTCATTTAATCCCGACCAGACGACCAGACCGAGTGTTTATCGACCAAAAAAAAAGAACTTTTCATTTTTTGGATTTTCAATTCCAACAGGAATTTTTTTTAGATAGGTGAGAAAACCGCAGAATATTAAAGTTGAATTAGGTTTCTTTGTTTAATGGTATATCAACTTTCGTGGGTTATTTTATGCCAAAGGCACTTTTATTGAAAAAAAACAACATTAATATAATTGAATCCGTTGCTGTGAGAAAGTCGGGCAACATGCAAATGATGGTGCTGCCAATTGCCGTGCTTTAACGGAACTCAAAGACTTGGAAACGTCTTTTTTTAAAGAAGAATCGTGACCATTCAGACTAAGGGTGAAATTAGGTTGAATATCTAGAAGAAATATTCTGGACACCTGAGAAGACTTTCTGTCACTCAAGATTTCGGTGAACGTCCACCAGTTAAAACTGCTATGATAATAATAATAATAATAATATCGAGTCAGTTTAGTGGGATAGATATCATCATCTATAAAGTTGTGTAAGACCAGCAATAAAAAGACCGTAATAATGAAGAATGTATCGACCCAGATTGCTACGATAAATAAAACGCAAAGATAGAAAATGCTATTTTAAGGGAGGGATTCTTAAAGTTGTCTATGTAGAGACTTTTGCAAATAAATAATGTTTCGGTAAGGGTAAATAAAAGCATAGGAGGGCTACAGCGGGAGTTTACTAGTTTGCGATTATGTAACATGAGAACAAAAATTACTGGATCATGTAGACTAAATACCAAATATCGAACACCTAACAGAGTGCTTGATTGGGTGGGATGGCCACTAGTGATGTGTCTGTCACACGCAATCCATCCAAAATATATTAAAATGAACGAACGACCTGGCAGTAATTGAGAAGATCTGGATCTTTTCAGCATCGTTAACAAATCATATCATTGTTTTATAACAAAAGAAAACATTTTAAATAATTATATTTTGAATAAATTATTTCATAAAAATATCTAAATTCTAAGATAATCCTTTGCATGATAAGCCATGAGATGTTTAAAGAAAAAGAGATTATTCAATAATAAAAATAAAAGTATCGATCTAAGAGACAAAAAATAATGAAAAAGTAAAATTAAAACACAATGCCTGTAATTTTAATTCTGATCCCTTGTAACAGTTTTAACGAAATTAAAATGAAATTATTAATGAAAAATGTCTCTCTGACCCAAAAGATCCGGATTTTCTCTTATGAAGTGAGTTTTTGTATTGTCAAATATTTGTTGGGTTTTGTGTTATTATATGATTCAATATTCCACTCATAATAACTTTTTGTATTCTATAAAAATCTTAATTTTAAAACTGAAAACATTTTAAAAAAAAATAAGCTCCTCTCAACATAGTCTCCATTGATGATGATGATGATCCTCAAGTTATGTTGATAGCATGGATTTCCCAGATTCTCTCTCCACATCCATCCCTATCATCCATTGCTTCCATCAGATCTTCCAAACTACACCCAGTGTCCACACTGAGCTGATGTAAATTAGTTCTTGCTGGTCGACCAACTCTGGCACGTCCATGTGTAGGGGTCCATTGAAGAATGTCACTAATGTGTTTGTCCTTGCTTCTCCAAAAGATCCCAGCATGTGGTGTTCGTCTTACTTGGATGGGATGTAAGTGACCATACTGCTGTTGTTTCGTGGGGTGTTGCTTCCTGGGTTTGTTCGAAATAGCTCATAGGATTCTTGTGTAGTTTCGATCCAGCTTTTTCTCTATGCTTACAAAACGATTAAGAAAAAAAACATCCAATGATACTAAGAAAAATGTCGGCAATATTCAGTTAATTTATTTGAAGGCGAATTGAATTTGGATTCAGTTACAAGGGGTACATCGAGTAACAAATTGCGAAGCCCTATTTTAAGTAAATACCATCATCATCATCATTATCATCGAGGCGTGCCAACAGCACTGATTCCTTTGACTCTTTCTCACCATCTGTCACTATCCGCCATTGCACTTGGTTGGTCATCAAATCGGCATCTGTTATCTCTACGGAATTGATGGATGTAGGTTTTTGGTGGTCGACCAACACCGGTGTATCTACGTGTCGGACTCCATTAAAGAACGTCGCTAATGCGTTCATCCTTACTTCGCTGTCAGTGACCAGCAGATGTTGGATAGTTTCTGAGATGGGAGGTAAGTGTCCTAACAGTTTCTCTTATTATGGGGTGCTGCAAGGGGCATCATTGGGTTGTTTCTATCTATTTTTTTCCCCTTGGCATTTTGTTAAAATTCAGGAAATGCAACCCTACCGTAGTACTGAAATGACCTGATTGTGGGAAGTGCTAGGAATGTCAGCTGGAAACCATTTACCTGACATTCATAGTTTCAACCTGTTTATTCATTTTTAAAATGCCTGCCCAAACTCAGATTTGTTACGGGACATTTTATTTCGTAAAATATTTTAGTCCATACTTTTTCTTTTATTAAAGAAAAACTTAACCCAACGCCCCTCTTGTTGGTTTCGATTGCATCCTTTGCAGAGGAGATAGATAGCCTTAAAAGAGTGGTCTGTGTATGGCACAAGACTGCATCTGATTATGAGGATTCACTTCTTCAGCTTTGGGGAATGCAGAGTCACTCCTTTATATCTATTACATAAGGTTCACTTTGACTCGGAGTATTAGGAGATGTGCCAGTCAAAACGATCTCTTTGACTATTAAAAGTATTCGAAAGGAATTCGTGAAACCGTATTTGTGTGAGGAAACAAATGATTGTTATTCAATAGTGATCGTTACTTTAAACTATTTAAATATGTATAAATTTGTACAATTATATAGAAAAAACCTGTCGACAGGGCTTTGAATAATCCATTACAATTTTGTTAGACCAACGCTTGAGTTTGTCCTTACTTTTCTAGCAGTTCCCGGCATTGTCTTGTTTTTCTTACTCGGATTGTTTAGGAGATGGGAGATAAGTATCCGTACATCAACTGTTTTATGGGGTGATACTTGCAGGATTTATTTCAAATAGCACGCAGCATCCTTGTGTAGCTTCCAACTTGGTTTTTCTCCAGGCGTTTCGTTGGATTTGGTTCGGGTTCGTTTCGTTTGCTTTAATTTTATGGCATATCAACCATTGCAGGTTATTTAAAGCTGAATTCTCTTAATACATATTTCTCAAATACATGTGATTTGTAAACACATTTTGTTGATAACGATTTTAAACGAGCCGAAGATCATTCTTTTCCACACAGTTAAATAGTTCGAAATATTGCTATGTTTCATTAGTAATTCAATCAAGTACCAATCACCAGCCCACACAAAGTTAAAACATCAAATAGTTCTATTTCAAACAATTCAATTTAGCATAAGTCATTTGTTTACACTCAGTTTGAATGTCCAACAGTTCTATTTGACCCATAAATAGGACCCTATCAGGTGCTACTAATCCAGGCCAGCGTGGACCTGGGAGTGATGGCAATAAAGACATATTCTGTATTCTCCAAAGCTCTTGTATTACTTCAGCCTCAACCATCAAAATTATTTCGTGTCATATCTAAGACACTCATTAGTTGGGGGGTCTTACCTCTCTGTATAGATGCAGTCGGTGTATTCTACAGCCCCAGACTTAGCCCCAGCCGACTGGTCTGTGTTTCGTCAGAGTCTAAAAGGTGCAACCATACAGTAGTACTGAGATGGCTACAGCTTGGAAGAATTTATGTTTTATTTTATCAAAAATACAAAAAACGTTTTAATTTGCAGATTTTTTTTTTCATCTGTCGAGAGATTTGACTAAATGGCAATAAAGAAGATGAAGCTTCTAAGCAAAATTTTATTCCTTTAGGTGTAAACAATTTACTCGTTACACTGCAAAAATATAGTCACTGGTAATGGATAACAATTGAGCGAAAATTGCTGAAGTCATTAGCCTTAATAAATAAACGGAGAATGTCTGTAATTATTTAGTAAAAATCGTCCTGTCGACAAAAGAACAAGTTCTATACATTGGCAGTTCAGAATCTTTTATATCTTAGTAAGTAAACGAAATATTGTCGACTTTTTAGGATGTAAAATGAAAAGTTCTAACATTAGATTTATCTCTTACACGTTCAAACCAGCAGTATTTCGTTTAAAAAATGACCTTATATCGCACTTTTCCCTGGATAGAGAGGTTGGATAAGTACATATCTTCGATTCTCGCCTGAGGTAGGTCTGTGAGAATTCATATTTTCTAAACTGGTTATATTTGAGAACTTGTAGAATATTTTTTAAATAAAATAAATTAAATAAAACACAAAGGCACAGCCTCACACTAGAAAAGTCTCAGAAGTACTTGGATCAATGCTGAAGTATATTGTATGCCAAAAGGACCATTTTGAAGAAAATTAACGTTTAGTTCATTGCTCATTGCTGTCTTGATAATTAAAGATTTTGTCTCGATAATTTTTCAACACGACTCAGATTTTGTAGAAAATGAACGTTTCGTTTATTGCTCATTTCTGTTTTGGTAAATACATGTATGGTCTTTATACTTTTTTTTATCACACTTTGTTCATGAATAAAAAATACTTTTTCTTGGTATCAAATAATTTCGGGTAACTAAAGATAATCATATGTAAATAATTATAACTTCAAATAACGGCTCAATACAATAATTCAGATATAGTTGTATGGTTTCAAGTATTCCTATCTAGTTCTAACGATTTCAAACTATTTGACCCATAGACGAAACAGGTACTACTACTACCCTGGGTCAGAGTGTGTCTGACAGTAATGGTAATGAAAGGTAGTGGTTACCTCCCATCACCAGTTGTGCGACTGACAGCAAAAAGTAAATCACAACTCTCGTGGTAGGTGCGAGAGACTGTCACACACGAGACGACGTTTTTTGAACAGAGATAGTTACTTACCGGGAGAGTGATAAATCACGACATAAATCTTGTCAACGATTAGGAATGGGCTGTGATTTGGGAAAGAATTGATTTTCTGGTTCGACCTGAAAATAACACTTCGTATCTCTCTGTTTTTGAGACGAACCTTGAGAAAAGTTGTAAGTCACCAGAATTCCAGAGCCGGGCCTCACTTCTGGATGATAATCATTATTTGCTTTAAAGTATTCCTATCTCATATCAATAAATTTAAACATCTATTTGGCCCATGAATTGAACTCTAACAGGTACTACCAGTCTTTTGTAGGGTGGGAGCGTAGCCCTCTGCAAGGGACACAATCGACGTATTGTAAACCCAACTTACCGTATAGCAATTATAGGCTTTGAGATAACTAATAATAGTAATGATAATTGTCAATCATTACTTCTGGTAATTATTCTTAATACAAATGACTCTAGTTAAATGATTACATTCGCTTTCGAACTAATGCCCTTGGGAAACTATGAATCTTCTTATCCCCTTAAATAGTATCATTGCTGTTTTTCTTCAAAGATAGCTTTGGCATTAATTAACCAACAAAAGTTGATATGCCATTTAACAAAAGAAACCAAACCAAACTAAATAATTTTCAGAGGTGTATGGTTTCAAAGAACTTCCTATCTAATAAAAGTAAGTAAAGTTGGCGACCGTAGTCGAGTGCGACCAGAAGGCTCCTTTTTCAATAGCTACTACACCGAGGTGTAGGGGAGGGCGCTACTCCATTCCCTGGATTGTTCCACTTTACTCTTGATACGTACCTTATAATGCTGAGTGTTAAGCAAGGAAGTATAAGTACCATTTTTAAAGTCTTTGCTATCACTCGACCAGGGATTGAACCCAGGTCTCCCGGACTATTGGCGAACACTCTATTCATTAGGCTAATGAGCCGGTGCTCCTATCTGATAACAATCATTCATTAACACAAAGTTGTACGGTTTCAAGTATTCCAATCCAATATTAATGATTTTCAAAAATCCATTTGACCATAGATTGGACTTTAGTAAGTATTTCCATTCCGAATCAGAGTGGACCTGGAAGTAATGCCAACGAATTGGTCACTTCATATTCCCCCGAAGTCCAGACTTGAAACCTCTCCACTGGAGAGGGTTTGATGTTATACCGTGGTCATATTTGTTTTTGGTGGTGGTGGTGGTGCTGGTGGGTGTCTTACCCTCTACAAGAAATACAATTGGTGTTTTTTACAGCCGGCAGAATAATCTTGCTAGTCAAGATATTGCTGATGGCGTTCTGCAAAACTCTTACAGTATTTTATAATCTTATTTCTTTATTTCCTCAGGAGAAAATGGGGATATTGTCGTCTAAATCGATTGGATACCTTAATTTATATTGATGGAGGTTGTTGATTCTGACAATTTGCAGCAAAGAAGAGAATTTTTAAATGCTAGAAAAGGTAGGATACTTTTGCATGGAGAGTATGGCAAAAGATAGAGTGAGCAACTAAGAAAAAACAACAAGAGCAGCAACAACAAAATGGTGTAAGAGGAGACTTAAGAATGGAGAGTAAGGCAAAAGGTAGGGAGAGCAACAATATAAAAAAACAGCAACTATAAAATGCTAGAAGTGGTAGGAGAATTGCGAATGGAGAGTAAGGCAAAAGGTAGGGAGAGCAACCATAGAAAGTAACAACAACAACAGCAACAATAAAATCCTAGAAGAGGTAGGAGAATTGCGAATGGAGAGTAAGACAAAAGGTAGGGAGAGCAACCATAGAAAGTAACAACAGCAACAGCAACAATAAAATCCTAGAAGAGGTAGGAGAATTGCGAATGGAGAGTAAGGCAAAAGGTAGGGAGAGCAACCATAGAAAGTAACAACAACAACAGCAACAATAAAATCCTAGAAGAGGTAGGAGAATTGCGAATGGAGAGTAAGGCAAAAGGTAGGGAGAGCAACCATAGAAAGTAACAACAACAACAGCAACAATAAAATCCTAGAAGAGGTAAGAGAATTGCGAATGGAGAGTAAGGCAAAAGGTAGGGAGAGCAACCATAGAAAGTAACAACAACAACAGCAACAATAAAATCCTAGAAGAGGTAAGAGAATTGCGAATGGAGAGTAAGGCAAAAGGTAGGGAGGGAAACGATAGAAAGTAACAACAACAACAGCAACAATAAAATCCTAGAAGAGGTAGAAGAATTTTGACTGGAAAGTAAGGATAAAGATAGGAATATCAAGTATAGAAAGCAACAATAACAACAATAAAAACAAAAAAAAATGTGAGAAGACCAAGGAGACCATTGAATGGAGAGTAAAGATTACAGAGACAAATTATAGAAAGCAACAACAACAACACTAACATCAACAATGAAATGCTAGAAGAGGTTGTAGACTTTTTAATCGAGAGGAAAGAGAATTTTGAAAAGAGAGTAAGACGAAACGTAAGGAAAATAACAATTGAAGACATCAACAACAACAGCAACAAGAAAATGTTAGAGTAAGGTGACTTTTAAACGGAGAGTAAGGTGAAAGATTGTTAAAGCAATTATAGAAAACAACAGCAACAACAAAATGTTAGAAAAGATAGGAGACTTTTAAATAGAGAGTAAGTTGACTTTTGAATAGAGAATAGGGAGAAATATGGAGAACAATGATAGAAAACAACAACAAAAAAAAAGAAAGAAAGATATACATTCCAAAATCACTGATGGTAAAGAAGTATTGTCAAATCAATAGGACTATTTATGGTCCCTTTTAAAGGAAAAAAAAAAGAACTCTTTTGAAAATAGAAAAGAAAGAACCACTGAAAAGATTAAAAACTGCTTTGAATCGTAAATATTTAAAGATATCTCGACGCATTTCGGCAAGATTTTTCTTTTATTTATTTTATAGTTATTTATTTTTTTAAGAAAGAGTTTCAGAGATTTCGTTGACACAGACAAGACAATTTTATCTCCATTCATTTAAAATTTGATTAATTAATTGCTATGTTGATACCGCTGTAATTATCTACATATCTTCCTTCTCTGGATCTGGAGTCCGTCGCCCAAACAATAGATTGACTAATTTTAACGTCAACTTGTTTGGGGTTATTTTATGCCTAGATTTTAGAGAATTATGATCATGCACATTGTATGTTTATATTTACATTTTTTGGTAATTTCTTTATTTGTTTTCACACAGTTATGTGGTTTGGATTCGTCACTTTCTTTTTGGCATATCAACTTTCGTGGGTTATTTTATGTCAAAGTCACCCTTGTAGAAAAATAACTGCAGTACTATTTAACCCATAGCTGTGGGAGAATAATCGACTTCTTGTCTTTCCACCGAGTATTAGTTCGAAAGTGAACGTAATAGCGCGACTGGAGTTCGAACTCGCTTAACAAGATGTCACAGTCCAGCACGTTAACCAGTACGCTATGAGGACTCTTCCACGGTTATATAATATCAAGTATTTCTATCCAATACAAATAATTTTTAAACAGATCTATTTTATCTATTGATGGAACCCTATCATTCTTGTTCAGAGTGGAGCTGGGAGTAATGACTACTAAGAGGTACTTCACATTACGCAGAGCTTCAAAACTGGATCTTCACCCCTAGATGCAGTTTAGAGTCATATCCAGGACTCCCCCTTTTGGTGGCAGATCTTACTCCTCTGTTAGGGATACAATTAACGAGTTCTAACTCCCACCGACTGAGGTGGGGACATATAGGTGGGGACATATAGAGTAACCTAATAACTACCTGACCCCCTAACACATATGCGTTTTATTGCATAGGCCAAAAAACCAAGCCACTAAATTAATTCATAGCACACCACTTCTACCAGGGAATAATTCGCCGCGACACCTGTCCCATACAACAACACGCTTTCTTGACTTCAGGGGAATACTAAAGCATGATTGGACTTGTAACAAACAATTGCTTTATTCTTTTACTGACATAAAATACAATTCTGCCTAAAAAGCCAATACGGATCCGTCTAATTCCATTATCGTAGTGATGCAGTTAAAGATGGTGGAATGAAATAAACATATCAATACTGATTAACATGTATTCTTAACAAATATATGTACATTGTTGTTGTTGCAGCCCCATTGCTTTATTTGAGGAAGTTGGGTCACTGTGCCGAGCTATTACCTTTAATAGTGGTGTAATGGTTATCGTCGTAGGAAATGGACACAGCGACACGAGTTCAAATCCTGGACGAGACTGATTGCATTTCACATAGCACTAATACCCTTGGAAAAGGTATGAATCCAAATATTCTCCCTCCAGCTATGGGTAAATAGTAGGACAGACTGAGTTTTTCAGCCTTGATGAGGCGACTAGTCAATTCAAACCTGTTAAACTCTGCTTAAAAATTGACCTTGTGTCATATCCTGCCCGAGTGGAGGGGTTGGTAAATATGGTTAGAGCTTTGCGTTGTCCATCTCCCCCCCAAATAGCATGTGGCAGGTTGTACTAGTTTACGTGGTACAAATAGCACACACAAAAAAAACCCAACTATGCCTGGTCTGATTCAACGCAACAGATTACACTGCCCAACCGATATGTTTCCTTTTTCCTGGACAAGTTTGCCTGCTTAAAAACCTAGAGAGCCGTACTAGTTACGCTGAGTTGAAAAGAGAAGAGATGGATTCATGCCTTTCCTGATGGCGAGCAGCCGCA
Source organism: Sepioteuthis lessoniana (assembly GCA_963585895.1). Lineage (NCBI taxonomy): Eukaryota > Metazoa > Mollusca > Cephalopoda > Myopsida > Loliginidae > Sepioteuthis > Sepioteuthis lessoniana. The sequence continues at coordinate 3,651,146 of OY757932.1, forward strand.
TCCAATCATATACGTATTGGAGAAAGCATGTTCTACATAAATTCGCTCTGGTATAAATACACTCCTAACAATTTATTTTATAGATAGTTAATTTTTCCTCAACCAAAGATACCAGGAATTTAGTATTTCTAGGGGAACATTAAAAAACCCAGACGAATATTATTAGGTACAGTATTCCCCGATATATAACTACATACCTAATAAGTTTTTTAATAAACACTTTTTTTTTTTTTGAGCCAAGGGGATCAGGATTTTAATATTTCTAGAGGAACATTATACGATCCCAACGAATCTTATTAGATAGAGTATCACTCATTTATACCGTAACTATTCATGTAAAAGACGCACTATTTTTTTTTTCAGATTTTTCAACTGTAAAGTTAGGAGTGTGTATTATTGACGAAAACTATATAATTAACCTTTTTTTTTTCCCGCCACAAACCTCATCTTAATCGGGACAAAAAAACAAACAAACAAAATTAAGTTATAACTATTATAAATACAAATGTGTTTTACAACGTTTCAATGAAATTTCCATTGGAATGTTTGTTTGTAATTTTTATTTTCCAAATGTGAACTAACTTTTGCTGCAATCATTTTATATTTTTGTGTGAACAGGTCCGCTTGTTTGCTCGAAATATTACGTTTTCTATTTCAAAACAATATAGACTATATAATTTCTAATTTGTTATCTGTACAAACTAATAAAAATTTGAATAAATGCTAAATTTTGGTTCAATTTAGTTGCTATGAATTCAGTGCGTATTATACACAAGAATTTTTTTCCAGAATTTCACAGTCTCAGTTAGTGGGGTGTCCTCATGGTGTAATGGTTGAAGTGAGGGACTGCTAAATCGTAGTAAGCGAGTTCGAAATCCAGTTGCGCTATTATGTTCACTTTTGGACAAATACCCTTTGGGAAAGGTATGAACCCCTTTATCCTCCCAGCTATGTATTAAATAGAACCACTATTGTTTTTCTAGAATGGTGGATCTGGTATTAAATAACCCCAGAAGGTTGATATGCCATTAATCCACCAAAGTTACAAGTGCGCGTTATACATGAATGTTTGGTATACACAAATAATTACGGTTACACCATTTCAAACAACTTTTTAAAATAAAAAGTTAATTTTATTTACCCAGATGCCAGAACTTTATCTTGTGGAAGACTGTTCACTTAAAACGGATATCATTGGACATTATACATTACTAAACTCTACAGCCTGAAAATACAGTAACTGAAAATAAAATTGCATAAATATATACCAAGGAAGAACTTAATTTTGAAAACCTATGTATTCCTATATTTGATTTCAGAGTTTCAATGAAGACAGTTAATAAATGTTTCAGCGACCAACCCGTTGCAAGGATGAAAAAAAAAATGAGAGCGTGGTTTGAATGAATCAGTGTATAATAGAAACAAGAATTAGATTCGAAAACTCTGACAGAAAGAATTCCGAAGATTGCAGTAAACAAACTTTTTTTTGTTTTATAGCCGAAGGTTTTCTCAAAGCCAAAGTCATCCTTGCTGGAGAACAGGAAGGTACTCAAAGCTGGCGGAGTGGAGGTAAGTGAGTTCATGCCTTTTCTAAGGGTATTAGACCGAAAGTGAACGTAATGATTTGATTGAAAATCGAACCCGCTTAGTATGATGTCACAGTCAAGCACGTTTGAGACTGCGCCACGGGGACTTTTTCCTCCCGAAAAAAACTTTGTAATAAAGACCAAAAAATTAGAAAAACGTTCGAAATTAATCAATGTATAATAATAAAAATTTCGAAGAAAATGAAGTCGAAACGGTTTGTCAATTATTTCTTTTCAGTAAGCCAACTAATGTTCAAAGCTTCGGTTAATGAAGTAAAAAGAAAAATTTTACGCAGCCATTAGCTCGTTGATGATCTTCTATAGCAGACTGCCAACCACTGCTCTAAGGCAAGGTTTTTTTCCTTCCTTTTCATCTTTCTTAATTCCTTGTTGATACAAAATTATAACGGGTTAAATCATTTGATATGAGAAGAAAAGTTTAGTTCATTTTCTTTGTTTTATGGCATATCAACCTTGTAGAAGAACAGTATCGGTGCTATTTAACCCATCGCTTGGGAGGATAAGGGGGTTCATGCCTTTCCCCAGGGTATTAGTTCAAAAGTGAGCGTTATCGGGTGATTGGAGTTCGAACTCACTGCGTGGCTGAATTTCAGTTATCATGCCAGGGGAACTCCCCCATGAGAATACATGATTTTTTTCCATTTCATAAACTTTTATTTTTTTCTTTCTTCCGGTCTTTTCCGGCACCAGACAGTCATTTTCATTGACACAACTTTATTTAGTTTTAGTTTTAGTTTTTTGTTTGTTTTTTTTCTTGTCGCACTTTGTTAACATTAATGAAAAAGACCAGTAGCATAGCCTGAACAAATTAGATTTATTAAAAAAAAAACAAAAAAAAATGGAAAAAAGAGAAAGAAAAAAGGAAAAAAAGACCTCCGGACAGAGTAACCTGTCCTTGTATGGCTTTAGTTTCACGGTCAATTTTAGATTAAAATAATACAATTTATTTGTGGTTGCAGGGCAACACACGACGGGGAAGCGTTCGTGGTGTAACAGTGTTTATTTGAGAAAAAGAAGTCAGTCATTCGAGTTCAAATCTTGGACAGAGCTGTTGACATTGTATTTTACGCTAAATGCCTTAAAAGAGGCACGACTCCATCGAGAGGTAATTAGTAAAACTCTCTATGTATGTGTTACGAGTTACCGCAAAGGTGTGAGCAGTACAAATACGATTTATAGATCGCATCGGGGTCAAAGAGCGTGTGTCTTGTGGTTAGAGAAGCGTTTGATTGCTGCTTCCATCTGCTATGTTGGATAAGGGTTGTTCAGAGGATGGTGTGTATGATACATTTAAAACAGTTCGGCTCTTCACCTGTCTTCTCTGCAAAGGTTGGTCGAATTCTCGTTCGTTCTTTCATAACTCGAGAAGTTAGCAGGTTTCCGACTCCTTTCTGGATGAAAGATTGTTTTTGTCACGATAATATTGACCAACATAAACGCAAGGAACTTCAGTGTAACTGCTACCTTTAACCATTTGTCCGTCGATTACTAGTCAAAATATGATTGACTGTTGAAGCGAGAGGGGAAAAAGCAAGAACGGATATGAATTATTTCTCGTGGCACATTTCTGATACGAATGAGACACTTATTTGAGAAAAAAAAACTTTCTGACAATCGGCGTTAATGGTCGGATACATTCTAACTTTGGTCAAACACACACTATGTCAGTCGTTTACCCTCTCTGACGGTCGAATACTATATGATCTCTCATACGAGAGGTGTTCTCTTACCACTCAAAATCCTTCACGTCAATTTCCTGACCATCTAGCGTGAATTTCAAAGAATGGCCACTACGCTGTTTGTGATTAGTCATTTATTTTCTGTGTGGATTGGCAGGGGACTTAATTTATCTACGTATTTATCGATTTTTATCCTTTGTTTCGGGTTGGCCGGGTCATCCTTTTGTTTATTTCTTCATTTAAAACAAACCTTAAACCAAGCAATACCATTCACCCACTGACATAATGTAACATCATCTTACCTTGTAAGTTGGCAAACCTATCAAGAAGGAAAATACTGAATTCGAACCTCCAATCAACGTACTCCCGTAGGACTTTAATTGCTGTTTTGTTATGATCAGAGCTAGATGATCAAATAAATTTGGTCATTGACTTTTTGCAATTGGTTCCGAGTAACATAGTATAACCTGTCACATGTCACTAGGAGATAAGATGGGCAACGCTAAGTAACCCGCTCTTAGAGAGATGCCACGAAGAGTAATTGCCTAGCATGGTGACTCGAAGACTTGAAAAAGGTTAGGGGGCTATAGCCTAGTACAAATTATCACATGTAACTTGGATAGGAGATGGGCAACATCAACTAACCCTTTCATTGCCATGTGAGATGCCATGAAGAGAATTTCACGGTCTGGTGTTCCGAAGACGTGGACAAGGTTATGGGATTACATAGGACATAAGCAACGTTAACTGATGGCATCTGTCGATATTGTTTTGTTTTTTTTTTTTGTTTAATGACATATCAACCTCTATGGGTTATCTAATGTCAATGCCATCGCTATACAAGGTCATTCATGTTACTATTTATGGGGCGATAAAGTAGATTACACCTTTCTCAAACGTTATTAGCCCGAAAGTGAATTTCATAGAGCGACTGAACTTTGTGTTCTCCTATAACATCAGCACCTTGAATTATTGTTTCTTATGAACCCAAGAAAATAATCTCATTGTGGTACTTTAAAATTATCTGGGAACCTCGAGTGGTGTAATTGTTAGCAAGCTAGATTAGCTGACATTCATGAGTGAGTTCGAGTCTCATTGGGTGTCCCATTCACTCAGCCTTGGGCCACATCTAGATAAAAACATTAGTAAAATTGTCTCATTTCTCTGTGTTTAACTAGAGGGGGGTGTCGTAGTGTATTGGTTAATGTGCTGGACTACAGAATCGTAGTAAGCGAGTTCGAACTCCAGTCGCGCTATTACATACACTTTCGGACAAATACCCTTGGGAAAGGTATGAAACCCCTAATCCACCCCGCTATAGGTTAAATTGTACCACTACTGTCCTTCTTGAATGATAGATGTGGCATTAAATAGCCCAATAAACTTGATATCCCGTTAAAAAATAAAACCAACCAGGTTTAAATATATTTAATAACTTGGATTTAAAACCATTATCAAAATTTTAATGAAGATGTCAAAAATGTTATAAATTTTACGCACAATATATATTATCTTCTTTCCACTTTCTGCGTTACTCTCATTCGACTGCACTTTTTCTTTTCTTTTTGTGCGTACCTCCCAGTCCCAACAACAACAACAACAAAAAATCACCCCTCTCTTCATCTCTTACTCTTTCTACCTTTCAATCGTTTCCTCTTTTTCTACACACTTATTATTATTTCTCTCTGTTTTAGGGTCTACCTCAAGTTACTATTCTGACTATCTGCAGCCAATCTAGTAGGCTTCAGAAATTTGTGTTTCTCTATTCGACTAGTAACTTTTCTTTCTTACTTTTTGTTTCATGGTAAATATAGGATGCAAAATACCAGATTTTCAAATTGATTCTACCAAGTGTAGCTGTCTTGATGATATGTGTTTATCCAGTTGGCTGGTACTGTAGAATACACCGACTGCACCTCTGCAAAGGGGTCAGACCCCACCCCCAATGAGTGTCCTGGATGGTGTGGTTCCAGTGATGCTGGGGCTTCGGGGAATGTGGAGCATTCTTCATTGCTATTGCTCCCAGGTCCACTCTGGCCCAGAATGGTTGCACCTGATAGGGCCCTCTCGATAGATTAAATAGAACTAACGGCATACTTATGCTAAACTGAATTGTTTGACTAAACTGAATAGCTTGAAAAAGAAATGTTTTTGACAATTAAACCGTGCTTACATTTAAACTGCATGCTCATGCTAAACTGAATTATTTGAAATGGAACTGTTTTTTGACATTGAAACTGTACTTATACTAAATTGGTTTGTTTAATATAGAACTGTTTTGACATTTAACTGTGTGTAAACAAAATCTGTTCTTATACTAAACTGAATTAGAACTGCTTGACTAAACTGAATAGCTTGGCATAGAAATGTTTTTCAGAATTAAACTGTACTTACATTTAAACTGCGTACTTATCCTAAACTGAATTGTTTGAAATAGAACTATTTGTATAAAAATGGATTTGGCGTTAAATAACCTACAAAGGTTGATATGCCATAAACCCAAACTAGACGTGTAGACATCATCTCTTAATTGCATAAATTGCTATTGTGCACAAGTCTTCATTTAAATTATATAGTTTAAAGATTTAAAGCTTTATTTATCATGTATTTATATGTATGAACGAAAATATCTACTCACACACGTATGGTAAGTCTGAATTTAGTAAACTAGTTCCTATATCTCGATAGCCATATCTTATCTACCGAAATCGATATCAACTTACACATGAGTAAAGCATGGATTGGTCTTTTCTGATCGATTATCGAATAAAAAGAAATCTGATCTCTCAGATAAAATAAAACAGGAGTTCTTCCAAACTGCAGCCGTGTCAGTACTATTGTTAAGTCGCACCACTTGTGCCCTAACGAAACGCTTCATGAAAAACTACACAAGGATGCCGCGGACTATTTGGAATAAAATGTAGGAAGCAGCACCCTACAAAACAACAGCTATACGGCCACTTGCTTCTCATCTCAGAAACCATGCAAGAAAGACGAACAAAACATGGAGAGCATCGGTAACATAAGGACGAACACATAAGCGATGTTAGTATAAGTATAGTTTTTTGTTTACACACAGTTAAATGTCAAAACAGTTCTTTTTCAAACAATTCAGTTTAGCATAAGTAGAGTTTCAATATAAAAAACAGTTCTATTTCAAACAATTCAGTTTAGGATAAGTATGCAGTTTAAATGTCAAAAAAGTCCTATATGACCTATAGATACAACTCTATTAGGTATTACCACACTGGGCCAGAATGGACCTGGGAGCAATGGCAATGAAGGGGTACTCCGCATTCCCCAAAGCTCCAGCATTCGTGGAACCTCACCATCAGATTGTTTAGTGTCATATCAGGACACTCGTTGGAGGGGTTCTTACCTCTCTGCAGAGTAGCAGTCGGTGTATTCTACAGCCCCAGCCGACAAGGAAAGTGAGCCCACTGGATGATATACGAAGAGCGATAACAGATATAGACGGATAGAAAGAGAGAGTCATAGGAATTCGTGCTGTCTGGACACTTTGATGATATATATATATATATATATATATATATATATATAATCACGTTTCAGTAAAGGGGATTTTAAAAAGGGTAAATTAAAATTTATCGAAAATATAAAACATTTATTTTCAACGATTGCAGTCCAGGGGAAAGGCAGATTTTTGATTAAATTAATCTGGGGTCTTTCAAAAAAAAAAAAAAAAAAAAAAATTGATATAACGTTTTCAAACTAATTGTTTCAGAATGTTCTACCAATTAAGAAATGTTCTTGGGTTTGAAACCAATGAAAATCAGTCGAAGCTAAATGCTGATCAGTGTGGAGGATGTGGATGAACTGCCCATCCAAACGGTTTTTTCTTAGTTTTGAGGGACTGTAATTTTATTATTATCATTATTATTATTATTATTATTATTATACGCTTGATGAGTTTTTCACAACAGTGTTAGCTGATGGTTAAGAGTTTAAGTGACAACAAGTCTCCTCAAGTCTCCAGGACCCTTCTCAGTATTCTGGCCAATCTTAATGATGCTGTATTTTGGATGGTCTCGGTACGTTCTCCGGTTTCTAGATCAGCAGTCTTTTTACCAAACGTTTGCGGATCATTCAGAGTACGACCATTATCATTGGTATCATCATAACCCTTTTTTTAGCTCTCTTGCAAGGTCCTGGTACTCGTCACTCTTTTTGTTTTTCTTTGATTTTCACTCTGTGGTCCGTCGAGACAGCAAAATCCACTTAAAGGTAGGTTTTCTTTTTTTTTAAATTATCATTAGATCTGGTTTCTGTTCGGGATTAGATTAACTGTTTGTATCTCAAAACTATTATTATCATTATTGTTATTGTTGTTATTTTACTCTGTGTGAGATTTTCACATCAGTGCCAGCTAGTAAGCTTTATATGGAGTCTGAATGACAGCAAGCCTCCTTAAATCTCCATGACTTTTCTCAGTATTCTAACCGGTCTTAAAATTGCTGTCATCTAGATGATCTCCATTCTTACAAGGATTTCCCATTCTTTCAGTCCCCTTTGAAAGCCCCTTGGGGACTGTTCCAAGCATACTACTACAACAACCAATATCCCAGTCACTTTTATGTTCCACAGCTTTTTTAGTTCTCTAAAAAGGTCCAAGTATTTCTAAATCATTTCACTTTCTTTTATTTTCATTCTGTGGTCCGTCAGAACGGCAAATTTCTTAAGATGGCTGCCTCTTTCTTCTTTATTAATTAACGCAAAGATCTGGTCTTCTGGTCGGGATTCGGTGATCGTTTCTATTTGAAAATCCCAGAGCATTTAGAAGATCTCGTTCTCTTGGATAAATTCTGGTTTGTGCTTATGTCATTTGGTAATAGAGTCAAATTTTGATCTGTTGCGCAGTTCCCAGTAGATATCCTTTCCCACCCAGTCATCCTTTGACTTTTACTCCTTTGCTGCTAGTTTTCTGCATTCGCTAATCATGTGATTAACTGTTTCATTTCTGTCTACACATTATCTTCACTTACTATTCTGTTCCATATTATTGATTTTTGCTTCTATTATTATTATTTACTCTTTAGAGTTTTTCACATCAGCGTTAGCTGATAGTTTTTCACTGGAGTCTGAGTGACAGCAAGTCTCCTTAAGTCTTCAGGACTCTTCTCAGTATTCTGGCCGTTCTCAATAATGTAGTAGTTTCGATGGTCTCCACTCGTCCGCCAACTTCCAAGTCCTCCAGTCCCTTTAGTAATCCTTTAGTTACTGTTCCAAACGCACCGATTACAATTGGTATAATTGTCACCTGCCAGTTCCATAGTTTTTTCAATTCCCTAGCAAAGTCGAGGTACTTATCCTTCTTTTCATATTCTTTCAGTTTTATTCTGTGGACAGCCAGGACACCAAAGTCGACAATTTTGCAAGATCTCTTTTTTTTTTTGTTGTTGATTATTATTAGGTTTGGTCTTCTGGCCGAGATTAGGTGATCCGTTTGTATGTCAAAGTCCCATAGGAATTTATGTGTGTCATTTTCTAGGACAAATGCAGAGTTGTGCATATATCATTTGTTCGTATGGTCAAATTTAAATTTCTTGGAAATCTCCCTGTGGATAAACTTGCCGACCCAGTCGTGTCTCGCCTTGTACCCTTTCTGCGCTAATTTGCTGCATTCGCTTATTATGTGATTGATGGTTTCATCTCAGTCACTGCATCACCTACATTTGCTATTTGCAATTTTGTTGCGTCTTATCTATTATTATTATTATTATTATTATTATTATTTCATTCTTTGTGAGTTTTTCCAAGTTTTTCCCAAGTTTTTCACAAGAGTCTAAGTGACAACTAGTCTCGTCAATCTCCAGACTTATTATCATTATTATTAAGGAGAGAGTCACTATATTTAATAATAATAATAATAATAATAATAATAATAATAATGGGTTATTGGCCTAGTGGGTAAAGTGTTTGCCGATGGCCAGGGAGACCTGGGTTCAATCCCAGGTCGCGTCATACCAAACACTTTAAAAATGGTACTTGATATCGCCTTGCTTAACATTCAGCAACACAAGGTATGTATCAAGGGTAAGTGGAGCAATCCAGGGAAAGGAGTAGCGCCCTTCCCAACACCTCGGTGTAGTAGCTATTGAAAAGGGAGCCTTCTGGTCGCCCTGGACTAAAGGGAGACAACTTTACTTACCTAATTTTTAAAAAATCAACTTGAACGCATTTAATTTTGAGATGAAATGTCTGATGCTTTGATTTAAATCTGAACGTTTGTGCTTATGGCCGTCAGTACACAAAGAAATAGCAAAGAAATCAAAAAGATCCATTGACTTAGAAAAATTGAAAAACATAAACTAATCAACTTTGTCAATCATTGCTTTTTAATAATAACCGACGTAGATAAGAAATTAGTTTGCGGCAATATTCTTTTAGAACTGAAATGCAGGATTCTTTTCATTAGGTGAGTATAGCTAACGTTTCTTTTTTCTTTTCCTTTAATTTAAAAAGACGGTTTTCAATTTCGCTTTCGGCGTTTAGTTTATTTATTTATTTAAGACGTTGAGACGTTGTTTTTTCAGTACATTTAATAAAGGAATTGAAATAACATAAGGAATATTGAATATGATGTGAGGAATCGCTTTTTTCCTTTTCAATTATGATGGGATTCTTTACACGTGGAAACCGTGGACTCCGAGTTTCACGTAATGATAATAGCTGTGTTAGTGAAGGAAGAATGCAGAGAACGATTGAATATTTTTTATTTATTTCAATTAGAAAGAAAGAAAGAAAGAAAGAATGCATGGAAGAGGAAAACGAAGGGAAAATAAGGGAAGAAAACTAAGAAATTGGAAAAGAAAGAATGAAGGAAAGCATGAAAAGAAGAAAGAAAAATAAGTATAAGTTGGTTACTTGGTTGGTTGGTTGGTTGGTTGGTCTTTTATGGAGCATCAACTGTTGTGGTTGTGCCAAATCCTGTTTATATGTATATATGATTCGTTGGTAACTTTACTTTTAAACGAGTTATTAGAGCCCATTTGTTTGCACACAGTTAAATGACTTCCAGTATTGCTGTTTAACATTAGCAGTTCGATTTATCAAGTAGTCTTATGCAATATAAATAATTTGCACATAGCAGTACGGTTTCAAATAACCAATAATAATAATAATAATAATAATCCCTAGTCAATGATTGAACAGTTCTATTTGACCCATAGATAAGATATTAACAGGTCCTACCAATCCGGGTCAGAGTGGATCTTGGAGTAGTGGTAATAGAGGGGTACTCTACATTCCCCAAAGCTCTAGGACTGAAGCCTCACCATCAGATGTGATTTAGTGTCATTCCCTTGACCGTGAGTATAAAGTATAAAGTGTTAGGCTTCGATTGTCAATGTAGAAGAGTAAAAAGAAATTTATTTTCAACTCTTGGATAAATCAAGAGACAATTTTTTGAATAAAAGAAAAAATGAAAGAAAGAAAAAAAGAAAAAAAAATCACCTATGTGACATTGGAAGTTGTGAATATCGTTAGGAGAACAGACGGCATTCTTGAAATGAATTCCTGGCACGAAGATTGTCTTCGATCCAACGGTGAGTACTTCCATCTGGTTGCCAAGTCTTAATCCGGAGCCAAAATCACTTGAAACAGATGGAATCGTTTCACATCTGACATTATCAGGCTTTTCAAAAACTGATGCGACAAATATGAAATCCTTCGCCATTCGATTCTCATCCGTTCCGGTCAAGCGACACATCGAAAGAATAACTAAACGTTGCTGTATACGACATTTTGAAACCGGCGTTCAGCGTCCTTCATCTGCTTTCCCGTTGACACGATTATTACAGGTTATCGTGTAAGACTTCGCTGTCAATCGATGATAACTATAGGCCAAATTGATTTGATTGATTGAGTCTACCGGCATCTGAATAGGAATTATTTTGTGCATATAAGCTAGGGAATTGCGTCCATTTTACATTTATACCTACATCTATTGCAAATATTTCTTGAGAGTTTTTTTTTTGCGCATAACTGTTTGATATCAAGTATTCCTATCTAATACAAATAATTTGCATACAGTCGTATGATATCAAGTATTACTATCTAATACAAATAATTTGCATACAAATATATGGTATTAAGTATTCCTATCAAATACAAATAATTTGTACACAGTTATAAAAATCAAGTATTCCTAATTAATATAAAAAATTTGCATACGGTCGTATGATATTAAGTATTCCTATCTAATACAAATAATTTGTACATAGTTGTATGGTTTCAAGTATTTTCATTTAATATCAATAATTATAGGGTTTCAGTTTATTATTTCTATCTAATTAATAATAGTCATTTGTTCGCATACTGTTTGGAATGCTCTTCTATGGACCCCCAACTCATGAACGTGCCACTAATGGCTGACTAGCAAGAACTTTCTTACATCAGCTCTGTGCGGACACTGGATGTAGTTTGAAAGACCTGCCGGGAGCGATGGATGATAGGGATGGATGGAGAGAAAGAATTAGGGAAATCTATGTTGTCAACACGACTTGATGATGACCTTTGCATACAGTTTTATCGTTTCAAGTATCTCATAATAATTCATTGTAAATAATTATAGTTTCAAGTAACAACTCAATAAAAATAATTTACAGTTACTGGACATCAAGTATTATTATCGAAAACGAATAATTTTTGAACAGATTTATTGGACCATTAGATTGGACCCAAATAGGTACTCCCTCTTGAAGACTGGGTAGACCTGGGAATAATGGCTATGAAAAGATATTCCATACTCCTCAGATATCCAAAATTGAAGCCTCAACGTTGGGCTTTGTTTAGTGTCATACTCTTGACTCTCTTTTTGTGTAAGTCTTGGGAGATGTCTTACTCCACTGACAGGGGTATGTTCAGCGAAATGCAAACTCTGCCGACAAGGCAGCAAATTGATTTGGTTCCATTTTTGATGTAAAACGTCTTGGAGAAGAAAAACTGACTTCAAAAAAGCTGTACTCCCGTTGAAAAGTGATCTTGTGTCGCATCATACTCATGGTGGAGTGGATGTGTAAATGATCCTGCAAAGTGGGTTCTTTAGCCCTGTCTTGAAGAACAAAAACCAGCTGTATTCAAATTATCTCTACTTTACAATAAAATTGACCTTGTGTCACATACTACTCATGGTGGAGGGGTTGTGCAAATACACATCTATTCATATTTGTGTATGAATATGTCACCAGATGATCGGAAACATGTAGCCCAATAGATTTATCGTCGAATAAATATAAACTCAACGATCCAAGTTCAAATCCTGGATGACACTGTTTACTTTTGCGATAATATACATGGGAAAGTCATTAATCCTTCTCTTCTTCCTTCCCATATATGGGCAAAATAGTTGGGTAGACTGTGTTCTTTTACCTTAGCATGATAACTGGTTTGGGAGAAGAAAACTGACCTTATGTCGCATCCTGCTCGTAGCAGAGGGCTTGGTGTATACAAAGTGATTGTAAGACTGTTTACATTTCCCTTCACACCAATACCCATTAGTAAAAACTAGAATCCGTCTCTCTCCCTCATAGCAGCGGGTACAGAGTTGGTTAGACTGGGCATTTTAGTCTGGGTACTGAGACCGATCTTGAAAGAAAACACAGAATCCAAACTTCGCAAAGAAATTGACCACGTGTCGAGTCCTGTCAGCGGTAGAGAAGTTGGGTAAATATACGTGGTGCCTTCAATAAGTTTCCTGACTTTTTTTGTACAGGCATTTAAAATTGTTGTAGACTCATGAAAATTCAGTATGTTATTGCTATACATCTTATGAGATGACTGACCTATTTTTATGATTTCAGATTCAAATCAACAGCTACAGCAGCAGTTGGAATACACCCTACTAAAACTTGATTGTCACAGCTGGTGAATTTCAAAAATGCAATCTGGACGTGAGGACACTTTAGAGGAACGATATGCAATAAAATTGTGTTTTAAACTTGGAAAAAATGCCACAGAAACGTATGGAATGCTTCAGACTGCTTTTCGAGCATCTTGCATGAATCGAGCATCAGTTTTTGAGTGGCCTAAGAGATTCAAGGAAGGCAGGGAGTTTGTGAGGGATGATGAGAGGCGTGGGAGGAGTAAGGAACTCAATACACCAGAATTGATTGACCAAAGGGTAAGGGTTAGGGTTATTATGTTGAGGTTTTAAGGGAGTTTAGGAAGAGATTCCGTCGGAAGAGGCCAGCACTCTTCAAATCGGGTCAGTGGCATTTCCACCAGGACAATGGACGACGCACTAGTCCCCAACTCCATCCTTGTCACAGACTATTTGACCAAGATGGACATCAAGAAAGTTCCCCATCCTTCCTATAGTCCAAACCTTGCTCCCTGTGACTTTTACTTATTCCCTAAACCCAGAGGCTGTCTTTATGAGACAATTGAGGAGATGAAAGAGGCTGTGACGAAGGTCATTGACACGCTCACAGAAGAGGACTTCCATGGGGCTTTCAGAAGTTGTTTGAACGGTACAACAAGTGCATTGCAGCCGGAGGAGATTACTTCGAATGGGACTAGAGTTTCATATGTGTACTATCAATAAAAGGGCCCATACGAAAAAAAGTCTGGAAACTTATTTAATGATCCTCGTATATCCCGGTCCCCTTCTCTTATTCCAACCCGCCAATGAATTTGTCACATCCTGATTATTTTTTATCTTTTTTTATTTTTTTTGGCGGCATTATTATTATTATTATTATTATTATTATTACTTTACATTTTTTTGTCTATCTTTTTATTTTCTTTTATTTTCATTTTATGGTCGGTCGGTCGGTCGGTCGGTCGGAACGGTCAAATCTACAATTCGTTATGTTCTTTTTTAATTGTAATTATTACGAGGTCAAGTGTTCTGGTCAGGAGTAAGTGATGTATTTTTATTTCAAAATCCCAGAAAATTTATGACTCCCATTCTCTAGGACGGATTCTGGTTTGTGCATATACCATTTGGTAGTATGGTCAAAATTCAATTTCTTGCACAATTCTCATACTTTCATTCAATATACTTGTTTCATGTAATCCCGAGTTCGTGTCTTTCTTCCGGACCTTTTACTGGTCTACAACACATAGTCATGTCCATATCTTCGCGTGTGTAATCTCACCAATTTTTCTCTTGAAATATCCATAAAGTTGTTATTTTCTCTTTGTTTCCTATTTTTTGTTGTTTTTCGGTTCTCATATTACCAATACCACGCAGCTGCGATTGATATTTCTTTTTTTTGCTTTTTTTTTTAAATGTAGTCATCATCTCCTTATATCGATGCATCTACGCAATTCTCAGTGTTGGAAAATCCTCTTCCTACTTCGTTTCACGATTCAAACAATCAGAGGAGATGCATAGTCATCGCCTTTCGTGTCCTTTGATCCATTTTCCCGAGTTCCACCTTTGTCTATCTTAAGTCACATGTAAATTAAAAGGAAGACTAGCCAGATGTTTACCCCTTTGATGAGTTTTCTGCTGCTGAGCTTGGTTTCTTTTGAGGTACTCTTTTCTTATTTTTCCTTCATCATCACTTGTTTGATAGTGTTAGCTTCCAATATATCTAATTAGTTGTAGCTTCTCTTCTCGTCAAGCGTTCAGATTCTTTCCTGGTTTAGCAGTTCTATTCCTTCTGTTGTTTCTCTTTTCCCACTTTTTGGTGTCAGCATTGTACACGTTACAATACCAAATCCCATTCCTATATCTAGGCTGTCTATTCTTATTGTTTGTACGTGGGTCTCCTGTTCTTTTTCATTTTTTGAAAATACTTTTATATCATTATATTATATAAAGTAATTAATCTTTTCTGGTGATTTTGTAAATTTGTAGCCTCCGCCATACATTTCTTTTGTATGTAGTTGAATGGCATCATTGTTATTACGAATAGCAATGGGGAGAACGAGTCTTCCAGAAAGATGCCGCTTTAGATTTTTACCTCTGCTAAAGTTTTTTCTTCCGCTGTCAATTCCACTTTCCTGTGTTCCATGGCATTCGAGATGAAGTTTATGATTTTGTCAGATATTTTGTAAATTTTATACACATTATTATCATATTTACCAACCTCTCCGCTCGGGCAGGATATGACACACGGTCAATTTTTTTAAGCGGAGTTTAACAGGTTTGAATTCAGAGTTTTCCTTCTCCTAGACTAGCTGCCTCACCAAGGCCGAAGAACCTAGTCTGTCCAACTATTTACCCATTGTTGGAGGGAAAATAATTGGATGCATACCTTTCCCAAGGGTATTAGTGCTATGTGAAATGCAATCAGTCTCGTCCAGGTTTGAACTCGTGTCGCCGTGTCCATTTCCTGCGAGGATAACCATTACACCACGGGCACCACCACACACATTATTATCCAATTTCGCAAGACCATATCCAAGGTCTTCTTTTAGTCTATCCATGCTATGAGCATGTGT
Organism: Sepioteuthis lessoniana; assembly: GCA_963585895.1. Classification (NCBI taxonomy): domain Eukaryota; kingdom Metazoa; phylum Mollusca; class Cephalopoda; order Myopsida; family Loliginidae; genus Sepioteuthis; species Sepioteuthis lessoniana. Next base: position 3,666,846 of record OY757932.1, read on the forward strand.
TGGTCTATTTGTAGTTGTTCCTCTTCTTCCACTGCGGCATCTTTTTTCTTCTTCCGGAAATAGTACTAGGCATACAATACTCATCTGCGCGGTCAGGATTTTCCATATAGGGAAACATGTTATCAGTCTGTTGAAGGTGTTCAATCTTTTGGAGGTCTTTCTGGATCAGGGAAATCATCACTTTTGTCATTCATTCAGGTATATTTACTTCTTCTAGACATTTACTCAGTCGTAGGATGAATCTGTTGTACATGGACGTGAGTTATTTTAACCAAAATTCATGGATGCCATCAAAGCCGGGTGTCTTTGAATTAAGCATTTTCTATAGTATTGTCCAAAGCGAGTCAAGATGTCTGTTCACCTCGGAACTTTCTCGAAACACTTCTAATTCTTTTTTCATGTTATTAATCAATTCAATATTTCTGTTGTTTCTTCCAGGTGTATCTTGTCATTTACTCTCTTTGCACTAGTTTGCTATACTCACTTATTATGTGATTAATTATTTTGTCTCTATCATCACATAACCTACATTTGTTAAACTGTTGCGCGTTATCAGTTTTGGTTTTAATATAATTGGTCCTTGTGGCGTTGTTTTATGCTGCTATTTGAAGAGATTCAGTTTCTCTCTTAAGATTTCCCTTCCGCAGCTTTGTCCAGGTCTTCTCTTGTGACATTTCTCCAGTCGTCTGTGTGAGTATTTCACACCAACGTTAGCTGGTGGCTTTTTATAGGAATCTGAGAAGTGTCATCAGGTCTCCAGGACTTTTCTCAGTATTCTAGCCGATCTTAACAATGTTGTGATTTGTTTGGTTTCGATTCTTCTCCCGTTGCTCCAGTCTTTTTTCCGAGCCTTTGTAAACCGTTTCGACTGCACCAACAAAAATTGATATCACTGTCACCCTAATTTTTTTCAGTTCTCCGGCAAGGTCCAAGTATTTCTAAGTCTTTTCACTTTCTTTTATTTTCATTCTGTGGTCAACCGGAAAGGTAAAAGCAACTAAACGACGAGTCCTTTCTTCTTGTTAATTATTATTATTATTATTAATATTAATTATTTTGAATAATAATTAATTATTAATTATTATAAATGATTATTCTTAATTATTTTTTCTTGTTAATCAAAATTCAGTCTGGTCTTCTGACTGGAATTAGTTGATCATTTTCTATCACAAAATCCCAGAGAATTTTGTACGTCTCATTCTCTAGGACGGATATTATTATTTTATTCTTTGAGAGTTTTTCACACCAACATTAACTGATGTAGTAGTTTGGTTGCTTTTCACTCGTTCTCTTATTTCCAAGTCCTCCAGTCCGTTTATTAATCCTTTGCTCACTTTACCGAGCGCGTAAATTACAATTGGTAACACCGTCACTTTCATGTTCCATAGTTTTTTCTCAGTTCTCTAGCAAGGTCTAGGTACTTATTTCTCATTTCCCTTTCCTTGAGTTTTATTCGGCATGTTCTCTTTTGAATTTTGCGCATCTTTTTTTCTAGGATGGATTCTAAGTTGTGCATATACCATTTCTTCTTATGGTCAAATTTAAACTTTTTGCACAATTCCCAGTGGATTACTTTCCCCGTGCATTCGTGTTATCATTATTATTTACTCCTTAGAGTTTTTTTCATAAGCGTTAGCTGATGGTCTTTCACTGAAGTTTGAGAGACAGCAAGTGTCCTCAAGTCTCCAGGACCTTTCTCAGTATTCTGGCCGTTCTCAACAATGCTGTAGTTTGGATGGTCTCCACTCGTCCCCGAACTTCTACGTCCTCCTGTCCCTTTAATAGTCCTTTAGTTATTGTACCGAATGCACCAATCACGATTAGTATTATCGTCACTTTCATGTTCCATAGGTTTTTTGATTCCCTGGCAAGTTCAAAGTACTTATAGTTCTTTTCACTTTCTTTCAGATTTATTCTGTGGTCAGCCGGCACAGCAAAGTCCACAATTTTGCAAGTACTCTTTTTTTTATCACTGTAAGGTCTAGTCTTCTGGCCGAGATTAGGTGATCCGTTTGTATGTCAAAGTCCCATAGGAGTTTGTGTGTGTCATTTTCCAGGACAGATGTTGGGTTGTGCATACACCATTTTTTCTCATGGACAAAATTTAAACTTTTTGCACAATTACCAGTGAATCACCTTGCCCACCCAGTCGTGTGTAGGTCTATACTCCTTCTGTGCTAATTTGCTGCATTCGCTTATTATATGATTTGATGGTTTCGTCTCTTTCATGATATAACCTACATTTACTATTTTGTTGCATCTTATCTATTCTCGCTTTGATACTATTGGTTCATATGGCGTTTTTTTGTATTGCTATTAAGAGAGATTCTGTTTCTCTTTTAAAGTTTTCTTTTCCAAACCACGTCCAGGTTTTCTCGTGCGAGATGTCGTTTATTAGTCATTTAAAACGCCCATAGAGTTGTTTTTCTTCCCATCTTTGTTTCCTAATTATTGTCATTCTGTTGGTCACCTTGTTGTCAGCATCGTTTTAGATGACTGTAAACATTCCCCCATCGTGTTTTTTCTATGTAGTCCTCGAGTCGTTGTATGGATGCATCAAACTCTCTTCAATGCTGGCAATGCTCCCTCCTTTTTTGATACATATAGTCTGTCAACGTCGTCTCTGGGATGTAATGCCTTATGCATTGTCATTAGTTTCCTTGTTCTTTGGTCCATTTGCTTAATTTCTTCTCTGGTCCACTTCACAAAGGGTTCCGAATATCTAACGAAGGATACAGCCCAGGTATTTATTCCTTTGATAAGGTTTCTGCAAGAGAGTTTTGTCTCGAGTAGTTTTCTAGTTCTCCTGAGATATTCTTTTGAATTTTGTCTTTCATTTCCACTTGTTTGATTGTGTCAGCCTCCAAGATGCCCAAGTATTTGTAGGTTTCGCTTTCTGCGAGCGTTCTAATCTTGTCTTGACTTGGTTGTTCCATTCCGTCAGTCAGATGTCGTTTGCCACTTTTCATTACAAGCATTGCACGTTTTTCCATGTCAAATTCCATTTCTTTGTCCCGACTGTATTTTCTAACTGCGTGTATTAGAGTTTCCAGTTCTTTTTCCTTTTTTTTTTTTTTTTTGGCAAATAGTTTGATGTCATCCATGTACATTAAATGATTGATCTTTTGTTGCGATCTACTTAGTTTGTATCCGACAGTGCATTTTCTGAATATGTAGTTAAGTGGCATCATGGCAATTATGAATAGTAACGGTGAGAGTGCATCTTCTTGAAATATACCTCTTTGGATCTTTGCTTCAGCTAAGCTTCTTCTTCCTGCTGTCAATTCCACTCTCCAGGTTTTCATGGTTTTCTCGATAAAGTCTATGACTTCATGTGATATTTTGTACATTTTGAAACAGTTTATCTATAGCTTTGAGGAACCATATCATATGCCTTTTAGTAGTCAACTATTATCATTTTCCTGTTTTGAGAGTTTTTCGCACAAGCGTTACCTGATGGTTTCTCACTGCAGTTTGCGTGACAGCAAGTCTCCTCAAGTCTTTAGGACTCTTCTCAGTATTCTGGCCGATCTCAATAATGCAGTAGTTTGGATGGTCTCCACTTGTCCTGGTATTTCCAAGTCCTCCAGTCCATGTAACAATACTATGATGACTGTACCAAGATCACCAATTACAATTGGTACAATCGTCACTTTCATGTTCCACAATTTTTGCATTTCCCTAGCAAAGGTCGAGGTACTTATCCCTCTTTTCACATTCTTTCATTTTTATTCTGTGGTCATCCGGGAGAGCAAAGTCGACAATTCTGCAAGTTCTCTTCTTTTGTCGATTTTTATAAGATCTGATCGTCTGGCCGAGGTTTGGTTATTATTATTATTATTATTATTATTATTATTATTGCGCGTTTTTCATATCAATTTTGACTTTTTTTTTTTTTTTACTGAAATCTGAATAACTGCAAGTCTCTTCTGGTCTCCTGGATTTTCGTAAATATTCTAGCTGATTTTAACTGTGCTCTGATCTGGCTTGTTTTGATTCTTCCTCTAATCTCCAATTCCTCCATTCTTTTTTGGGGACCCTTCCAAGTACACCAACAACAATTGGTATCACCGTCAATCTCATGTGCCACAGCGTTTTTAGTTCTCTGGCAAGATCCGAGTATTTGTTTACTCGTTTTTTAATGAAATCGAATAGCTGTTTGCTTTTGACCAAAATTAATTTTCAAAAGTGGGTAGCTTTTATAAACTATGTCTTCTCTTAGATGAAAATTGTTAGTCGAATTTCTAAAGAAATTCCTCTCTTAAAAAAGACATTAAAACAACAACTTTTGTTTTGTTTTTGCTTTGTTCTTTTAAAGCCTATGGGTTTTTAGTTTTCGGCTGCACATTTTTTAAAGACAAAAATATGTTTCTTTAAATGCAGTTGCATGGATTATTATTGAAATTTTTGCATTCATTGCAGTAATTTTGGTAGTGTCATGTTAAAAATAGCTACCACAATTACCGACTTCTTTGGTTTTTGGAAAAAAAATTATTTTTACAAATATTACGTCCCAATGTTTACACAGTGTAAACAACTTTTTTAAAAAAGACAAATATCTTCGGTTTTAAACATTGTAAACAAACAAATTTTATATCAGGATTTTTCTCCTCATACAAATGGAAAAAAAAACAAAAACAAATGATGATAAAATTATTTTTTCATCCAATTTTTTGTCATATATCGCTTTCTGTTCAAATGTGTATTGAAGTACTGATCACTTTACGTACAATTCAATGCTTTTTTTAAAACATTAAACAAAATCAACAAACTTGTATAAAATTCAATCTTATCGTCAATATTCTTTTTACCATTAGGAAGAAAATATTCTGATTTAACATCTCTTTCAGTAAACTCTTTAGAGCCGTAAATATTTGCGATGGAAAAGTTTATTTTTCATTTTCTAAAACATGAAGACATTTTTAAGCAAAATATTAATCGATTTTAAAATTCTACCCCGAATCAATTATTGGATTTTAATAAGATTTTTCGTATGTATTTAATAATGAAAGACAATGTGTATTTTGTTAGCAGAAATTTTTCATCAAAATTTTGAAAACTATTGTTTAGTTAGTTATTAATCCGCTCTGGAAATGTATTCAATGTAACGGGTTGACTAAATACATACACTCAAAATAACCTACAAGGGTTTTTATGTCATTAAACCAAATGATCCGGGAGACTTGCGTTCAAATACAGGTCGCGTCATACCAAAGACTTTAAAAATGGTACTTGATGCCTCCCTGCTTAGCACTCAGCAATATAAGGTACGTATCAAGGGTAAAGGGGAGCAATCCAAGGAAAGGAGTAGTGCCCTCCCCTACACTTCGGTGTAGTAGCTATGGAAAAGGGAGCCTTCGGGTCGCCCTCGACTAAGTTCGCCTACAACACAACAACTAAACCAAACAATCTAATCGAAGCATACTTTCAAACTGGTTGTTGCAAAGGTGAAGATTTTTCTATTTCTAGGATATCTCTTCTCTTTCATACTTCCCCGGCCTTAGCTGGGCCGTCTGGCATTCGTGCTGGATAGGGTATCGAGATCAATGGCAGATTCGAGGCCGAAAAGAACCCGGTTTCGGCTGGGCCACCTTCGGGTGGGCGAGCTGAAACATTGACTCATTTGTTCCCCATGTATAGCACTTGACGTTGCTGTCTAGTTTAAGCTATAAATAGGCATCCGTGCCAGGACCCAAGAAACAGCTTGACTCATTAGGCCTACATTGCACTAAGTGGGTCGACGAGCAGCACAGGCCAGTAGGGTTCGAGCCTCGGCTCATGCCCGACCTTTCCCTCCCCATAAATCCCCACTATAATCAGCCTTCGGGTCATTGACCTTGTGTCAAGTACTGTCTGGTGGGAGGCAGCGACAAATATCTTTCTAGGATATTTCTACAGAAAGGAAATTGACATCCCGTGTTCAATCCCAACACGAGGCTGCTTATATTGTTTACATGTCGTTGGCTTTGTTTTTTAACGGTCCTTGACATACACGTGAACTTATCTTAACGCCAATGATAAGCAAGTAATCACTTCATATAAAATAAAAAAAAACATTTACGTTTGTTCATAGATCAATAATAACACATCTTTGGTTATCTCTTGTTCATCAACTAAATAATATATATATATATATATATATATATATATATATATATATATGTGTGTGTGTGTGTGTGTGTGTGTGTGTGTGTGTGTGTGTGTGTACCAACTCCTCAGCACGAGCTTGATGCGACGTAAGCTCATCTTTTAAGGGAAGTTCAACAGGTTAGAATTCAAAATTTTCCTTCTCCTAGACAAGTTAACCAAGGTTAAAAGGCCCAAGGCTGACCTACTATGTTTATTCATAGCTGGACGGAAAATAATTGGATTCATACCTTTTCCAAGAGTATTATTGCTATTTAAAGCACCTTCATCCAGGATTTGAATTCGTATCGCCGTGTCCATTTCCATAACATCAAAAGCACCTCTTACACACACACACACATCCCCCTCTCTCTCTTTATATATATATATATATATATATATATATATATATATATATGAATACATCATCTGTTTCAACACAAATTTTTTTTTGTTTTTTACCTTTTTGTTGTTCCTTGTAGAATGACAGTTGTGGTACTATTTAACCCATAGGTGAGGGGTTAAGAGGGTTCATGCCTTTTCCAAAGGTATTAGTCTTAAAATGAACGTAATAGCATTGCCTGAGTTTGAATTCACTTTCTTCGATGGCGGAGTCCAGAACGTTTGCCACAACGCCGAGGGGACACTTGCTTCATATGCATGCAGTACCCATTTTAAAAGTTGCAACCGTTATGTTTCTATAGAATTTGAAATTGTATGTGACCCAGAACAAATCCACAGGGTTCTTGCGTACTTTGTGTAACGGTTATCGCTGTTGGAAGTTTAATCGGCAACACGAGTTCAAATCCTGAACAAGGTTGTGTATTACTTCGCGCCATTCCTGATGGAATGTCATGAATCCATTTATTCTCCCCAACCCACGATCTATGGGTAAATAGTAGGGCAGTCTGGATTCTTTAGCCTTGGTAAAGTGACCAGTCTCGGGGAATAAAAACTAAATTCAATCCAGCTGAAAACCTGAAGTGGGAAGGGTTATAACCTGTTAATTTCTGCTCAAGACTCTCTCGAACAGGTGTGTGCAACAGGCGACCCGCGGGCCACAACCCGGCCCACCAAGCCATTAAGTGTGGCCCTCGCAAACACTCTGAATTTTTTCCCCATCATGCACAAATTTCGAATTTTTTTCAAATCTGTGAGAAAACTTTCACTCGCGTAAGATAGATACAGGTGCCTTGGAAAATCGCTATATTTCCTACCCCACCTCCTTAACTTGAAACTGCGATTAAATTATGTGAAAGTCATCAGTTTCGTTTTGGGTGGCGCTGATTCTATTTAGTTAATATTTCCATTCAATAAATAATGAAAACTTTTTTTATAAAAACTTACAGAATTTTTTTTTTTTTTCAATTTTTAAAGATGAATGTGTCAAAATGAAATTAGACTTGTGCGTAATAAATGCATTAGATTTGAAAATTTTGAATTAGATTTGAAAATCTTAAATTAGATTTGAAAATTTTAAATTAGATTTGAAAATTTTAAATTAGATTTGAAAATTTTAAATTAGATTTGAAAATTTTTAATTTTTTTAAAAAATTATTCAAATTTCTTCTATTGATTCAATTTTTTAAATTCTTTTTCAGATTTTAAGTAAAATTTTAAAACCTAAAAATCAACTTTAAAAATGTTTTTACAAAATTGTTTGAATTTAAAAATTTTTCAGTTTTATTTTAAAGTTGAGTTGAATTTTAAGTTGTTCTCATGTTTTTTCATAGAAAAACTAGAATTAATTTCCTTCTGAAAAATAATATCATTAATGAATTAACTGAAATGAAAAATCTCAAGACTTCAAAAAAATTCAAATTTGCCTGCACGTATTGAAAAAATAAAAGTTTGGGAAAAATGTTTCTTATTGAATTTAAATTTCTTATTTTTTATTTCTTCTTGCAAAGAAAGCTTGTTTCCTTTGTAAAATTTTAAATGATGAATAAAAAAATTGATTTTAACTTTATTCATTGTGAGAAAAAATGTGTTGATTTTTAAGATATTTCAAGAAAATTTTGATTTAGTTCGTATTTTTAAAAAAATTATAGAGAAATTTAATTTGAAAAAATATTTATGGACATTTTCCTGATACCACCAACCACCACGCCCCTCCTCCAAAGGTCGCGTGGCTGTCACTGACACTTAACATTCATTTCTATGTACACACGTGTGATGTCACATGTTAGTTGTCATTATTATGTTGTATAAATGTTTAATTTTTATGGCCATGGAAAGTAATATAATTATATCTTTTAAATTCATAGTTTTTACGATCTTAGAATAATGTTTTTTTTAATCATTTTGAGGCTTCTGTATTTTTAATAGTCAAACTTTTTTCACTGCTACTGCTGATGCCAATTTAGTTGTAATATTAGGCGGGAAAAGGCGCATTTTTAATACAGTCTATGAAAATATTCCTTTTACTTCAAAATTTGTGAAAGATGAAATATATTTGTAGCCAAATTCTTGTAGAGGAATCCTGGAAGTACTTATTGGTTGATAATTTATGTCAGATAAATAATATTTATAATTTCTATTTATTTTTGAACTTTCAAAATTTAAAAACCGAAAGTTGGGATTTTAATGATTTTTTTAAAAATTGCTATCTTTCCAAAAAAATTGAATTATAATTTTCTAGAAGCTTTTCATTTTTTTAACACTTGGAAATTTGGGCTTTTTAATGAAAAAAAAAGGTTGAAAACATATTTTTTTTCCGTAATGAACTTATAATAAGCATGGGAAGATGAACATGATGGCAGCCAAGAAACGAAAAATTGATGACCAAGGAAAGGTATTCAACAATTAATAGTGTACCAAATTTATTGTTGTCCCACATAACCAAAGTGTTTTCAGCCTCGTCTGTCAAATTACAATTGCAGTGATGAAAGAGTATAATATTAAACATCATTACACAACTAAGCACTCCTCCCAATTTGATAAAATTGTTGGTCAGGGACAAGTGGACAAAATTGAACATTTGAAGAAACAAAACGGAGTTTTATCACTTACAAGAAAGGTTCAGAACTGGTGGCAAAGCTGAGTTTTAAGCTTTGTGACTATATGCCAGAAAAAGGAAAGCCTTTCAGTGACGGAGAATTTATTAAAAATTGTTTGACAATATTCACAGAATATGCATACCCGGAGAAAAAAAAAGTTGGCTGATCAAAATAGCCTTTCCCGCTTTAATGTCTTACACAGGACGAATGATCTTTCAGATAATATCAAAGAAAGTTTGAAAGAGAGATTGAAATCGTGTGAAACTTTAGATGAGAGCACTGACATCAGTGACACAGTCCAACTAGTCATTTTTGTCAGAGCTGTTACTGTTGACTTTGATAATGTTAAAGAGTTTTTAGATATAGCAAACCTTTCCTCCACAACCATAGGACAGGATATATGTGAACAGGTGCTTAAGGTAGTGGAAAAGTTTGAACTGAATCCTTCTAAATTGTAAGATGTTGCTTCAGATGGAGCCCCTTTCATCAGAGTTTGGATGAATGGATTCACCAGAAAAATTTCTAACTGCAGTTGGAACACAAAACGTAGTTGTAAGCCACTGCATTATTCACCAAGAGAACTTGTGCACCAAAGTTCTGGATTTTGCAGAAGTTACGAGAAATGTTGTCCTGTGCTTAAATTACATTCGAGCACGAGGATTAAATCATCGACAATTTAAAGCTTTTCTAGATGAGCTTGACAGTGATTATCCTGATGTTATGTACCTTTCTGATGTCAGTTAGCTCAGTCGATCTGCCACTTTATAAAGGTTCTGGAAATTAAGTTCTTTATGAGGAGTAAATATCAGAATGTGGCCTTCTTGGGCAATGAGAACTAGTTGAATGACTTAGCATTCCTCACAGACATTACACAGCGTCTGTCTGATCTGAACATAAGACTCCAAGGGAAAAGTCAGCTCGTAATTAAGCTGTTTGGGCATATTTGCGCTTTTGAGAAAAAATTGGAACTTTTCCAGGTTCAGTTGAGTAGAGTCACATTGACCTATTTCATGTGTTTTGCAACCAGGAAACTGGAATTTCCTGACCTGGATTGGGCTAAATATGGAGCTAGTGTACAAAAGCTGCGGGATGAGTTTTCAAACAGATTTCAAGATTTCAGAGAAAACAAAATTCAACTGAAATTGTTTGCTCAACCTTTTGATTTGGCAGTGGAAGACAGTCCTGAGGATTGCCAAGTAGAACTCATTGAATTGCAGGCTGACATGGACACCAAGAGGAAATATTCCGAAAACAGTTTGGTAGACTTTTACAAATTTAATGCGTATGAAATGTTTCCCAATTTGCCCCATCATGCAAAAAGAATGGCCTCTCTCTTTGGTAGCACCTACCGCTGGGAGCAATTTTTCTCGAAAATGAAATTCATCAAAAGCAGACGTAGTCAGCTGACTGATGAACATTTGACCAGTCAGTTAAGAGTGTAATTTTGATCGTATGAGTTTATTTTCACCACAAGTTTGTCACCTTTTTGTCATAACATGTCCGAGCGTTTGGCCTAAATATACGGACACACACACACACACACACACATATATATATATATATATATATATATATATATATTTGAGAAAAGTCAGTTGAGTTGAGTTCCTGGCTCAGAAGAAGACGATTGACTTTCGCTAGCTCGCAGTGGCCTTCTGGCGGGTGCCACACGTGTTGGCGGGCAGATGGAAAAGCAAAAATAGAAAGAATGTGTATCTCTCTTCCTTATGTCGAAACCTTTAACTCAAAGGTAATAAAAGGTTTCGTACCTGAACTAAGAAGTCGTTACGTGTTTTTCGTGTTTCGGGATTCCTATGTTCTATGTATATATATATATATGTTATGAACATTCTATGTACGTTTCACATATTCATGTATGGCTATGGTACATATTTATTAAAAATTAATGAAATGTTTATTTTCTTTAAAAATATTAGGTGCGTCAAAAAGTACGGATGACGAAGCTGCATTTATCAATAGGGAAATAAACAACCATTGTGGGTTATTTGATGCCGAATACATTTTTATACATAGAAACAGTTCTATTTCGAGCAATTCAGTTTAACGAAGGTACACAGTTTAAATGCCACAAACAGTTAATTTCAAACAATTTAAAGAGTCATCTAACGGGACAAAGACGAAGTAAAAGCATCAATCCAGTCGGCACAAAAGGATCAAGAGATGCCATTATATAAGAAAATGGAGCAATCATTATATATATATATATATATATATATATATATATATATATATATATACATTGCGTCAAAGCTGATATTGACAAGCTATGCAAGGACGCTAAATTTCAAGTATCCCACTGAAATGGTCTGTAATGCAAAAATCTAAAATAATATTGCTTGTGTCTGATTGTAATATTGTAATAGTATGTTCAGAAAATGATTCATGTAAGCTATGTGCAATATTGATATGCATAGTTTTTGAATTTGGTGTCTAAACATAAATAAGAAATTTACTTTGTATGTTAAACAAATGTATTGTTGCATTGTGATATTTTTTTAAATTATTGTAAACATAAAAAAAAAACGAATTCTTAATGTGGACCGCTTGAATGTCTAAATTTGGTTCTATGGCCCACCGACAAAAATGTTGTACACCTCTGCTTTAGAATAATTATCCGCAAATTGTTTGTCAACTTCTTTTCCATCAAAGTATAAAAACGAGGTTTCTCTGTGTTTTTTTTGTCCCGTTTTAGATAAAGTGACAATAAATAACAAGACCTCTGACCACGCAATAAAGCTAGCATACGTATCAGTCGTTAAAACAAGTCTATGGGGGAAATTTTGTGAGTTGTGCGCAATAACATTGGTGCTGTCATCGTTTTATATAAGGAAGAATATTTATAAAGCAAATCCGAAATCTGGAAAACATTCCATCTCACATTAAGAAAGTTTTCACAGAGAATGGTGGAAAATCCACTTTCATCTGCCACTTTGCTACTTGGAGTGGTGTCCGGCAGACATTTTCGTCCACCAAAGTTGAAATCCCCATCCCTGAAAGGTCAGCGATTTCAGACAAGGCAAAAAGCAGAAGAGAATGCGCTACATGTCTCGAACATTATCTATGAAATCGTTTCCAAGTATTTTTAAATGTTTCGGTAAACGAGTCAGAAGAAAATGCGCTTTGATTCCTTAGAAATTCTTGAATGCATTCAAGACCTGAAATAAAAAGCTTATAACAGTATATTAACAGTAGAGATAACTATTTTAAAGGAGATATGACCCATTAAGTTATCGATAGACAATAAATTTATTTTTTTGAGAAAGTTCGGTTTACTTTTTAACACACTTCTTACAATCATTATTATTTACCTTTAGAGTTCTGAATCATCTTTATGCTCCTAAGCCCTCAACTTAGGGTTTCTGGCTGAAAAATAGCTGAAAATGTCAAATGAAGTAATCTATTATCTTACAAATAGTCAAATAAGAGATTACAACATTTTATGGGCGATAGCGATGTAGAAATCGTGATTTTCCGGGTAGATTTCAGGTAGCAGGAACAAATACCGATCGCTCGGGTTGTAAGGGTTTATAATGCTGAATAATATTTTCTTTTAAGTTCTTAATTTCATTACATTTTATCACAACACGCTCGGGTCGCAACTTTGATGGCAGCGAAGAACAGCGTGCATCGATCACAAGAGGAATAGCTGTCGGTTAATCACAAACTCATCTACTTCTTTCTTTCTGGGAGATTATTTTTATTCTACTTTCCGACGCAGCGAGAGTTATCATAAAAATCAACGAGAATTCAGAAGATGAAGGATAATACTAGTCAAAATCAATTATAATGATTGACAAAGCAAGAAGAATTAGGAAGATGAAGGATAATAGTAATCAAAATTGTTAATAATGATGATTGGTAAAGTTTCATCTAATATATATATATATATATATATATATATATATATATATATATAATCCATGGAAAATATTCTGCAACCCTGGGTTTCATGAAGTTTTTTGCAAAACAACAATCATCAGGCAGTTAAGCAGATGGAATGAATTGAAAATTGAAAATACGAAAAAATACAGACAAAAAAGCGTTGGGGTTTCGTTTGTGTATGGTTGTAAGTGTGTGAGTGTATGTGGATGTGTGCGTATGCGTGTATGTGTTATAGATACGTATTGTTGTGTGTTCTTATGAGGTTAAGTCAGGCTAGGAATGTAGCGCGTTGGGTTTAGTGGAAATGAATTCAAGTGTATATTAGTTATATCATATTGCACTGGTTTGGTTCGACACATACCTACAAAGTGATGTAGTGACAACCAACACTATTATAATATATATATATATATATATATATATATATATATATATATATATATATATATATATATCCCAACAGTATATGGTTGACACAATTTCACTTGTTGGATTTGTGGCGGACCAAATGCTGTATAATTTAGAGAGTGCTCAATATCTGTAATAGTGCTATTATATATTAATTGATAAATATATGTATAAGTTTTTATATATATTTAATAATATGGTTGCTTATCTGCGACCAAAGGTTTCCTGCCGTCTTTACACAGCAATCACCATTTCTCTACCTGATGATTATCGTAATGAGATAACATGAACCCTTTGGTTGCAGATAAGCATCCATGCTATTAAATATATATAAAACGTAATATATATATATATATATATATATATATATATATATATATATATATATATGTGTGTGTGTGTGTGTGTGTGTGTGTGTGTGAGAGAGAGAGAGAGAGAGTCGCATAATATGTAATAATTGATTAAATATATGATGGACTATAATCGAAACTCTCTCACAGACTGTCAGGTATTGGTCAATCATTTTTCCCAATGGATTTGGCGCCAGCTGACATGTTTTAATTTTTCTATTTTCTTTTTTTTTTTTCTAAAGCTGAAATCCATGCTGTAATATCGTCGATTTTATACAATTGAAGAGATATTAGAAAATACGCAATGAAATAAGCAAAGTGTCCTTCAAAATGACTTTCGGATGTATTCCTGAAGTAAAAAAAAAAACTCTGGTTATTGTGTATCAACACTGGAGGAACCTATTTCGCATGAGACTACGACTCATTTAGATGAGGTGAAGTAATCAATTTGTCCCTGAATGGGTTTGGCTTCTTATTCGACCCTCATTCTATATGAGAAAGATTTGATTGAATCAGACGATAGCCATAGGACAATTCGAAGAAAAACTCATATTTCTGTATAATACTCACTGCTTAGAATTTTATTGAGATTCATTGAAATTTCGTGGCTTAAGATTCAAACAAAGAAAATTATACTTACGACAGATTCCGGTAAATCGTAATTGATTTTGAATAAACATTAAATGTCCAAGATTTAGAATATCTCTGAAATAGAAAAAAAATAGTTTTAGATAAAAATTTTCAAGATTGTATACTGTCTGTTTAACGTCATTACAAAAATGAGTTTCTATCTTTATACGACCGCTCCGAAAGTAAAGCCTGTTATTTATTATCACAAAATCTACAAGAGACAGACAGACAGACAGACAGCTCAATAACACCGGTGGATAGAACAAGTTTTCAGCGACAATGCCCATTTTTTTCCACTTACTCATCCAGCATTGTCTATTTATTTTTGACAGCGATGAACAAGTTCCGGTGAAGAGCTGAGAATATGAGCGTAGATCAACTGAAATCTTTTCAAAGCAAAGAAAGAAAGAAAGAAAGAAAGAAAGAAAGAAAGAAAGAAAGAAAGAAAGAAAAAGTGTGAGTAAGCAATTAAAAAAAAGAAAGAAAACGATAAAAATAAATGAATAAACGAATAAGCAAAGTGAAGAGAGAATAAGCAAAGTGAAGAGAGAATAAGCAAAGTGAAGAGAGAATAAGCAAAGTAAATTGAAAAAGAGAGAGAAAGACTGCAAAGGTGATTGAGAGACGAAGGGAGATAACTGAAGGTAAAAGAAAGTATAATAAGAAAGCGAAAAAAACAAAAGTGAAAGAAAAAAAGTGAAACATCAAATGATGAAGGTGCTTTTAGCAGACTTTTGAATATACGGAACTAAACTTGCTTCGTATTTTTTGCAGCATCCTGTCTCACAAAACAAGAATACGACAGAGGTAGGCGTTAATTTCACATCTCGAAGGCTGAGAAATACCCCATGAGTGTGCGTGTATTTAGTAAGATATGAAAAAAAAATGAAAGTGAAAATGTAAGAGAGAGAGAGAGTAGAGAGAGAAGAGAAGAGAGAGAGAGAGAGAGAGAAGAGAGAGAGAAGAAGAAGAAGAAGAGAGAGTATTGAAATTAAGTAGTGGAGTCAACCCAAGATCTGTAAAAAAATAAATTGGTGACCTTAGTCGAGAGTGACCTTAGTCGAGGGTGACCTGAAGGCTCCCTTTTCAATAGCTACTACATCGAGGCGTAGGGGAGGGCGCTACTCCATTCCCTGGATTGACCCATTTTACCCTTGATCCTTACCTTTTAATGCTAAGTGTTAAAAAAGGCGACATCAAGTACCTTTTTTTGAGTCTTTAATTGACTGAACCTTGGATTGAATCCCGGTCACCCAGACCACTGACGAACAATCTACTCATTAGACCAATAATTCAATTAAAAATTTCTGTTGTGCCTTACACATGTTTAGTCTGTATTTACCCAACCCCTCTTCCACAAGCAGAATTTGACTCAAGATGAATTTTAAAGCGGGGAAGAAATTATTTGAATCCAGAATTTTCCTTCTCCAAGGTAGATGCCACACCTTTTACTTATAATCCGGAAATGGGATAATTTGATTCACACTTTTCCCAAGAGTATTAGTGCTATATGAAAAGCAAACAGCCTCATCTTGAATTTGAAAGCGGGTCGCCAATTTCATTCCTCCTCCGAGAACCGTTACACCACAATCATCTTCTCATTTAGATTTACTAAATGTCATTATGTGTGCCTTTCCATGGAGCAGTGGTTAACAAGTTAATCTAATAGACCATTACAACTCTTGCAAGTTCGTTTCTTGGTCGGTGCTCAATAATCATGGCCTTATATCGTACTTAGGTAAGCTTAGTAGATATACATATGCCGATCTTGCTAGGGAGCAAGGATTAGCCAGATGATCAAGCTGATCATTACTACTGTTATGAATTTGAGGTTCAGTGGGTGCCCAATATATAAGGCCTTGTGCTAGGCTTTGTTTAATATATTGGTGCTACTTTATTTGAATACAAATGTAGGCCTTGAATTTTTTCTTTGATATGTGAAGTTTTGTTGGTCGACTAAATATGAAATGGCTTTATGGATATGTTAGAAAACTAATTGGAATTGCTGGAATCCATTTTATCTCGGATGAATTTAAATAAGTTTTTAATTGGTCTAATTTCTTGCGGGGCAAATGAACGGACATCCAGAAAGGCTCTTGCCAGCATTTCCGGTTGACATTCTAATAAGTTTCACGGATTATTTGTGTCCAAAAGCACATAGGAGAAGGAAAGAAGTTATGACCAGGAAAACATTAGACCGGCTTATTCATTTCAAATGTTGGTCTGGAATATTCTATGATCTCTTAAGCATTTAGTGAAAAAAAAAAACAAACTCAACGGACCAATTCCAATTTCCTTGCTGATATCCATTATGCATACCTCACACACACACACACACACAGAGGGTTTTTACTTAGTTTTGTTTTGGTTTAATTCAACTGTTCAATGGAATATCAACCTTCGTGGGTTATTTAATGAAAAAGCTATCCTTGTTGAAAAACAGTAGTTTTAACTCATAGCTGGGGGGGGGTTAAGAATCTAATACCTTTTCTAAAGGCACTTAGTTCGAAAGTAAGTGTAACAGAGTTCGAACCCCGTTATTATGGTTTCACTGTCCATCACGTTAGCCACTACGCCACGGTGACTCACCTGTAATTGAAATATTGTGGTATATACAGAGAGCCACTGAAATACTCCCCACATTTCAAAGGCTCTCTCATGTACTGCAAGTGATCTTAGGCAAGTAATGATAGCTCAATCAAGCTAATTGTTTTTTGCCTTTTTTTTTTCTAGATTCAAACATAGCTGTCGAAACATTTTTTGAGACTGAAGAATCTAGTGATTGTTATGCTGATTTCATATTGTGTCAGAATGATGCTGTTCCGGATAGAAAATCAATACTGCCTTGGGTTGAAAATTCCATGTCAATCAAAATTCACTGATTGAAAATTTACGTTGGCATATGTAGTTTTGAGTGGCGTCAAAAACACTTTCTCTGTGATGTGAATATTATCTGAATTATGTTAATTGTTAATCTAAATTATGTTGCGACTGAACTACATGGAGAAAAAAATTAACTCTGTTTCCAAATGTACCAATCAAGCATAAACCGAAAATTGTACCATACAAGTTGACTTTTTTAAGTTTGAAAAAATCTCTACAAAACTAGGAGTCGACTTATCCAGCAGGGCTATAACCCAAACCTTTACCCCCACCCTTCAAATTGGTAAACCCGTGGAACAGTTCTTTTAACAACCGATATATACCACTCACCTTAACTCCAGCAGAATGATACAAACATTTCCAAATTAAAATCGAGTTTAATGAACATATTTAACATATCAATACAAAGATTAATATAAGATAATAAAACAGCAGTACAAATTAGATGTTATATTTACACTATATCACAAGTTATTTCCAACAGCAGATGCACTGATTGTAAAAACTAACCTGAACATCACAACACCCAGACGGCCAGTCAGACAACTACGGCATTTTGTTTATCTACGCAGTATTATGATAGCACAACGGATTATGAATTCAAAGAAATATGTAAGTTCAAATGGGTCGGATATGCATGTTTCGTATATTCTACCAATAGCTTAGTGAATATTTTGAGGTATACCTGTACATCAGAATTTTAATCAAAAAGTTTCGAGGTCGACATATATGTCAGATCGACTTATATACAGTGCAATTTATGGTATATCTGAAAATTAAATTCTAAATAACAATACAAAATGCTATGAAAATCTTGAAGAAAATGATCGTTAGTTGTCACAATACGCGCGTGCGCAAACACACATATGTATTAATTGAGTTGTTTGTTATATTTAAAAATAAAAAGTGCTCAATATCGGTGATAGAGCATATGTAAAGCTAAGTTAGATTAGCGTAAGCGCAAGAGAATTCTTCGTCAGATGAACACATAGGCAAGAAATAGTTACCAAACTCTCTTCTCTCTCTCTCTCTCTCGCTCGATCTATCTATCTATCTATTTACGTATATATATTTACGTATATATATATATATGTTTATGTATAGTCACTGCTTCAGAAGATAGCCGTGTTTATCAACTTAACATCTTGACTGAAAATTACTTCATCTTGTGAGAACTATACAAGATGTGTAAGATAAGGTACTGAGACAGCGCTGTACATTGTTGGATTATGGTGACATCTATGTGTACGACCCTTATGCTAATTGCTGTGGGTCTACATAGCTACAGCCCCTTTGACAAGTGCAGTAAGATAAATGGTGACTTTTCCCATCAGAGGAGATTGAAAAGTCAGCAGAGCTTTGGTTGATGAACTTCCTCCAGTTTTCATTTAAGAGTTAACTTCTCCTAGATGGGTAGGCATTATCACGGCTTTTTTCATTTGACTGGAACCTCTTCTACCCTCATATATATATATATATATATATATATATGTGTGTGTGTGTGTGAGAGAGAGAGAGAGAGAGAGAGAGAGAGAGAGAGAGAGAGAGAGTAGTTGGACAGCAGTTCTTCATTTAAGCAGGTTTGATTAAATAATAAATCCACATGTTGTCTACATAATTTTATAAGGATCCTTTGAGT